>OY728137.1:158542649-159142649 GCA_963277665.1 Viscum album
CCCTGGATAGCCCCCCTCCCCCCACTTGGACAACCCCCCCCACTGGACTGCCCCCCCCCCCTGGACAACCCATACCCCCTCCCCCACCTGGATACCCCCCCGGGACATCCCACCCCCTCCCTGGACAGCCCACACCCCCCCTCCCATGCAGCCCCCAACCTGAATATCCCCCCCCCACCCTGGACATCCCCCCTACCTGGACATCCCCCCACCTGGATAGCCACCCCCCCCCCCACCCGGATAGCCCACCCCCCTAGACACCCCACACCCCCTCCCCCACCTGGACACCCCACCATGACCCCCTGGACAGCCCACACCCCTCCTTTGGGCAGTCCATACCTTCCTCCCCCACACCCCTATAGCCCCCTACCCCTCTACCCCCCTGAAAAACCCACCCCCCCCCCCCCCCACCTGGACAACCCCCCCCCCCCCCCCACCTGGACAGCCCCCCTACCCCCTCCTACAGCCCCCTTAGGGTATTTTTATTTAAAATCATTTTATTTATTAAAAAGGCCAAACTATCATGCATTAGCCATTTCACTAAACAAAAACATAAATCCCTACTAAAAATAATACAATAAAACCCAACTAAACAAAAAACATAAAACAAACATAAAACAAACCATTTACCCCACTAAACAAAAAACAAAAAACAAACCCTTTACCCCCTGCACTAAACAAACCCCACTAAACAGATCATTTACGATGTATGAAGTGTAGAACAAAAAAAACATAAAAAAACAAAGGGTTCAGTACTCCAACAACAATAACTATAATTTAGCCGAAATCAAAACATCAAACATAAAATAAAAAGAGGAAGAACACTAAAACTAAGGTAACACTTACTAATTTGAAGTGTAGAAATAAAAATTTGTTTGATTGAAGAAGGATATTAGGCTGGAAGGTGTTTCATGACTGAGAATATGTCGGTAGGAGGTCTAGATTAGGTCTGTAATTGGACCTACTAGGAGTTGGAGTGCTAGGTATTTGGGGGAAAACATTCCCAACGGTTTTTAAAAACCGTTGGGAAAGATTACCTTTACCAACAGTTTATCAAAACCATTGGTATACCTTAGATAAAATAGTTTTTTCCCAATGGTTTTATCAAACCATTGGGAAATATTAGGAATATATACACATTTCCAACAGTTTGTTCAAACCGTTGGCAAATTTTGCTTCTTTTACCCTATAGCAACGGTTTCCTCAAACAGTTGCTATAATACCATTGAGAAAACACCAAGTTCCAGTAGTGTCTTGATTGTATCATTAGAAATGAAGGGATTAGGATAAATTATGGCGACGAGAGGATAATTAACATGATATAGGTTTATATAAGAAGAAAATGGTAGATTTTAGGGAATAAATTCAAAGTAAATGGGGTTTTATGAAATTGTGAAAGTGTCCCCATTTATAAGTGAAGAAAATGGAACTTTTGTAAACACTAATTACCTTTCAATAATGGAATAACACTATTCAAGGGTCAATGGTTACAAAAGTGGTAAATAACTGAGTTTTTTGTGATCTTTTTTTGATCAATAATCAAAAAATTATTTACACACATGGTTTAAACATGTTGGAAGTCATTTTTTCAGAAACTATATTTTTTTAGGTATGTCCCTCTTTGAGTTTTTCATTGAACTTATTTTATTTGGGTTTTTCCTTGGTCTTTAAACCTTGGTGGTTGAGTCTCATTCGAATATGGAGATATTTTTTAGGGAAAATGACCTAAATTTTAGTGATGTATGTTTTTTTGAATTAATGGAGTCTAGGTATAAATGTTTTAAATGGGATTATGAGGGTTTCCTGTGAGTTTAGAAGGATTTGGAGGTGGTTCGAGCTATTTTGAGGATTTTGGGATTAAAAATACCTAAAGGGAATTTATATTATATGTATATGTATTAAATAATGTTTAACTATCATCAAGTAGATTCCATGAAAGGAATATAGGACATGATCTAGTTTATGATGTGAACTGGTTGCATGTCACGAATCTACATTAGATGACGTATAATGGTTAGGAAAGGTTAAATTCACCCGAGGCAATGCAAATTTTGATGCATTCTTAAATTGAGAATTAAAAGCCATGTAATTCTTAGTCTTAGTGATTATAATCCCTTTCCTATGTTTATTTTTTCATTCTTTCTGTGTTCACCCCTCCTCTCTCAATCCCTTGGCGTGTTCCAATAGATTTAGAGAATCTTCCTCCTCCAGAATTCATGTTCAAGAATTCGATCTCCGATTTCTCTTGAGATATTTTAAGCCTTCATTCTTCTTGGATTTACCTATTTGAATCGTTTTCTTGATCACTGGTTAAAGGAGGGTGGTCCAAAAATAATCCCTTTGGCCTGATTTAATTATCCCTAGTTTGTTCAATATATGAGATCATGCTGAAACTCCACATGCATGACCAAATAAATTAGATAATCCCTGTTAAATTATAAAATTTATTTTTATACTATTCATTTAATTACATTGGGTTTATAGGCATAGAGACTAAGACCTGTGTCCACCTGATAGGTGTTTAACCTTGGATCTTATTGCGACTCAGTCTGCTTGATGTTAGATCCCTATAACAAATGGAGAAATCGATTAATTGTTAGCTTAATCTTATCAATTGGAATAACATGTATATTTTGTGATTTATTATAATATAATCACCTTGAAAAAATTGGATTAACTAATATGTTAATGATTTTAGGGTTAAATGATAAATGAAACATGCTTGATATAATTATGATGATAATTGGGAACCTGAATTAATGAATTATACTTGGATTAAAAAATGATAATTTCAAAAATTGATCATTGTTTATTATTATTGTACATATGTAATGTGTGTTTTTGGCCTTGGGATTAGGTTTATATCTCGTTTTATGTGATAATGATGTGATTGATTCCTGAGGGCAGGATTCTTTGTGGCATGTTGAGTTTTTCAGGATATGACTCATGATTTATATTGACAGCTGAGGGTATGGTGCATGTTTTTATACCGCTTGAGGAATATGTGAATATTAAATTAATGAACTAGGGTAGAGAATATTATTATATCATATGTTTGATGACCAGATGCACAATCAATAGATTTTTGAGTGTGAGATTCTGGATGCCTGAGAGTGAGGTTTTGGATATCTTGCGGGAAGAGGCCATTTGTGGACTTGATGTTTGTGTGATTCATCCTCAATGGGAGAATATTACACTAGATGGGAGATCCTTCCTAATATAGGTGGATAAAACCTTATTCAAAGATACCTGGTAGGATACTAAAGTAGGTTTTTCTAGCCTTAGATGTTAACCCATAACTTAAGGGTCAGTAGGTTTATTTCATGTGAAGTATTAATTTATTAAATTAATACCATATTTATCATTATATTTAATGGACTATATTTATTAGAATAGATTTTTTTAGACATGTTATTTTTTATATACTGAGTTATACTTACACTTCAGATGGGATACCATTTGGTACCCAGATAGATTTCATGGATGTAGGTTTGGACAAGGGAAAGGGACCATGTTGTTGATTTGTGGCTTGCTGGATGAGTTGGATCTTGGAGATGGAACTGTCATGTGGTTCTAGATCAAGTTTTAAGAGTTTTTATTTGTGTTTTTTTAGTCACTTATTTTTATGACTTTTGTTTTTTTTATTTAGTTACATTAATCTTATCATTTCATGATTTATTATTTTTGGTTTATTCGTTCCTCCCTTTACTTCCTAGTTGTATGTTTCATTGTTTAAACTATTTTCTATTACTGTAATATTTATTTATACTATTTATTTCTATTTTATTTTAACTCTAAACCATGGGTAAATTATCTCTATTATACTTATCACATCCCTACTACTAATCGACACCCGCTGACGTATGGGGAGGTGCGCTTGAGGACTTGTAAACAACCTGATTTGGCCACATGAGAGTGACAGATCATGAGACGTTACAAAGTGATATTATAGGAGCTCAGGTTTTTCTTTTATATTATGTTACTATTTGGGAAATGTAGAAAGGACACTAGGATGTGTTGGGACTTGGAAATGATCTTGTGCATGGGATTAGCTAACCCATGTATAGGGGAAAATCTAAGTACCCAATATAGGATTGTTTTTCATGATGTTTTATTGTTACAGTTGATGTTGTTCCACAATTGGGTGATTCACATGTTGTGTGATGTTATTGTTTATTTAGATTTATACTCATAGACTATTATGGAACAAGATGTGTATGAATTAATCATGGTAAGAACATAAGGATATATATTTACATTCATTATTCATGATAGGGACATATTTATTTCATGTGATATATTTTCCTGTATGAACTGTGAAATGAGATACCTATTATATCTATTGAAAAATGGAATAAATAATATGTTATATTATGATAATTCACTTGTAATACATTTTAATATAGACCATAGTCTAGTGGTACTCTATTGTTTTCACCGGTTGAGTTTAACCTTGTTTGTCGCCAGTGTACTAAGGAGTGTGTTTGTCTTTTAGAGAAAGTGCATCCTCATCATATTTTATTTGAGCGTCATGAGAGAGGTAATCAACATTCTCCTAATTGAGTTGATCTAGAGATTACTTTAGATCCTAATAATTTTATAAATGTTAAGATTTATTATAGCTTCTTGATGTTTATGAAATCAATGGAAAGGGAGAATGTTCACCCCATGATTTTGATGTTAGAGATGATGATGGAGTTTTAGCTGTAGCATCCTACTATGTTTTATGGGGAGGGAGGTCCCCTAGTAGTCAAGTTCTTGACTGAGTCATCCCATATGATCTATAAAAACCATGAGAAACCCACATATATGGGGGTTAATCTTCCCGCATACATGATTTGTGGACCTTCCAAGAATTGGTGGGACATTTTAGAGAAATCCATGAAGTAAGAGGATTTATCCTGGAAGGACATAGAGAGAAAGTTTTCAAAACAATTTTATCCTAAGACTTTGAGGGATGGGAAGGCTCAAAAGTTCAAGCACCTAACATAATATATCTTTCATATGATGGACTATGTCTGACGCTTCACCGACCTACAACACTTTTCTCCATCCTTAGTAGCTATTGAGATTTCTAGGGAGATAGATTTTCAGGATGGGATTCTCTATGAGATCAGGTTATAGGTGAACATCATTCAATTGAGTAGACTTTTATACATGATGAATCAGGATCTCATCATGGAATAGAATCAGATAGAGTCCCTGATTGGTGGCCATATAATTTTAGCAGGGCGATCTAGGAACTCTTGTTCTAGTAGCAAGAAGTGCTTCTATGATATTTATCACCAGGATATTGGAGGGAAGAGCAGTCAAGGGAGTGGATTTACAACTTAATAACATAGTTTTGTGAAGTTATTTTAGTGTATAATGTTGGTCCATAAGAGCTCATAGTGTCCTTACCTTATAGTAGAGGGTTGTGTATGCCTCATGTTGGGCCATCTTCAGAAGTTTTGTGGGAAAACTTTATACCATAGTAGCATCATGGGATTAGGATAGGAACCTGAATCCATAAGGGGCTTAGCTACCCCTAAACAAACTGGTAGCTGGAGTTACAATGGTCATTGAGGAAGAGTTTGGGGACATGGTACCCCAGTGAAGGAGAGGCAATACCACTCAGAGGGTATAATAAAGTGGTTCATATTGGATCCTCAGTCAGAGGGGTGATCTAACTACATGTTATAAAGTCTTATCCAATCAATTTGGATACAGGAACTTCTACCATCATAGGTGTCATTCTCATATCATATACTTTATCTTGTGTTTTGTTTAATATAGGATAATCACATTCCTTTCTATATTCCATTTTCAAATGATTTTGGTTTGGATATGGAGAGAATATATGCGGTCATGACCATTGACATGCTATTGGGAGTGTGGTCAGAGGGTATCAAGAACTGCAAGGAGTGTTCTGTTGAAATTGGTGCCTATAATTTCCTTTGGGAACTTTTTGTATTAGAAATGAAAGGATTTGATTTTATTCATGGTATGCATTGGATAGTTCTATACCAAGATCATATCAACTATTATCGAAGGAGAGTTACATTTTGATCTCTATACAAGGGCAATTAAAGTCACCAGGGTGAGTGAGATCTTCAGGTTGGTCATGTAGGACCAATTCAATACAGATTGGATTGTCACATGTCTTAGATAGAAATCCTTATTTTATATGATGGATTAATTTATAAATATACTTTTCCTATAATGGTAGACTATTTTTAGGATGTTTTTCCAGAAGATTTTTCTATCTTACCACCTGAGTGAGAGATTCAGTTCACAATCAAGTTGGTGCTATGAGCTATTCCAATTTCTATCCCACCTTATAGGTTGTCACTAGTAGAGCTTCGTGAGTTGAAATTTCAGTTGGAATATATGGATGCCAAGCGTTTCATATGTCCAAGTAAATATTCCTGGGTTCTCTAGTTCATTTCTCCAAGAAGGATAATGCAAAATTAAACTTATGTGTTGATTTTCAGAGACTGAACTAGATGACAGTCATGAACTGATGTCCCCTTCCATGTATTAGAGATCTCTTTGATTAGATAAGAGGTTACATGATCTTATCCAAGATTTATTTGAGGTTAGGGTACCACCTGTTTAGTGTGAGACCATCATACAAACACCAAAATACTTTTATTAGGAGAATGTATTATATGAGTTTATAGTAATTCCATTCAGTTTGAATAATGCACTGGTGGTATGCATAGCCTTGATGAATCATATATATCATCCTTTCTTTGATTGGTTTGTGGTAGTTTTTTTCAATGAGATCTTAGTGTACTTCTAGTTAGTATATGATCATTCCCAATATCTTCAAATCGTCCATAGTATACTATGGGATCATTATATTTATGCCAAGATATCCAAATATAGTCTTTGGATTGACAGAATGAGTTTATTAAGTTATGTTATCTTATAGGCTAGAGTTTCATAGGACCCAGAAAAGGTTATAGTCATAGTATTTTTTCTCATTCTGAAGTGTAAGAGGGATGATTTCACTATAGATTTTGTGATAGGATTATCCCATACATCTCGTAAGAATGATTTAGTATGGGTGATTGTGGATTAGATGAAGAAGTTATCCCACATATTACCTATCAAGGAGACCTTCACCATTGATGATCTGGGTAGTCTTAATGTGCATGAGATAAATCATTTTCATAGTGTTCTAAGGATCACTATTTCTAATCGAGATCCTCATTTAACTTTTCAGTTTTGGAAAGGTATTTAGAAGGATTTGGGATCATAATTTATTCTAATTACATCATGTCATCCTTATATTAATATCTAATCAGAGCAAAATATTATGATTCTAGAGGATATGTTACGAGCCTTTGTTTTGGATTTGGGTGGTTTATGGGAGCAACATTTGGCACTCATGGATTTATCTTATAATAACATATTCAATGCATCGATCCAAATGGATCCTTTTGAGGCCTTGAATGGAAGACCATGTCATTCCACTATTTATTGGTTAGAGGTTGGTGAGGCAGGACTTATTGGGCCTAGTCTTGTTAAGTATATGAATGAGAAGGTTCAGTTGATCATAAATTTGTTGGTGACCATATAGATCTAAAATAAATCACACAATTACCGCCAAAGATAGCCTATGGATTTTTAGGTTAGCTAATGAATTTTTGTTCGGGTGTTTTCTAGGTTGGGGAAATATTGTTTCAGGTAATAGGGAAAGATAGCACCCATGTTTTTCTATTGTTTGAGATAGTGGAAAGGGCTAGTCCATTGGCATTCTAATTAGCACTTCCATAGTGCTAAAGTTCCATGCATGATGTGTTTCATGTGTCATAGATTTGGATATATCATCCCAACCCTTATCATGTGGTATACATTGAGGATGTTGATATTGGTGTAAATTATTCCTTTAAGGATCATATGATATGGGTTACAGACCATAGTGAAAAATATATAACATGAAAGATCATACCTTTAGTTTAAGTGCAGTGGAAACATAGGTGTGTTCAGGAGGAGACCTGGGAGAGGGAGTCTGATATGAAAACACAGTGTCTATAATTTTTCATCGAGACCCCAGAGTGATGATTATATCAGTTCAAGGATGAGATGGTATATGGTTAGGAGTATGTAAGATCATGTATTTTCCTAAGTACATCCCTCTTAGAGTTTTTTATTGAACCTCTTTTGTTTTGGTTTTTCCTTAGTTTTTAAACCTTTGTGGTCAAGTATCATTTGGATACAGAGAGATATTTTGGGGAAAATGACTTAAATATTGGGGATGTATGTTTGTTTTAATTAATTTAGTTTCAGTATAAACATATTAAATGGGATTATGAGGGTTTCCTATGAGTTTATAAGGCTTCATAAGTGGTTTCAGATATTTTGAGTATTTTGGGCATAAAATTTCATGTAGTACATTTACATGATGTTTATATATATTACATGACATGTAACTATCATTGGGTAGATGTTGTGAATAGAATATAGGCCATTAACTAGTTCATGACATGAAAAAGTTACATGTTATGAATCTATATTACATGATGTGTAATGTTCGGGCAGGGTAAAATTCACCTAAGGTGACATGAATTTCAGCGTACTCTTAAATTGATAATCACACACCATGTAATACATTTACATGCCATGTAATTATTAGGATAAATGATTATAATCCCTACCATGTGTTTATATTTTCATTCTTTCCATGTTTATCCCTCCTCTCTCAATCCCTAGAATATTTCCAGGTGATTTTGGAGCACCTTCCTCCACTCTAGACATCTCATTCAAGTAATCAATCTCTGGTTTCTCTTGTGATCTTCAAAACCATCATTCTTTTTGGAATTACCTATTGGAATAATTGTCTTGATTTCCGATTTAAGTTGGGTGGCATAAAACTTATCCATTTGGTCTGATTTAATTTTTCAAAGTATGTACAATATGTGGGATCATGTCGACATGCCACACGCATGACCAAATAAATTAGAAAATCCCTTTTATATTATAATATTTATTTTTAGACTATCCATTGGATCTCGTTGGGTCTATAGGTGTGGAAACTGAGACCTATGAAACCTAATAGGTGTGACATACTTGGACCTTATTGCAACTTGGTCTGCTTAATTTTAGAACCCTATAATAAATTGTAGAAATTGATGAATTTTTGGCTTAATCTTATGAATTAGAATAGCATGTATATTGTGTGATTTCTTATAGTAGAATCACCTTGGATAAATTGGGTTAGCCAATATTTTAATTAAATTTGGGTTAAATGATAAATAAAATAGGTTTTATATAATTATAATGATAATTGTAAACCTGAATTATTGAATTATACTTGTATCGACAAATTTTTTTAAGGAAATTGGTACCTTGGGTAAAGACCAAAGCACAAATATATAAAAATAAAAGAGGTTGCATGAGTCTAAAAGAATAATTCATATTACAATCCTTATCATAAAGAGGAAGTAAATCAATGGGAAGATCAACCAGATAGGTAATGATCTGATTTACTCCCTTATTAGTGAGGCCATCTGCAACCATGTTTGCTTCACAAAAAATATGTGTGATTATGTAGTTGATGTCGAGAAGCGAGCAGAGGAAATCCATCCAACGGGTAATAAGCAGCCACACAAGATGAGTCACCCCATTCTAAATTGCTTTCACAATAGTAGTCGAATCACTTTCAATCCAAAGATTATCCCAACCATAATGTTTTGTGAAAAAAATAGCATGAATCATACTCATCATTTTGGCCTCCAGAGAAGAGGCAATGCCACAGCTTTCAAAAAAGCATCCGAGGATCTGACCAAGATGATTCCTGAAGATACCACCATAACCCACAAGACCCAGATTTCCTTTGTAAGAGCCATCCATATTTAATTTAGTCCAACCAGAAAATGATGCTCGTTAGAACACTTCAAAAGTGCATCGATGTTGGAAAAAAATATCCATCAATCCGAAGACACCCCAAAATCCCAAAGTCGTGCACAATATTTCTACAATGGCCCTTTTGCAATGATGCAGCTTCACGTATGGTAATAAGGATCTAAATCTAGCCTGTAATAAGGATGAATGAATAATTATTATGAATAATATAATTCCTATCATACCAGATCACGTGATGAAGTTCAGAAACGACAGAAAGGAAAAGGTTTTAATTTTCTAAGAGCTTTCCACATCCACACATCGCTTTATTTGAGAGTTAACACAGTCAAGAATCAACCATCTGCAATAAAAAAGGTTAGAAATATAGTTCCAAATAGCATAAGTAGTAGCACATAAATGGAAGAGATGATTAGAATATTCTCTATGTTGATTAAAGAGGTGACATTTAGAGAAGAGTTGAATTCCAAAAGATTGGAGGCACTTGTTTGTGGGAACCCTATTGTGAGAAAGATGCTAAATAAGAGTGAATATTTATGGCTTTATCCAAGGTTTTTTAAAAAAATTATCCATCCAAAATAATTTTCATAGTTACAAAAGTAATTTTTATAAAAAAAAATTGAGTTAAGCATTCCATTGTGAGCAGACTCCTAGATTAAAAAACAATCCATATTAGAGAAGGGGTAGTTGTCAATGACATGCAAAACAGAATCAGGGAGATGATCATTTTGAGAATTTATAATATATCTAATTGAATAATTTTTAATTTCAATAATTTTATTAGAAGGAATCATAAATATTAATGGAGTACCGGTCCAATTATCCAACCAGAAATTCATGGAGGAATCTCTAGAAACCATCTATCTGGAGTTGGTCATAATCCAGGGGAGTGTTTAATGGATGTTCGGATAGAAGAATTGATAAAATTTGAGTTTTATTTTATTAGTTTATCAAAAAATATATTTTTGATAAAAGATATAGAGTTGGATTTATTGTAAAAAATATTCAAAGTGAGTCTGGATTGAAGTGACTCATTAAAAAATTTAATATTTTTGATGCCAAGACCACCTTTATCAATAGGTTTTCAACAAGTCGACCAAGGGATATTCACATGTTTCCTTTTGAGAGTGATACCTATATAGAAATTTTTTTTGATTGAAGTATTCATTTTTTTATAAGACCAGTGGTCCATTTATAAACCATCATAGAATAAACCATTTTAGAAACAATAGCAGTATTGAAAATACAAATTCCACCTTCCATGGAAAGAGATTTACCTTCCCAAGAGGTGAGTTTATTAATAACCTAGTCAACTATTATGGAAAAGTGACAAGATTTGGGTCTGCCCCAAAAAATGGGAACACCAAGATAATTAAAAGGAAAATAACCTTATTTTATTTTTAAATCACTGATGATATTACATTTACTATTAGGAGGAAAGTTTCTCCCAAAGAAAATAGAATATTTTCTCTAACTAATGGATTGACCTGAAACATCTTCATAATGATAGAGAGAACTTTTGAGGTTTTGAGTATTCCTTTTATCACCTTGTAAGAAGAGGATGATGTTTTATGCATATAATAGGTGTGTGGGAGAATTCACATTCCTAGAGACATGTATGGGCTTAAGCTTGTTATGGTCCACAGGATGAGTGAGAAAGCAACTAAGATAGTCTTCTACAATAAAAAAAATATAATATAGGGTTTCACCTTTTATAACACCTTTGGTGCATTTGAAATATCCCCTAGGATAGCCATTTACCAGAATGGAAATAGAATCCGAGTTGAATAGAGTTTTTATTGTAGTGATAAAGGAGTCATTAAAACCAAAACATTTAAGAACCTTGAAAATAAAACTCCAGTCAATGGTATCAAAATATTTTTTGATGTCAAGTTTAATGGAAAATTACCTCCTCTATTAGCTTTGTTTAAGGTGATGATGCACTCAGAGTCATGACAAATGTATTCTTGGATGGATCTACCCTTGAACAACCCAAATTGGTTCTATGAGACTATTATATCCTTAATAGTGTAAATCCTATTAGCAATGTGTTTAGTGATGATTTTATCAAGGGTGTTAATAAGGGAAATGGGCCTAAATAGATGAATCTCAGAAGCATTGTCCACTTTGGGGATCAAGGAGAGAAATTGAGCATTTAGACCATAGGGAAGGACTCCATTGGAAAATAAATATTTGAAAAGTTTTCAAACATCAAATTGGATGATGTCCCAATAATGCTGATAGAAACCATTATTAAAACCATCATGACCTGGAGCACTATCAGGATTCAAACTAAAGAAAGTGTCTTTAATCTCATGATCGAGAGGAATTCTTAAAATAAAGGTGTTATCTTCCTCATTGACCACCACTAGAATAACCTTAGGTAATAGGTATCTATTGGTGGCAGGGCCATTGAAAAAGGTTTCAAAGTAAGAGACAATATGATTAGAAATATCATCCTCATTGTCTAAAAGTTTGTCCTCGTATTTTAAAAAAGTCAACGGTTGACATGATTTTATGACTCTTTATAGAGAGTTATATAACTTAGTATTCCTATCACCCAATCATAAGCATTTGAAGTTGAAATCTTGTCTCTGCATTTTATCTTTAAAGGTGAGCAAAGAGTTGAGATTTATAGAAATGTTGTTTTCATGATTTAGATCAATGGTGAAATCAGATCTAGTATGATTATTATAAAATTGGTTAAGTTCATCCTCAAGATGAAGGATGTCATTGTCAATTTGTTTAGATTTATAATTACACCAAACTTTGAGATGGTGCTTAAGGTATTTTATCTTAATAGAACAAGAAAATACATCATTACAGTGCGTCATAGAAGTCCAGAAATTTTTTATAATACCGGTACATTTAGTGTTAGAGAACCAATCCTTTTTAAACCTGAAAGTGAGGGGAGATTTCATATTTTTTGTGGATATATTGAAAATAATATGATGATGATCATATTTAATCTTTTGAAGGGTGGTTCTAGAGATGGTATCCCATTTATCTAAAGAAAGTTCATTGGTTAAACCTTTATCCAACTTGTTGGCGACCACCCTATTTTAGTGACTTCTATACCATGCATATTTTTCACCAGTAAGATTAATTTCAATATGGTTGTTGTAATAAATAGATGTCTTAAATTCTCTCATGGAAATAATAGCATGAGATGGACCAATTTTTTCACTAGAGGCAAGAATTTCATTAAATTCCCCAATCACAAACCAAGGGATATGAATACTAGTACTTAAATAGTTTAGGTCATTCCAAATATGACTCCTATCTTGGTATCTATTCTTTGAATAAAAAAATAACAATATAAAAGAGTAAAATCAATATAGAAATCACAAGTAAAAAATTTCTTAGAAACATTAAAAACATTAACATTCTGAACAGAGGAGTGTGAGAAGATCCAAAGGGATTCAACATAGGAGTAGTTTTTTCTCACAACTATAAAAGAATAACCGTACTGACACAAGTGGGAGTAATTAGAGGAAAAATTAATTTTGGGCTCAGCAATAGAAAAATTCATTGTAGGATGACTCTCAATCATTCTTTTTAGACACGGTGGTCTTGAACTACTGATATTTACTCACTCTTAGTATGGTCTTCCATTTTCAACCTAGACAGATTTCATGGATCTGGGTTTGGATAAGGGAAAAGGAATCAATTGTTGATTTGTGTCTTACTGGATAGGTTGGAGCTTGGAGATGAGACCGACATGGGGTTCAGAACCTGGGTTTTAGAGTTTTTATTTTAGTCTGGTTAGTCTCTTATTTGTATTACTTTCATCTATTCATTTAGTTACATTCATCCTATCATTACATAATTTATTATTATTGTTTTATTGGTTCCTCCTTTTACTTCCCAATTACATGTTTCATTCTTTATGCTATTTTCTATTACTCTAAAATTTATTTATCCGGTTTATTTACACTATATTTTAACTTTGAACTAGGGGGTATAGTCTACCCACTATAATTTCACACCCTTTCTTATTGTTGGAAGCCTCTGGAGTATGGGGAGACATGCTTGAGTTCTGGTAACCAACCCGATTTGTGCACATGAGAATTTAGGATCAGGGGATGTTTCACATTTGTTCTTATAATTTTAATTTTACCATTTTTTAATGGGGTAAATAGTTTGTACCCAAGTAACTTATGTTTTACTAATCATATAAAATAAACCCTATTACAAAATTTGAGTTCTATGAACCTAAATTTAATCACTATTTAATCTAATTCAATTGAAAATTAATAGAAAAGTTTACTATTAAATTAAAACTTTTTATATATATAAAAAGTTTTTTGTAGAAAAATGTTGTTTCCACCATTAAGTGTTCTTAATATTATTTAGAATTGATTAAAAAATAAATGAGAGATAATTTATTTTAAATATAGGTTTAAAATTTAAATTTAATTCACTTTTTATAAGATATTAATTTGTTTTATTAGTTAAAAATTACACAATATTAATAGAATAATTCTTTCAAAATAACATTTTTACTATAATTAGGGTCATTAGAATTAATATTAATAATCATAATTTTATGACCAAAAAAAGAAATTGACCATATTAAATAATATGATCATTTTGATATAAAATATTAAATCCATTTTTTGGATTTAATTTCTATAATTTATGAATACTAATTTTTTAATGTAAGCAAATAAATTGGTTTTTAGATTAAAATATTATTTATGTTTCCTAAATGATATACATGGTTTTTATAAATAAAACATATCAATTTTAAATGATTTATTTTACATATATATATATATATTATAGAAAATTTTTTAAATAAATTCTAGTTTTATGATAATTTCATAAAAGTGATGGTTTTAGCAAAATAGACATTTTTTCACTATTCAAATAAAAATATATTATTTTTTAAAAATAAAGAAAATTAATCTTATTCTAATATTGTTATTCTAAATCCAAAAAATAATTCAATTTGGTAAAATTAAAAATTTAAATTTTGATAATTTAACATTTAAATAAAAACATAAATATATAATGAAAACCATTTTCATAAAAAAATAATTTTTTAAAAAAATATTAACAATCATTATTCTAATTTTATATAAATTACAAATAAAATTTAGTGTGAACATTTTATTCTTATCAATAATATATTTTATCCACGATATATTTATTATCCTAAAATGAAGCGTATAAAAGAATTTTTTTAAGGGTTACATTTTAAATAATAATTAAACCTTATTTATTACTTAGAAACACTAATTGAATTTTATCAATGAATCACTATTAATATTGAACATTAATTTAATTGCTAAATATATTTCATAATTTGGTTACCTCTATTTTTACTCACTAATCCTATGCTTACATTTTTATGGTTATATATTGTTACACAACACTTTGTGGTTTAGTGTTTTGTGTGAAGTAAGCTATTAAACACATTAGGTTTCAAATGAAAATATAATTTAAAATATTAGGATATTACAACTTCCATGAAAATGATCAATCCGTTGAGCATGTCAAATTAGTTTTTTTTACTATAAATTCTATAGTATAGTAAAAATCCTAGGCCATCTCATGAAAAAGCCTTTGATCATTAGTTTTGAAAGAAAATTTAAATTATAGATAATGGTAGAGAATTAGAGAAATAATGGTTTTGAGGATCATATAACAAGCATATAATAATAAAATCTATTTAGAAATAGAAATTTAATGAGATGATTGATTGTGATCAACCTAGGTAAATATCATGATGCTAATTCATCACATCAAGTGATTAGGTTTGGGAATTTTAATGATTTATTTTTAAAACCTAGAACTATAAGTTTATTGAGATTATACTAGGAAATATCATAGGGTTTGGTCAAAAACACAAAAGGATTCACCGACTGCTGTCGATGATCAAGTTATTTGTGTCCAAATTTATAATAAAAACACATGAAGGAAACCTGGGAGTAACTTGATGTATTATCTAGGTTTTTATATTATTTTAATATTATACCGGGACAAAAATTTGAATTCCCAAGATATTTTTTATTTGAGTTGATCTATCAATATTAACAATATTAACATAATGATTGAAAAGAGGAAGGAGTGGTGAATGATGTGTGAAACATCACACGAATGGGTAACCCCAAACAATATCATGTGAGTGTGAGTGTGGCATACCAGTATAAAAATAAATTATAAAATAATCTAAGATGGATAAAAACAACATGCACACCTGTAATTAAAACTATCATTCATATAATAAAATCATGAAGCTAAATATTTACTTCAATCTCCTCCTCAGGTGATCACAAGGAGCTTAAAACAACAAGGATTGGTAGGAAAAAAAATATAAAGAATAATAATATCCAAATCACTCTAAAATCTCCCTATTTTTTACCATAATTTGATAATGAGGGAGAGGGTTCCTTTTATTTACACAACATAATGGCAAGATAAGTCAAGGATCTAGTAGGGTAGGTGAGCTATTTGGGATAGAATTTTCCACCATATTTTTTTGGCAATCTGATTTACTCAAGAATCCAATATTGACTTGAAATCTGGTTTTTATGAAGAAATTTGTGTTTTCATTTTAATGGATATAGAATTATCTGACTAAAGTTCTATATTCCAACATATATTCCAATTTCAAAATGTTTGTTCAATCTACCATGAGTAGATTTTCATCTCTTTATAGACCTTAATGGGCCTATTTTTATTGGATTAATATCTTGATCTAGTTAAAGAAATTATATCCCATTAACCCAAGAATTCTATAACAAATTAATTTTAATTTTTGGATCAGTGTAGAAAATGTTATCTAAAAATAGACACTAGTTTTCTAATTTATACCATAATACAATTTTTAAAATTTTAATATATTTTCAACTAATGAATAGAAAATATATATTATGTACAAAGGTATTTAATAATGGGATACTAAAACCCATCAATAATATAAATAACATTTATAAAGGTGAAAATCAATAATATATTGATGTGTGATCATACCCACATGCTAGGTTTTTAATGATCTAACAACTCTTATTAAACATAGTGAAAAAAATTAAGAAACTAAAAACCAATATCACCATGATAGAGAAATGAAATCATGTGTAAACTATAAAGGAGTAAACTAATTGGTTATTTATAGATCATATTATGATCATTGACAGTGGAAGAACCCAATAAAAAATCCTGATATATATTTAAGAATTAAATGTTAAAAAGTTAAATAAAGAAAAATGTACTTGTATCATGCAAGTAAAAGCCTCTATCATCCTTCTTCAAGGGATAATGTATAAAGATGATAATGAATAAACAAAACTAAGCATCCTTCCTCTATAGAGGATTAACCAATGAATGAATCTTGATTTTTAATGGGATGATTCTTCTAGGCTCTAAGGGGTACTATAAAATTCACTATGGAGTGATGAATATTGCTAAAGGAGAAGAGAGTTTATTTAAAAATATTTTTATCAAACTAATGATCTAAACTCACCAAAAAATTTGGGAACTCATTCCCTTTTACAGGACTCCCTGATTCTCCTTATTAAATTAAGAAAACATCAAAAATGTTATGTGTTATCAAATACCCCCATTAAATACACCTTATTGATGTAACTGTTGAAATAATTTAATAATGTAAGATCCTGGACTTCATGGAGGTATGTACTTGTTTAAATTTTTGTCTAAGTACCTTAATTTTTATAATGGAAATTTTATCAGGTGTATGAGGAGTCTCAAGGGTGTTTTGGGGGTTTTAGACACAAAATAAAAGGAAAAATGTTCATCCAATTAATGTTGCATGGTTGGAGCACGGTTAGATAAAATTGTGTACACAAACCATGATAACCAGGAGGAGGGGTGCATGGTTAAGCAAACTGTTCAAGGGGGAAATCCAAACCATGCGAACATGGGTAGATTTATTTTCCATGGTTGGTGCATGGTTTGTCAAACCATGTGAAATCCCCAAGTAACCATGTGACTTCACCCCTCTTGTATAGAGTCTGGGGAAAGGTTGACACATGGTTTGGAAAAATGTGCGGCCAAACCGTGGCCCAATTAAAAAGTAGGAATTTACTAAAATTCCCCCTCAAGATTTTAAGTCTCATCATATTTTCTCCCCACTTCTTCCTCATCCAGCCCTAGTGACAAACTCAAGCTCCCAAATCTTCCCAAGGGCGTATCTCCTTCAATTCTAGGCCACTTGGAGGGTCATCTGTTGCAAATCGAAGCTTTGGAGAAGTCTAATGCCCCTCTTGCTTCTATTTTATAGATTAAGGCTTGTAGATTTGTTTTTATTCTTCTGAAGTGATAAACCCTCTTTTTCTTATGGATTTTAGGTTGGGGATTCAAAGGGTGCTTGAATCCAGATCTAGGGCTAAGGTTAAGGGTGTTTTCATATTCATATTCGAGATAGGTGGTCTATAAGATATATCCCATAGTTTCATTATTAATTTGTGCATGTGTGGTTGTCATATTTATTCCCTCTTGATGTGAATTTGAATCCTTTAGTAATATTTGGTAAAATATATGGTTAAATGATGATTTAGACCCCTCATGATCCCCATGGGATGCATTGAGATTTATTAGAGCATTTAGGGCCACCCATGGGGTGTGACAATACTCTTGAACATGGTAAATTATAATGATAGGCCTAAAGTTCACGTGTATTGAAATATATCCCATGCTAAATGTGATGACGTGTTGGTTTAAAATATAAATAATCACTAATGGTAGTTGTGTCTAGTTGTTGGAAATAACATAAGGGATCATTTAGAACATGTGAAAGGGGGTTAAATGAAATAAATTGAATGTGTCAAATGACTTCTAAGTTATAATGGAATTGTGTAAATGGGATAATGCATGTAAATAGATGAACCATGTGAAATGGGTTAATGTATAGAAATTGTTAAATATGTTAAATGGGTTAAGGTGAAAAAATGGAAATGGGTTAAATGTGATATGATAAGTAAATGGTAAGTATGATAATGGGTTAAGGCTTGATGACGGTTCATGAGTTGAATTAAATTTTAATTGTAAATGTTATGCGTTATGTTTGAGCATGGTTTGTGATATGGTTTATGTGGTAAATGGATAAATAATATTATGAAAATTTATTGGTAGTTTTGGGGTATTAGACTTGAGGATCTACACCCATGGGTTGGGTTAGACTAAGGAATTATACCCCACCCCATAATTCACAGGTTAGGGAAGGGGACTGAGTCTCTATGCCCCTAATAGTTGCATTTGATGAGACTACATGGAGTGAGGATCCAAGGTAAGTGTGATGTGTTTTTTATGAATTTTTTATCCCTAGTGAGATATGGAACTTGAATTGTTCCCTTATGTATGATAAATTGATGGATTAGGCCATTGTGTAAATTATGTAAATGCCTAACCCATGAAATAAGTTATGAAACATATTAAGTGATTAAAATAGTTAAAGTTAATATCGTTAACTAATGGCATTGAGTTGTATTTTGTTTAATTTTTCATTTATTTACTACTTTCATGCACTGTTTTTTTAGAATGGATATTTTTTAGACAAAATTAGTGGTGTACTAATAAGTTTTACTCACACCCTTATCAGACTACCATTGGTTACCCGAGCATATTTCATGGTTACAGGTCATAACAAGAGAAAATGATTTATTCTAGGGAGTTGAGTTGGGCATGGGTTGTGCATAGATGATCATTCAGACTTGAAGTCAGGACCCATTTTTTTGATTTGGATTCTTTTTTTAAAAAAATTTGGGACTCCTTCACCTTTGTCACTATTAGCATGACATGGCATATTTATTATTTGGTTGTGATTTGTACCCTATTATGGGAAATGGTTAGTAATGTATGATTATAGTTTATTGTTTCTTGTTTATTTTATTTTACATGTTATATATTGTGGATTAATCTAATAAATTGGGTATATTCTCCCTACATGATCGATCTGACCCTTGATGCTAGTTAGCAATCTCTAGTGTATAAGGAGGCATGCTTGAGGTCATGTGATGACCCTGTTCAGGGAACCAGTTTAGTGGTTTTTGGGTCAGGGATGTTACAAAGTGGTATCAGAGCCATGTTTCTTTCCATGATATTGTTATTTTTGATGGTATATGGGATATTTGGATATCAAAAGACTTGGAAATGAGCTCATAATTGGGAGAAACTAACCCGTGTACGAGGGAAAACCCAAGTCACCTAGGGTGGGATTGTTGTTCTGGGTTTGTGTTGTTACAGTTGAATGATATTTCACCATTGAGTGATGCATATGTTGGGTGATGTGACTGTTTTATGATATTTTTTCATGGTTAGAACGACATAAGGTTGTTTATTCATGCATCATTATAGGCACCTGAGGATATAAGTGGCATGGATCATTATAGGCACACACGGGATGGGTGTGTTAGACATGAAGGGTATGATATATTTTAATTTCTTGTAAATTCGAAGAAAATAGTGTCTAATGAAAATTATATAAATGGGTAAAATGGAAAATAATGTTAAATAATAGTTAACGAATTGTGCTTAATGAATGGTTGTGAGTGAGTTAACATAGCAGCTGTAATAAGTTGTGAAATGGGAAATGTGTCTAAGAGGAAGAATTAACATTGTTTATAGAAATGGTTATAAAAATGTGTCTAATTAAATTTTTGTGACAATGAATGTTTTTTTACCTCATGTTATCCATGAATCATAGTAGTGTTGGTCAAGAGTAGTGTTCTAGGTGTGATGTGGTTCATTATGATAGCATGTACGGAATGTGTTGTCTATTAGAGAGCCTTATTTTATGTAAATTGTGTAAGCTTTATGTTATGTGTTATAAGGACAATGATTGGAATTGTATGAAGATTCCACCACTTCGATGTGTGTTGGTTGGGTGACAAGAGGACATCGCTGAGAATGCTCCACCAGAAGTGGGGAAAGAAATTCTGGTGGTTTAGGGTAACATAGGAAAGGAGAAATTTTGTGAGGACTTTTCTCATTTTATGTAGATGATGTAATGGGACCTATGGTGGGTCATGCTGAGTAAGTTTGATATAACCAGAGAGTTTCAGTTGCAACAACCTCTAATGTTTTCTAGAGAGGGTGGAACTGAGGCTGCATAATTCTGGATATAGTCCATCTAGATGATTTTGGATCACTTAAAGACTCCCACGAAGAAGAGAGTAAATTTATATGTATATATATATATTGTAATAACTAGTGAATCACTAGTGGGATATCCTGGTTCAGAATCAGCAGGTTGATGGTATTCTATGGAAGGAATTCCAGGAAAAGTTTCTATAAAACTTCTACCCAAAACCTTGAGATAGGAGAGAGCTTCAGATTTTTTGAATTTGACCCATGGAATGATGTCAATGATTGATTATGTGGGTCAATTCATGGACTTTCAATGATTTATACTAGCATTGGAAGAAGATGAAGTCGTTATGACAAGATTTTTTCAGAATAGACTTAGGCATGAGATTAAGTCCTAGGTTAACATCTTCTATTTAAAGAGGTTTGTAGAAGTGGTGGATTAGGCCCTTATTTATAAAGGGAACTTGAGAGAGGATCTGAGTAGTGGATGTGTAGTCTCAATTGGGTGATCCAGTGATGTGGATGCTGATGGTAAGAAGTGCCACTTAAAGATTTTTCACCAGGACAGTAATGGACAAGGTATTCAGAAAAGGTAACTAGCCTCTCAGGGCAGTGATTGGGTTTTCTGCTATTAGGGTGGCAGGTCAATACATATGTGTAACGTCCCGAGTCCGGAGCCCCTCCACTGGTGCCCCATACCCGTTTCGCCACATGACCTCAAGCGTGTTTCCCCGAACGCCAAAGGCTGCCAACTAGCAGCGAGGGCCTTGGTGAGTCAGTGGGGAAACTATGCCCTCATTCGGTAAGGTATACAAGGTAACAAAACAACAATAAATAGCAGAAACGACAAACAACATGCATAACAACAGAAACTAAATAGTGGAAGCAAAGTACATATATAACTATGATGACAATGATGCAGCAGATACAAGTATCTAAGGAAAAGAGCAAACACAACAACGTGCTGAAATACAACTGAAACCAAGTACAAAAGAAAAAAAACAAGTAAGCACCTTAGCATCGCAAGCCACGACCCGGTCCCATGCTCCCCCGCTCCTGGTGCAGTCAAGATCCTGAAGTAGAAGGGCGCTTTCCCTTATCTATACCTGCAGCAACATAGTCTGCTTGGGCCCAAAAGCATGTCCCAAATAGGGTGTGAGATACAATCCCAGTACGAAACCACCCAAAGATTTGTGCCTAACAGTCAATGAATACATGGCAGTACTAAAACAATAAGCAGTAAACAGAAAAGCACAAATAGCTACAAACCACAGTTCTAACAAGCATAGCACACAAGTAAGCAGCCAGCAACAAAAGAGAAAAACAAGTAACCCTCTGGGTAGCTCTCACAGTCTAACCCCTATGGTTTAACCTCTAAGTACTAGCAACCCTCTAGGAGGCACACACAGTCTCACCCCTCTGGTTCAGCTACGTAATTAAGCAGACTCTCTGGGGAAGCACTCACTGTCAATTCCCCCTATAGTCTCATATCGTGCTAAAGGCTCTCTGGGGAAGCACTCAACGTCAATCCCCCCTATGGCCCGCGTTGTAGTTAAAGACACTCTGGAGAATCCCTTCCGTCAATTCTCCCTTTGGTCTACTACTCTAGGTTCTCACAGTGTTGAGTATAACTAAACATGCTCAGCGTGTGTATATCATCCAAGTAAACCTCAAGAACTACTTGGCTATCAACTAAGGCTCAACAACAATAATAAAACAACAGTCCACAGTCCTACAACTAGGCATGGCAAAGAAAACTGAGCACAAACAAAATACTCTAATCACAAGCAATAACCTCTACTGAAGCAATCAAGCAAAGCAGGGAAGCAACAAGGGCAAAACAGGAAACACGCAATACCCCATCAAGGGTATTGGTGGAAATTGCACAAATACTCAAAGACATTCTACAGAAAGGAACAAACCACCTACCTCGATCTGAGGAGATCGATATACATGAACCTCGACAACAGATTCCTCTTAGAACAACGTAGATCGTTGTGATTCCAATGGAACTGACCGTGCTCGAATCAGAGAACGGACGGTGAGGCGTTCTTCTGCCAATGATCCGGTCGTACAGTCTCTTCCAGGCGGTCGAAAACTGAAGAAGAATATGAATATGGGGGTTAGACGTGACCCCGGTCCGTTTAATGAAAAAAAAAGTACACAGTGTATACTTTTGGAGTACACGGCGTGTACTTCGAATTTTCCGTACTCTGAAATAACTGGCCTCCACCTCAGCCTTACACACCGTGTGTGTGGCCTAGACAAGGCCAGCACATGGCTTCAACCCGGGAAAGAGTACATGGCGTGTACTCAGACAAGTACATGGTGTGTACTTCTGAAATTTCCAGAAAAATCATTTTTCTCAAAAATTCCAGAAAAAAGGAAAAACATACTTGAAAAGAGATCTCGGTTCTTACAATATGCATGGTCACTATCCTCAACCACAAATTGATTGCCAATCATACGAAATAATAGGGAATTTAAAGATGTTCTGAAATAACCCTCCATATATGGGTACTTATGGAGGGCTATAGTCAGTGCAGAGTGTGGGTAGGGGGTCAGTTACCCCATATCAGGCTTGCAGTTGGAGCTCCACTAGCCATATCTATCAAGGTGGTGGATGTGGAACTTTGGGATGAGATCATTTATAAAAGTAGTGAAATTCATCATAGGGAACTCATAAAGGATCCCAAGGCAGAGGAATGAGTCAACTTCATGTAGTTCATCCTACACCTGAAGGTTGTAGGCTGGATCATCGACTGTTCGAGGTATGATTCCTGTATATTCTACGATTTCTAGTGATTTATTTGATATTTTTATCTCATGTTCCTTTTTTTCGATCATTTTATGGTTGGGTTGGTCCTATAAGTGGAACATATGTGTGGGGTCATGTCGATTGATACTCCATTGGGGGTACAAGAAAAAAATATACGGCAATGTAAGGGGTGTGCTATGAAAGTTGGTGGGTACCATTTCCTATGGGACTTGCTTATGTTTATTTTAACTAGAAATCAATGAAGTGTACTATGGTTTTTATTAAAGGATATTTTGGAGGTAATAATTTTATTCTCAAGAAAATATTATGTTGTAATTTTTGTTTTCAAATTTAATATGGTAATCATGTATGTGTCTAGTTTACTAAGATATATAAACTATTTGGTCTTTTAGGATGCAATTTATTGTATGTTTTTCTAATTTAGTAAATTAACCACCAAATCTGGGCTACTATAGTTGAGGAATTTATATTTGGTATTAAAGGAAGTTTAGTAGAAACCTTGGGAACTAGATTTAGGAAAACATATATTAGGGAATATAACCCTATGACTAACTTTGAGGATAAGTCTAAGTAACAAATAATATCCTATAGATATGGTAATGACCATGGATAACCTATTTTAAACCCAAGGACTCATAGATTTAGAATAAGGTGTCGTGATTTAGACATAATTTGAATAATGTTTCATGATTATTTGATCTCTCTCTTTGATTATTGTAGTTTTATGCTTACACATTTCATTTTGGTTTTAGTAAGTTGTGGGGATCAGAAAGAGATGGTTTAAAATTTATTGTGATAGAGAATTTTTTGAAGAATTATTTCACCAATGGTATTATGGTAAGAAGAATCATGAAACATCTAAGGAATTCTACTGATTTTGGAAGCATATATGTTTTCATTAACTTAAGATTTATAAACACCATCATGGGTTTAAGAGTTTAATGTTGATCATAAGTTTAAATTCTTAAACACCCTTTTTAGGTTTTATATTATGTGATTTAATCAAGATTAAGAATATTTTTGGAGGCATTTGTGGAAATACAACCCATTAGTTTAGTATGTGTTTTAGTGAAAATTTTATTTAAGGAATAATGCCTTTATATTTTGTGGACATAAGTTTAAAGGTAAAGATAACCTTTAGGGTTTATATGATCCTTGACTTTAAGTTAATTATGGGTTATTATATTTTTGGGAATGCAAAATGAAATGTATGAGATAAACTTTGAGGTTAAAACATGTCTTCAATATTGAACATATTAAGGTTATTTTTTAGGATGTTTATCAAATTTTTGAGGAATTTTGTAATGATTATATTAATATAGTTTTAAAAAAAGGACAGCCTATAGGTTGGGTGAAAACCCATATCATAAAGAAAGGTTTCATGTCTTGAACCCACAATCGAAGGGTGACAAGGGTGCATCATGTCACGAACCAACCTGGGTCGACCCTGAATCGGTCACCCGAACTGATCCACAGAAAGGCCTGAGAGATGTTCTCGATCCTCCTGGGCTAGCAACAAGCGTGAGGTCATCAACAGAGAACAATTGGGAACAATTTTTCCTAATGAAAAAAATAGACTAAGTAGTAGAAAAAGGTAGAACAATGCAAAGTAAATAAACGAACCAAAAAATAAAGAACAACCAACAACAACACACTAACCCGACCACAACCAAAACTCCTTATGACCTCAAGAGTTACTCTCCAAACCACAACCAACACTCACCCATGAAGAACAATCTTGAGTCAAACCTACAACAAAAACTAAAAATAGGAAAACACTATTGTCATGAGTATTAAAACTCAGTAGGCATTCCCAAAAATCTATTCCCAAATCACTACCTTTAAATAAAGAATTTTACTAATTTCAAGTTTGATCTAAATTATATAAAATATGGGTTTTCACACACACTTTCATTTCTAAATAAGTAAATAGTCCATTTCCATTTTTAATTAAAAAACAAGTTTAAGGTTTGAAGGAAAATGTGAATTACATTTTAAAAACATTTTTTGCGAACAAATTAAAATCCAAATTTAGTTTTTAAACAAGAGTAATCCATACACAACACAAGGGAAATGGAAAAGTATCACGTGAGGTACAAAAACCAAACTAATCACATCAATCATCCACCACATACAAATAAGTGCTAAAGAAAATATGGGTTGAACCTAGGAGACCGTGAACAATCCATAACATAATATATATGTGACTCATCCTAAAGGAATTCCCTACTCAATGATGTCATAAAGCCCTAACACCTGACCTTCATCCTAACTATCATGGTTAAGGGACCGAATCCCATAGCAATAATAATAATAGAGTATCACCTGCTATGGGCCACTAGCCAGTGCATAATCTAAACTAGTGTAACAATCATTCACAGAAAATTCACTTACTATGTTAGGCTCCCATGCTGAGTAATAAAAGAAAATAGGGGTGATTTAAAAATGTAAATCAAGTAACCAATCATGATGCACAATAATCACACCCAAAAACTCACATCATTGACATACACAACAAGATCACCCTTGAGTCACCCCAAAGAGATTTTCTCAAAATAATTTATTTTATTAAAGTGCCAAATGAGCCTTATGTAACTTTTAAAAGAAACAACATTCCTCAAGAGAAACCAAAACATTTGTTCACATATCAGAAGAGAACATTTGACATCAAACCGAAACCACACTTTAAAGTTCATGAATTATGTTCAAAGTACAAATGGGCATTCTTTCACTATTGTGCATCAATTCATTAAGAAAATAATTCAAGTGTCATGTTTAAAGTAAACAGATTCATTTACCCCAAATAATTATTCCAAAAATAATTATTTAATATTATTTATCATTTATCAAAAATCAATGAAATATTAATTAATTAATAAATTCTAAATTTAAAGGCGAGTGCAGTGGGGCACCTACCTCAAACATGATATTATTTTTCGACGACCAATCGAACTAACCCTTGGTGTATACATGATCATGAATTTATACATATATATATACACCCCTAGATTCATTTCACATACTCCCTTCACCATGATGGAATATGCACAAAGAGGACATATATATATATTCCTTACCCTATGAATGTAAATATAGGAATCATCGACACCCATATCACAAAACCATCGCAGCGAGGTCCAACGCACTACACATATAATTTAATAAAGAAATTAAACACTTAAACAATCTATAAAATATTTAAAAATAACATTTAAAGGGTTTTCACTAATAAAACTTCATGCACAACACATAAAAACTCTACTAGAAAAACAATTCACTGAAAACTCAAATAGAATTAGATTTGCAGCATTAAAAATAGTTAATATGCATACTAAATTAATTAAATGAACAACTTAATTCATTAAATAACGTTTATACCGAGAATAAATTACCTTTGTGTAGAAACTTTTCATGATCTTGGTGCAAAAAATCCATCACATGCTAACCTCACCCTAGACCACACAAATAGACCCTAAAAACAAGGTTTTGAACCGAAAACATCAAAACCAAACCAAAATCCACACTAAAACCTAACCTGAAATTCTCCCCAATGAAAGAAACGACTAATCGAGGTAAAATTCACCTACTAAGAGGATGGGGAAGGATGGATGAGTGAGACACAGGGCTTCCGGAGGTGAGTTGTGCCGGCTGGACCTTGCCGGAAGGGGCTGCAACCAAGGGGTAGTAGTCAAGAGTTCTCCACATTGTGGCTTCGACATGAGGTAGGTAGTAGGGGTGGCTCAAGGGTGTTATGAGGCCTGAGGTGGTCGGAGGGGGAGCGATGCACTATCCTAGTTCTCCGGAGAGAAACCAGGTGCAACAAGGGGTAAAGAA
The DNA here is from genome assembly GCA_963277665.1 of Viscum album. Classification (NCBI taxonomy): domain Eukaryota; kingdom Viridiplantae; phylum Streptophyta; class Magnoliopsida; order Santalales; family Viscaceae; genus Viscum; species Viscum album. The sequence continues at coordinate 158,570,164 of OY728137.1, forward strand.
AGTAGCGCATAGGGTTAGGGGGAAGGATAACGTGACGCGGCTGACTGGAGGGGAGTGGAGGGCGGCGGGGCATGGTGGGGCACGATGCGAGGTGAGGCAGGACGTGCTGGAATGGTTCACCAGAGGAGGAGGGAGGGTGGCTAGGGTTTGGAGGAGGGGTGTTGTGCAAAATAACTAGGGTATGGGGAGCCTGTTGTGCAATGGAATAGAGGGGGGGATAGAGAAGAAAGAAAAAATAAATAAAAAGAAAAATAAAGAAAAATAAAGGTAAAATAAAACCTGAAAAAAATATACATTAAGTTAATATAATAATAATATTGTTAATAATAGTAGTAGTAATATTAGTGACAAAAATATGATGTTTAAAAAAAATACTATAATAATAAATTAAAAATAATTATAACCTAATTTAAATTTTAATGAAATTAATAATAATAGTAATAATGTTAAAAATAACATGATGATAAATTTACAACCATTATAATAATTTAATACTATCTAACTAATTAAAGTATTAACTGAAATAATAAAAATAATAAAAACAATCCCAATGTTATTGTTGTTGTTGTTATTATTATTATTATTATTGTTAAAACATTTCTTAAATTATTTAATAATTTTTTTTATTTTTTTGTCCTTAAATTATTATTCAACTCATTAATTAATTAATTACCCACACACCGGGCATGCCACATGTTGATCAGGAGAAGCCACATGGCTTTGTCTGTGCCATGTGTGTGCACGGACATTACCACGTCAAAATTATTGTTTATCAGCAAAATGAAAAAACTCTCATCATGTCTGGCCCACACCTCAACAAATAAATTTTAAATCCAAATAAAAATTATAAAATAAAAATAAAAAAATTACTAAAGATGCTCGGGTGTGACAATTCCCCCCAACATGACACTTTCTGCCTCCGGAAAGTCCCAAAAGACTTGGTCAATCAAAGGTTCCAAGAAAGACTGTGAATACACACAAAACAAAATCTCAATCACCTGAAGACCGAGTATTCAAAATAACCATAATCTGAAACCCCGTAGATATCAAAACCAGAATCACCAAGAAAAATAACCAACAACAAGGAATTCATCTCCAAACACAACTACAAGTTGGAACACCCTGAGCTAACCAGTTACCATGGTCAGGGTAGAATGGAGAAGAAGCAAGGGATTTCCCTACCAATAACACTTTTAAGGTATATTTTTTCACAAGTTCTCCCCATGGTGGTCTCCCCACTATATTATGGTTCTCTTCAAACATTGGTTCTTCAGAAAAAAAACAACTCACAAACCCAAAAAAACATCTAACACTGGCTTGACCCTCCAAGCTCCTTAATTTTAACCAAAACAACACAAGAGGAGACTTCGGTGAGACCCACAGTAGGTCTCCCCATCATTTTAGAATTTTCCTAACACCACAAAACCTGCGTGGGCATTCCCAGTTTAATTTGTGTGATACGTACTGAACTCTTCATCATAAACCCACCAACACGGGACAACCTACATAGATGATTCCTATACTATCCAATACTCTGTCACATTAGAGGGGTTTGATAGAAGAAACCTATAACCAAGAGGTGAACTATACAGGTGTGCGTCAATTCCATGAGATATGAGTATCTCCAAAATGAGTACAATTTTGATTCCTTACTGACCCACAAGAAGGTTCACAGAGCACACCCACTGGCTTTACAAGAATACAGATTCTCCGAACCTCCTTAGAGCCCAAGAGGAACACCCATAAATTAAGACCACAGTAAGGAGACAAGGGCTTCATTCCCCTCACAACTAAAATAAATCCTTTAGAGGAAGTACCAAAATAGGTAAATTTAAGTTGGCCCCATCCTGACACTGTAGTCTTAAGTTAGACCAAACCCATCTCATATCCAATGAGTTTTGATTGCGTGCAAGCTTTACCCTGAGACCTATGGCTCGAGCCCTGATGTCTGAAGCATCTACCGCCTCACAATAATAAGATGACCACCTCTGACTGGAACTTTATCTACTAGAAAATCAACTTACATACTTCTCCTCATGTCCCAAGTGACCACTTCATCAACATACCAACTAAGAATTGTAGCGAACAACTTAGAGTGCCTGACTGACCACACTAGAGATAGAATATTGAGTGGTCTGTCAAATGCATGACACAAACTAATAGAAAGATTACTCCAAGAACAAGTCCCTTTGGTTCACACTCCTCATCAGATGAGGAACCTCCACTAACCAAAATATGAATGAGACCAACAACTATTACGATATTTAAACTGATTGTTCCACACAACCTCTGGGAAACATGAAACTATTTTATCAGAAATGTCAACACACCTCCATCTCCTCTTGTTGATTAGTTGATCACCTATAATATCCACCACTTTCCCTGACCTTTACTTCCTTAGGTACAAACGTGGAATGAAACTAGTCTTGAGGATCACTCATGACACCCTCATTCGCAATAAAAACGGAACGATAACCATTTGCTGGTGTAGTCTCACTCCTCCAAACATACTCGAGAAAAATTATTCCTACAAAAAATTTGGAGTTCCTCAAAAACTAGAGACACTCCTAACTTTCCCAGAGCATTCAATGATATCCAACTGACCTCGACATCTAAAAATAGTCGACACAACCGAGAAGAACCCAACTCTTCCACTCCACTGGGAGTCTGGGCTGAGCCAAGAACTGAGAGACCTACTAGAAACCCATGGGACATCTTTAGGGGCATATCCCAAACAATAAACACAAAACAACCTTCCAAAAATCCAAAAACATCAGAAAACAAACATCTACACCTCATACATAATTACATTAATTCCAATTTAAAACATCAATTCATTCTAAAAGAAAAACACCCACTTGAAAAACCAAGCACTTCCCAACAAAACCTAAAAGCTCTTTTGAAAAAGTCATCTTCACTCTGAACTCAAAGAAATTTTCCAATTATAAAATCATTTAAGCACCAAAACCATTTTAAAGAAAAAAACCCACTTTTATTCTTTATCCCTCTTGGAAAAAATAAACCCAATACTCTTAATACAACCAAAACACATAGGAAAACATAGAGCAGTTTCCTAACCATTTACCAAAATACACATTTCAAGAAACAAAAGGGGACTTAGGAATAAATCTCCCACTACTGATATTCCTAGGTGCCTCACAAATATGTGTTTCCATGCCACTCAGGCACCCATCCACATGATCCACCAAATATCCATTAATCATGTCCACATGCACACGCAAGAACCCCTAGGAATACCACTGGACCCAAAACAAGGCTCTTTCGCTTTCAAAACAAAACATTTCCAATATTCCAAAAAAAACCTTTTTCCAATACCATCTAAAAAATTCTAGATAAATTTTCAGAATGCTTTCCATTTCCAAAATAACTCACTTAAATTTCAAATAACCCAATACATTCTTTTAGAAATTCAATTTCAACAAATCAAATTCCAAATTCCAAAAACAAGGTCTAAGAGAAATGCACCCTAAAAATCATGCCAAACTCACACCAAGATAAAATAAGAGCAATCCCAAAGTCTGCTTTCCTTTTAAAAATCCCTTCACACCAACCAAAAACTAAACCATGACATCACCAACACTAAAGCACCTGGACGAAGAACTAGTGGTCGTGCCAGACACGGCTGCCTGGTTTAGAAGACCATGCCCTAGGAAAGTGCCAACCACTAGGAGTGTCGAACCATACTCTCAGGAATCACATGGGTCGCTACTCCATGTGAGATTGTGCACAGTACCGATTTACTCCTATTTTCATCCCCCATCCTCACAAACCAAAGACAAAAACTTAAATCCTAGACTACCCCTGGTTACTCAAGGATCAGAATGAGTAAGAGTTCACGATACTCTTCCTACACCTACTCTTCGAGTACCGACAGTCATATCCCCAATCTACCTAAAATCCCAAATAATAAGAAAAAAAACCTCCTTTGATACCATTTTTTTACGAACCAACCTAGGTCGACCCTAAACTGGTCACTCGAGCTGATCTGCGGTAAGGCCTGAGAGGCATTCTCGATCTTCTTGGGCTAGAGACAAGCACCAAGGAATCAACAGAAAATTAATTGGAATGATTTCACCCAAAGAAAAAAAAAGACTAAGTAGTATAAAAAGGTAGAACAACACAAAGTAAATAAACAACCTGAAAAATAAAGAACAACCAACAACAACACACTAACCTGACCACGACCAAAACTCATTGTGACCCCGAGAGTCGCTCTCAAAACCACAATAAACACTCTCCCATGACGAACCGAGCTCAAGTCGAACCTGCAACAAAAACTAAAAACATGAAATCACTATAGTCTTGAGTATTAAAACATAGTAGGTATACCCAAAAATCTATTACCAAAGAACTACCTTTAAATAAATAATTTTACTAATTTCAATTTTGAACTACATTATATAAAATATTTGTTTTCACACACACTTTCATTTATAAATCAAGTAGTTGTCCATTTCCCTTTTTAATTGAAAAACAAGTTTAAGGTTTTAAGGAAACTGTGCGTTACATTTTAAAAACATTTCTCTCAAACAATTTAAAATCCAAATTTTGTTGTTAAACAAGAAGAAACCATAAAAAACACATGACACACAATAAGGGCAATGGAAAAGTAGTGAACGAGGGCCAGTAACCAAAATAAGCACCTCAATCATCCACCACATACAAATAAGTGCTAAAAAAACTTGGGTCGAACCTAGGATCTTGTGAACAATCTAGAACATACTATACTTATGACTCATCTTAAAGGCATTCCCTACTCAATGAAGTCATAATTCCCTAATGCCTGACAGTCACCCTACCTAGCCTAGTCGAGGTGCCCAATCCCATAGTAATAATAATAACAGAGTATCCCCTGCTATGGGCCACTAGCCAGTGCATAATCTAAACTAGTGCAACAATCATTCACAGAAAATTCACTTACTATGCTAGGTTCCCATGCTGAGTTCTAAAAGAAAAGAGGGGTGATTCAAAAATGTAAACCAAGTAACCAATCACAATGCACAAACAACACACCCAACAACTCACATCATCAACTTACACAACAAGATCACCCCTGAGTCACCCCAAAGAGAGTTCTTTAAAATAATTTATTTTATTAAAGTGCCAAATGGGCCTTATGTAACTTTTAAAAGAAACATTGTTCCTTAAGAGAAACCAAAACATTTGTCCATGCATCATAAGAGAACATTTGACATCAAACCAGAACCACACTTGAAAGTTCATGAATTATTTTCAAAGGGAAAATGGGAATTATGTCACTATTGTGTGTCAATTCATCAATAAAATAATTCAAGTGTCATGATTAAAGTAAATATCTTCATTTACATCAAATAATTATTCCACAAATAATTATATAATACTATTTCTCATTTATCAAAAATCAATGAAATATCAAGTAATTAATAAATTCTAAATTTAAAGGTGAGTGCAGTGGGGGGCCTGCCTCAAACATGAATATATTTGTCGACGACCACTCGAACCAACCCTTGGAATATACATGAACATGAATTTATACATATATATATACCCCTAATTTCATTTCACATACTCCTTGTTCCATTAGGGAATACGCACAAAGAAGGCATATATATATGTCTTACCCTATGCATGTACATGTAGGAATCCTCGACACCCGCAGCCCAAAACTGTCGCAGCGATGTCCAAAGCACTACACATATAATTTAATAAAACAATTAAACACTTAAACAATCTATAAAACATTTCAAAATAATATATCAATGGATTTCACCAATAAAACTTCATGCTCAATGCATAAAAACTCTACTAGAAAAACAATGCACATAAAACTCAAACAGAACCAGATTAGCAGCATGAAAAATACTTAATATGAATACTAAATTAATTAAATGAACAACTTAATTCATCAAATAATGTTTATACATTGAATCACCTACCTCGGTGTAGAAAATTTTCACGATATTAGTGCGCAAAATCTACTTCATGCCAACTGCACCCTAGACCACACAAATAGACCCTAAAAACATGGTTTTGAACCAAAAACATCAAAACCAAACCAAACGCCACACTAAACCCTGACCATAAGTTCCCTCTAATGTAAGAAACAACTAATCGAGGTGAAACACACCTACGATGAGGATGCAGAAGGATGGGAGAGTGAGACGATGGGATATTGGAGGTGAGTTGAGTTGGTTGGACCCTGTTGGAAGGGGGAGCGGCCAAAGGGTAGTGTTCAAGAGTGATTCATGTTGTGGCTTTGGCGCAAGGTGGGTAATAGGGGTGGCTCGGGGGTTCTATGAGTGCGAGGTGGCCAGAGGGGGAGCGGTGTGCCACCTAGTCCGCCGGAGAGAAACTAAGCGCAACAAAGAGTAAAGAAGGTAGTGCCTAGGGTTAGGGGGAAGGATAACGCGGAACGACTGACCTGAGGGGTAGATGAGGGCAGTGGGGCACGATGTGAGGTGAGGCAGGCAGTGCTGGAACAATTTTCTAGAGGAGAAGGGAGGACGACTTGGGTTAGGAGGAGGGGTGTTACGCAAAAAAACCCAGGGAAGGGGGGCCTATTGTGCGACAAAATAGAGGGGAAGGAATAGAGAAGAGGGAAAAAAGAAATAAAATGAAAATGAAATAAAAAGAAAAAGAAATAAAATGAAAAATAAATAAAAATAAAGGTAAAATAAAACCAGAAAAAAACTCTACATTAACTTAATATAATAGTAATATTTTTTATAATAATATTAGTAATATTAGTGCAAAAAATATTATTTTTTAAAAAATATTATAAAAATAACTTAAAAATAATTATAACCTAATTAGAATTTTAACTAAATTAATAATAATAGTAATAATGTTGAAAATAACATGTTGATAAATTTATAACTATTATAATAATTTAATACTATCTAACTAATTAATGTATTAACTGAAATAAAAAATAATAATAATCCCAATGTTGTTGTTGTTATTATTCTTATTATTTTTAAAAAACTCTTAAATTATTTAATTATTTTTCTTATTTTATTTTGTGCTTAAATTATTATTCAACTTGTTAATTAATTAAATACTCGCACACTAGACAGGCCGCACGTTGATCAGGAGAAGCCACAAGGTTTCTTCTTTGTCATGTGTATGCGCAGAAATTACCACCTCAAAATGCTCGTTTATCAGCAAAATGAAAAAAAAACTCTCATCGGGTCCAGAACACACCTAAATAAATAAAATTTAAATCTAAATAAAAATTATAAAATAAAAAGAAATACTACAGATGTCAAGGTGTGACACATCACCTACCAATGGACTATGTGATGTCTTGGTTAGTATGACGTAGTTTTTATTTATTTAAATGATATAAAAAATAAAGGATATGTTTATTTTTGGAACATATGTTTTATATTATAGATAAATATGGGATTGGAAATTGATTTTGTGTTATGTGATTTATATTATTTCAAAAGACGCTCATAGTTTTTGGGAACCTGCATGATTAAGGTAAATAGAATATTATGGAATTTTATTTAAGGAATAAAGGTTGAATTATCTTTTGAAGAAATATATTATTTTATTATGGAATTATTATGATTCATGATATTTATGAACATGGTTATAATATCTTGGAGATTATGTGTTTAGATATTTTACATTTTTAGAGATAAATCTTAAATTTGTCTTGGAAGACTATGTTATCAAATCCTTCTGATTTTTGGGTTTCAATATTAGGATAGAATATTTTTTAAGAAATTTAAGGATACTTATTTATTGAATGATTTAAGTTTAATTGTGGGTATTAATGTTAAATTTTGGAAGATTGAATTAGTTTTCCTAATATGATGGTTTATTCATTTTGGGAGTTATTTTATCTTGTATTACCATATTGGTTTTGGTTAATGTCTAATGAAATAAGGAATATATTGTTTTTTTTATTTTTTGATCTATAAAAGTTTATTCTAGTGATTTGAGCATAAAAAATCATAATCATAATTTAGAGAAAAATATGATTATGTGTTGGAAATTGATTAAAGGATGAAACTCTACTTGTCAAGTAATAATAATTTTTATGTTATTACTATAAGCATTAAGAGAATTACTCAACTCTAAGAAAAGGATTTTGGCACAAAAACGTGATCCATTTACTTTTATTAATGAAAAATCATTGGCCTTTTAACTCATCATAGATTTAATATATTTTTTACTGTTGAATTTTTCATGACCATGTTCTCTATCATTCTCCATTTTTCCTTAGAAGTTAGCTTTATCTTCTTTATCCATGTTTTCACATCCCACTTATGTTCTCCTATATGGAAACCTATTATGTGTCATCCTATATGAAATTTTTACATCCACTTATCTCTTTTCAAGTAGAAGTTTTATTTACCTTTTTTATGATGTGGGATTTACACAAAGGTATTTTAAAATGTCAAACCCATGATTACTGATCATAGGTTCAAGTTGTGAGGATGGAATTTATTTGAGGGGAGAATATAAAATCCCATGATATTATAGTACATTTATTTTTAAATAAATTAAATATCTTTGATATCTTGAGGTGCACACAACCTTGATATTTTAAAATAACGCTATGTTTAATAATGTATACAACACGCAACACCGAGCTTAAACAAACCCCAAAATATTATTATTTAAATATGACTGTTATAACCTAGTCGTTGAATTGGTGGGTATGAATATCATTAAACAAATTATGAAATATATATAAAGGTATTAATTAATACAAATTTATTTATTAATTATTAGGAAATAAATAATCAAATTTTTGTAATTTCATATTATTTGTCTACTTCAAAAATGTTTTTTATTAAATTTTATGAGAAAATAATATAATAATTTTTTAAAAAAAATTATAAAATTTATTTGATAAAATTAACCTTATTTTTTAAATTAGAATATCTAAATTATCTTAGGGTGAAATGTTCATATTTTTCTGAAAATAATTATTTTTTGATGAATAGTGAAAAATACCGATTATTATTGAAAACTGTATTTTTATTTCAACCATTTGAAAAGTTACATTTTATTTTTAAATTATTTAAAATTAAAATTATTTATATTATATTGTTAATAAACAAATTTAGTTAATTGGAATCAATTTCATGGTTTAATTTGGAATAAAATCATTTTTATACTTAAAAGGAGAATATTTCTAAAAACTGTTTTTTGTTGCATTTTTTTGGTTTAATTTTAAATTCACTTCTACCATTTTTGTGTGTTAAATTAAAAAAATGATTTCATGTTTTTATACATTAATTATAAATTTATTAAATATTAGCCTTTTATTTATGGTCATTATGAATAGTAATCATGGTAATTTTTATTATCACAGTAAAGGGAAAATCAGGTAATTAATGTTTAAAACAATATCATAAGGACTATAAAATGACCCTAAAACTTGAAAAAATATTGGATGAATAAATTTTGTCCATAATTAGTTAATATTTGGTTATATGATATTTTATGTCCATTTGGATGAGATTATGACCTTTATAATATTTTATTTAAAGAAAAGTCAAAGATGTCACATTCATATTTTAAATAACTATAACATTTTTAAAATGGGTTTATCCAGATGATATGTTATAATATAAATATTATTTTGAAATAAAAAATATTTATCTACAATATTTAATTTATTTTTAATTTTTATTGAAGATATAATTAACTTAAATTTTTACACAACATTGATACAATAATTATTCAATTAATGTAAAAAACAAATAAATGATATTAAAAATATTAAAATTAATATAATTTGAATTAAATAAATATATCCATTAATTTTATATATTAACATGATATATTAGGGATTTATTAAAAGTTTTTTTGAATATATATTTTCATCTTGATATTCTTAAAGTCAAAGTAATGAATAGTGTCAAAATTGACAATAATGATATTGTTGGAATATAATATTTTATTAAATTATGTAAAAACAATAAAAAAATTAATTAAGGATAAATGGGATAATATATTGTTTAAAAATTCATTCTATGTTCATTTATGGGCCATTTGGAATCATTTTTCTCTAGAACAGTCATATTATATTTTAATATATTTAGAAATTTCAAAAGTGTCCATCACCTCAATTATAAAAGGGCACTTATTGCTTCACTTATTTACACCACTTTGAGTCATCTATGTTGACCAAAACCTGAAAATTTATCTTATTAACATTCTTATTATAGTTATAGAGGTTTCATTCCTTGCAAAATACCAACCCTATATCCCTTAAGAAGAGAACTAAAAGAAGTTCACTGAAAAAGAGGTGATCATCTTTACCAACTCTTTCAAGTTTATTTCTTCTTCTACTTCCTCTTAATGTGTTTTTTCCATACTAAATTAATAAATAAAGTATAATATATATACTTGGATATTATTAATATTATTATACAACCATATTTCATATTTTATCTATCCTATGAAAAATGAAATCATCGCACGTGCGTACGTACGGTTTACCATCTCCACATAGTGGTATAATTCATTTTTCATCACCAATTTACTTTAATGGATCTAATGGTGAAATTAATGGATATATATGATAATTATGAAAAGATATTTATTTTATAAAATTAATATATCATCCAATTCCTTACTCTTTTAACCATTTAGAAATGATATCATCGCTCATGCATATGTACGACTTACCATCTCCACGAAGTGATGTAATTCATTTTGTATGTAAAAATTTCAAGAATGATTCTAAAAATTTATATAATGAATAAATTTTATATTTATAACATTAATATAATTCTAGAGATGATGGATCTATATCCTATTCAATAGAACTGATACTTTCATGACAAAACATGCATGAGAAAAAAGGACAACTAACACACAAAACAATGAAAATGATGAAATATTATTAATGAATGAGTGGTAAGATGTTATAAAAGGATCTTATAAGATGTTAAAAATATAAATATGGTTATTTTATAAATTAATAAAAAAACCATTATACAGGAGTTTTGAACATGTTTGAAGGAAGTCAAAACTAAGGTAAGGGATCCTGTCTCATTTTTCTTTCATTGAGAAATATTTTGATGTTATAAACCTATATTATTTTGTGTGGTGTATATAAAATTCCATTTACATGTTATATCATTAATTTATTTATTCTCATGATATTTAAAGTTTTGTTAAATGTTATTCATTCATGGGGCATACGATTCAACTAATTACAAAGTGGTAAGAGTTTCTCATCTCACTTTTAATCTTGTGAGACATATGTCATATCCACCACATATTTCTATTGTGTGGTGAATATACCATCCTTTTGATATATTATATCATGAATATATTTTTATTCATGGTATTTAAAGTCTTATTTGAGGTTATTTATTTCATGGGGCATATGATTCAAAATTTACCATAGTGGTAATGGTTTATTTCATGATCTCATCATTATTCAAGATTGTTTATTTTTAAGTATCAACTAAGTAATATTTGTCTTCCATTACCATGTTTTCTAAAAATAATTAAAAAAAATTTCTACTATTCTCCAATGATTTTTTAAATAAATTTGTACCCTTATTTAACTTTTTAAAAAATGTTTTAAAAGGAATCTTCCTATTGTTTCCAAAAAAGGTACATTTTGATTTTTATTACAAAAGTGTGAAATGAATGTTTTTAACTTATATGGAAAGTACATAATTTCACACCATCATGATTCCATAATTATTTGAATCATACTTTAAAATTTTAAAAGGTTAATTTAAAATAAAATTATTTAATTATTATGGGCATATATTTTAGTTTTTAAAAATTATTTTCAAAGTAAAAGGTCATTTTTCACAAAAAATATTTTAGTGATCTCTTTAAAGTATTTCAATATATTTAAAAATACTTTGTTGAATATTATGTTGAGGATGTACTCTAATGTTACCATTAATTATATTTCTTTGGATGGTTGATGATCAGTTTTATTGGGGAAAGTATTTAGATTCTGTATGAAAAGTTCTTCTAATACAGATAGTTATTGATTTTGTTAGGGAATGTTGATTTAGTTGTATTATTTATCCAAATGATAAATGAATTGGACTTAGTAAGTGACTTTATTAGATGTTAGTAAAAATTTTATGGTATTAGATGTGGGCACAAAGTTGATGATATTAGATGTCGACACAAATTCTATGGTATTAGATATCGTCACGAAGTCAACATTACTATATATTGGTATGAAGTCGATGGTATTAGATGTCAGCATGAATCCAGGGTGGTATTTAATGTATTAGAATGAATACTCAATGGCATGTTTTCATTAAATCATTATGAATTTAGTTATTGATAATTTATGTAATTATTCAATTAGTTAGAATATCTATGGTTAGTTTTTGTGCTCATGTGATTATTTATATGACATTATTTGATCATCATTTATTCTTATCATATTATAATCATGTTATTGATAAATAAATGTGTTTAAGTTTTTTTCCTTTCCATATTTTAATTTTTCCTTATTTATTCATGATATATTTTGATGTACTAATACCCTTACTGAGCATTAGATCTCACCCATTTCATATTTTTTCCCCAGGAATCCATGAAGTGTATTATTATTATTTTTGAAGGATATATTGGAGGGAATCATGTTATTCTCAAAAAAATTATGTTGTAATTTATGTTTTCAAATGTAATATTTGAATCATTATGTATCTATTTTACCAAGACTAGTAAACTATTCAGTCCTTCAGGATGTAATTATTTGTATCTAGTGATAATGTAATAAAGTAACCACTAACTCCAAGATAATGGAGTTGGGGTCTTTACAAATGGTATACACTCGTCTGCATTGATGATTTATTCGATGAGCTCAATAGTGCCCAAGTTTTCTCCAAGATTGACTTATGGTCAGGGTACCACCATATCATAGTGATACTATCTGACATTCCATATATATCCATTCGAAGTATGTAAAATATTTATTATTACCTCATTATGTTGTTCGGGTTGAAAAATTCCCCCATATTATTTATGTCTTTAATGAATAGGGTGTTTCATCCTTGGACTCCTTTGTCTTCATTTTTTCAATGATATTTTGGTCCCAGTAGAGGGATGAACACATGAAACATTTGGAGATATTCTTGAGCACACTTTGTGTGAAATAGTTATATGAAAAGTTATCAAAGTGTTAGTTTTTGTTGAATCGATTCCACTTCTTAGGTCACGTCATATCAGAGGATAGGGTATTAGTGAAGAGAAGTGTATGTTGTGATTTTTTTGGGAGATACCAAAGAATGTATTTGAGATTCGTAGATTCCTCAGGCTGTTCAAAAACTATATAAAGTTTATTCTGGATTTCTCCCGCTTGGAATCTCCATTGATAGACCTAACCAAGTAGTGAGTGAGGTTTTATTTGTATGATTCTTTTGATACATCCTTCAAGGATAAAAATAGGTGGTTGAAAAGAAATTATCCTAACCTTACCCGATCCTCGTAAGGAGTATACCTTATATTATGATGTGTGAGTTTTCAATTTGGATGTAATACTTATGTAGGATAGGTGAGTATATGTTTACAGGTCCAGGAAACTAAGAACATATGATCGTAACTATTCGAACTATTATTTGGAGTTGGTTGCAGTGGTACACGGCTTAAGATGTTGGTGACACTGCCTCATGGGGGAGATTTTTCTAGTTTACACAGGTCATAAAAGCTTAAAATACCTCTTATCCAAGTGTGACCTGAATCTCATACAGAGGAAGTGGTTTGAGTACCTACATTACTTTAACTTCAAGTTATCTTATACTCTCAGAAATGAAAACATATTTGTGGATTCTTTTAGTAGGAAGGCTTAAACCCAGGTAATCTAGGAGTTCAGCTATGGGTGGTAGGTGAAGATTTTGTTCACCGAGTAACATTTAGATTTCTAATAGTATCAGGGGTGAACAACATTGGATTCTCTATCTATTAACCCAACACTTATTTATGGGGTAAATGAAATTCAACACATATATTCTAATTTCTTGGTGATGGACACTATATATGGTGGGGATTCACCTCTTGATTGGTCCTTGGATATGGATGAGATTCTTTTTTTCATGGGTCATGTGGTAGTACTGATGGTCTTATATAGGTTGTTGATGTGAGACTTCCATGCCTCGAAGTGGTTTGTGCATACAAGTACTACCATTATGTATCGAGACATACTCTGACAGTACTGGCGACCAAGTATGAATAAAGACCTAGTAGGGTTCGTTGCATGGTGCTCCACCTATCAGCAGGTGAAGGCCAAGCATCGGTGACCTTCCGGTATTCTTTAGTCTTAATAAATTATTTAATTGAATTATAATGATTTAATTATGGACTTCATGATATGTTTTTTAGGACACATCATCGTCATGATATTTTTTGGGTTGTAGATCAGTTGAAGAAAGTAGCTCATTTTTTTCCAATCAAGGAGGATTTTTCAGTGGATGAGATTGGCAGGTTATATGCCTATGAGGAGGCATGATTTAATGGGGTAATAAAAATAAACATCTTTGATAGGGATATGCATGTTTCACCTCAAGGTTTTGGTAGGTTTTTTAGAAATTTTTGGGCACACAGGTTCATCAGAATACCATTTATCACCCATACAGGTGGTCTGGGCACACGATACAGGTTCTTGATGACATGTTTTGAGAATGTGACCTTAATTATGTTGGATCATGATATATTCATCTATACTTGGTGGAATTCAATTATAGTAATATTTTTCATGCATCCATACAGATGGATCCGTTTTAGGATTTAAATGGGAGGTTGTGTAGATTGCCTTTATGTTGACTAGAAGTTGGAGATTCAGTCATGCTTGGGACAAGTATCATATAGGAGACCGTGTAGAAGATTCAGTTGATCAAGAAGTGGTTGGAGACCACCCAAAGTAGATAGAGATCCTATGCTGACTAGATGCGTCATCCCTTGAAATTCAACGTGGGTGACCGAGTATCCTTAAGCATGTCATCAAGGATAGGGAAATGAAAGATTTGAAAATAGGGAAATTTGGTGTTAGATTTAGTGTTGTATAACCAAATTCTATGTACTTTATGATTAACTATATTGATTTTTTTGAATATTAATAAATTTCTTATCAAATCAAGATTGTTCTTCTGCATAACATAGTATGTGATAAAGTCCTAAGAGTAACTGTTACACTTAATGGTCATAGGAGTTCCTCGCTATGATGAGAACCTAGAATTGTTTCATAATACATAAATGGTATAGGTTATCTGGGGTGGAGACTCATGAGGATTTAAGGAACCTTCTCAAAGTGTATCCCTTAGTGATTTCTAGCGCATAATATTATGAGAATGAGACCTTCTGGTAAGAAATACATATTTATATGTGACAATAGATGTTCTTATCTTCAGATGTGTGTATTGATCATTAGACTTTAATATTATTATTAATGAATATTATTATTCATGTAATTTGATGCATTGATGAAAATCATGATGACATATGTTCGCGGAGAAATAGGATAAGTTAGGTGTGTCACAGGTAATATTAGATTAATAAATAATGAGAGAAAGGATATTTACCTTTTGTTCTTTATTGAAAGTTGATATCTCAGACCCTTTATGGGTATGAAACATCTGAAATAAATCCATGGTCACGGTGTTCTGTGGGTAAGTTCATTTTTGAAAATTCAAATAAAGAGACATCGAGCACATGGGTTGATGACACAAACATTCAAAAAAAATTACATATATCATGGTAAAGAGATTATATTGCATAATAATAATCCATATGAGGTTGTATGTCATTGAGACATTAACTTCATTCTCTATATGTTTCTTGGTGTCTTTCTAGATGCTAACCTTGGACTTTGGGTGGCTCTACCTAATTCCATAGAGAAATATGCCCAGATGGTCACACACTAAGTGTATTTAGAACATTAGTTAAATATTATTTATTATTTATTATATAATATATTAAATAAATATTATTCTCATACATGATTTAATAATTTTTCATGATTATCTTGATCGCATACATTCAATCACTAGTTATTCAAGAAAATATTTTGTGAACATGATATTTAATAAATATTTATTTATTATTTAGTTATTTATTTATTGATGAATAATGTAGTGATATTTATTTATTATATAAAAATTCTTTATTCAATGACAGATAAATAGTTTGAAGTAATGGTGAACCGATTTTAAAGGCCCAATAAAAAACAATATATATTAAATATTATTTGAATAAATCTTAAACTATTTACTCAATAAATAATTTTAAATTAATTCATTATTTTTGTGCATGTCAAGAAATAATAATAATAATATTATTATTATTATAAACATGGGTTTTTTAGGGATTAAGAAAATAATAAGGATGTATGTACCATTATTATTTTCTAAACCTAGCACTATTTGAATCTAATTATATTATTCTAACCCTATGGTTGGTCATTTTGATTGGGTGTGCACAAAAAAATCTAGAGAATCCTCTCAAGCCCTTGAGAGATCCTCTCTAATAATTCTCTCAAGAATGGAGAGAAATTCACCTCCACCACCCCTCTTAACTCTGTAGATATCAAGGAGAATCCTTATTGTAAGATATTCTCAAGGAAATATGAACAATATATGTATTCGGATCTTCTGTTCTAGCACTAAGAGATTCCTATAGAAACACTCAAAAGTTTGTGGCACATGTGTGGATCATCGATATATTGTATCTACACTTTATTTCTACAATGCAATGCTGATACGATGTATAGACGTTGTTATATTCATCAACGAAAGAATAATTCATCATAACTTAATTATTTAATGACTTAAATTAATTATAAATCATTATGTAATGATCATGTGTTTGGTTCTGATGTTCTCATATCAATTAATCTTTAAATCAATGTTGTTGGTCATGGTATTCTTTGTTGATGTACATCTCAAATTAATCATCAATTATGACAAAAAATACGAGTCGGGGCATATCCCACTAGTGCTTCCATTCTTCCTGGAACCTTCATGTGGTATCAGAGCATTCACATAATAATTTATAATTATTTAAATATTTTTATTTTATTTTAACATTTATCATTAGTTTCAAATTCTGGTTTGATCATTCTATAACTTGAATTGTGAGATATTCTCTTATTTCTCTTTATTTTCGCAAATATAATCAATAAATGGATAAATTTTGAACAAATAATATTCGAAGAACTCATATGGATATGTCAAGGATTCTTATCAGATAACATAATCAAGGTTATAGCCACAGTAGAGGTTCCAAATAGGGTATGCCCAACTTGGATTTTTTTTGTAATAAATGATTAATATGAGATTTGCACACTAGTGGAAAAAACATTTAACACGTCGGAATTTTTCACATTAGTTCTATATAACCGACATGAAAATATTTAATAATACATATATCACGTCGGTTATAAAATAACCGATGTGATATATCGATTAGGATCCATTTTTTATGTTGGTTATTTTATAACCGACGTAAAATATACGGAGATTAGATTTTTTACGTCGGTTATTGTATAACCGAAGTGAAAATCGAATCTGGTGCGCTTTATCATGTCGGTTATAAAAAAATGATGTGATAAAGCTAATCTCAACAATTTATCACATTGGTTATCAAAATAACCGATGTGATAAAGCGAAATTTATCACATCATTTATTTTATAAATGACATGATAAATTGTTTTCTAAGTCGGTTATTAAATAACCGACATTATAAACATTAAAAAAAATATTTTACCATGTCGGTTTTTAAATAACCGGCGTGATAAATATTTTAAATGATTTATCGCACCCCGTATTCAGTCATTCTATTTTTTTAGATCGGGTGACCTGCGACTCGTCTCTCTCACGCAGAAAACCTAGAAACGATTCTTCGAAGTTGTGACCTCTAGCCTTGTTTTACCAACATCATTTTTTATATTTATTATCATCATATCTATCAGGTCGACTCACAACACTCAAGTAAGCCTCACACGACTCATTTTTAGTTTTTATTTTCCGTGATGCCCTAAACTAATTTTTTAAGATGTTATTTTTCTTTATTCTTGCTATCATGGTAAGTTTCATAGTGTTCATTTATACCAAGATAAATTATTTTCTGGTAAAATAAAACCATAGAAGTTATATCATGCAAGTTTATGATTTTTTTGTGTTCTATCATGTGTGTGTGTGCGTACAGGGGGTTTCCAAGGGGGTGGGGGCTGTGCAAGTGGGTGGGGTGTCTAGGGGGGTTGGGTGGGCTGTCCAGTGGGGTGGGGTTGTCCAGGGGTGGGGGTGGTGTCCAAGGGGGTTTGGGGGTTGTCCAAGAGGGTTGGGGGTGTCTAAGGGGGTGTAGGGATGTCAAAGGGGTGGGGATGGTGTCTAGGGGTGTGGGGGTGTCCAAGGGGGTTGGGGTGTCCAAGGGGGTGGAGGTGGTGGTGTCCAGGGGGATGATGGGGATGATGGAAATGTCCAAGGGGATAGGGGTGTCTAGGAGGGTGGGGATAGTGTCCAGGGAGGTGAGTGGGCTATTCATGGGGGTAGGGGGTGTCCAGGGGGTGGGGGCTGTCTAGAGGGGTGGGGGCTATCCAGGGGGGTGGGGAGTTGTCCAGGGGGGTGGGGGGATATCCAGAGGGTTCAGGGGGTTGTCCAGAGGATTGGGGGGTCTCCAGGGTGTCCATGGAGGTGGGGTGAGGGGCAGTTCAGGGGTGTGGTGGGGGGGTCTATGGGGGGGGGGGGCTGTCGAAGGGGGGGTGTCCAAGGGGGTGGGGGCTGTCCAAGGGGGTGGGGCCTATCCAGAGGGTTTGGGGGTTGTCCGAGGGTTTTCTAGAGGGTTGGGGGTGTCCAAGGGGGTAGGGGGTGGTGTCCAGGAGGGGTGGGGGTGTCCAAGGGGGTGGGGTCTGTCTAGAGGGGTGGGGGGATATCCAAGGGGGTGTTGGTGTCCAGGGGGTGTCCAAGGGGGTGGGGGTGGTGTCCAAGGGGTGGGGGGCTGTCTAAAGGGGTGGTGGTATCCAGGGGGTGTCCAAGGGGGTGGGGGTGGTGTCCAAGGGGGTGGGGGTGTCCAGGGGGTGTCAAAAGTGGTGGGGGTGATGTCTGGGGGTGTGGGGTCTGTCCAAGGGGGTTGGGGGTGTCCAAGGGGGTGCGGGGGATGTCAAAGGGGGTGGGGGTGGTGTTTGGGGGGTGCAAGTCATGTCCAAAGGGGTTGGGGTGTCCAAGGGGGTGGGGGTTTCCAGGGGTGAGGGGTGTCTAAGGGGATTGGGGTGTCTAGGGGGGTGGGAGTGGTGTCTAGAAAGGTGAGTGGGTTGTCCAAGGGGGTAGGGGGTGTCCAGGGGGTGGGAGGCTATCTAGAGGGGTGGGGGCTGTCCAGGGGGTGGGGGTGGTGTCCAGGAGGTGGGGTGGTGTCCAATGGGGGTGTCCAAGGGGGTGGGGGTGTTTTCCAAGTGGGTAGGGGTGTCCAGGGGTGGGGGTGGTGTCCAAGGGGGCCGGGGTAGTGTCTAGGGGGTGGGGGCTATCCAGAGGGGTGGGGGTTGTCCATAGGTTTCAAATCGTTAGGATCTGTGTAATTTTGAGTAGTAAATGTATACATATTTTAATATGTATAATTCATATTTATTTTTTACAGAAGGGTGAATTTGGTATCCAGTTTCACCAGGATGTATTCTTTGTGAACCTTAAGAATAAAGGATCCAATATGAATTTAAAACTGTTATATCTAACTATATTTTCTTTTTAAAATCATTTTCAAGCATATTTTTTTAAAATACGCACAGATTTGTTTTATATTTCAAAATTTTTTTACATTCAAATTATAATATTTTTCATATAAACATATATTTGTCTTATCTTAAAAAGATGTATAATTTTGATAGTTTTTATAGGTAATAATGAGTCGAAGTTGGATTACGACACATCGAATGAGTAATGAATATGAGGAAGGTATTGATGCCTTTTTGGAATTTTCTAAACGAAATGTTCCAAGTAGTGACATTTTTTCTTCCCATTCCTAAAATGTTTGAATATGAAGAAGTTGAAAAGTAGAGAGATAAAAGATCATATGATTTTTCATGGTTTTAATCCAAGTTACAGCCCTTGGATTTGGCATGGTGAAACTGGACGGAATGCCAGATCTACTGATGATGATGATTCACAAGATGGTAACTCCGATGGAATTGAAGAAATGATTTTCGATATTTCATTAGAACAAATTGAGATAGAACCGACAGTTGCGCGTCTATATGGTGATTCTGAAAAACCATTGTATCCTGGTTGTACAGATTTTATGATTTTGTCAGCGGTGTTAATATTGATTAACCTGAAGGTGAAACATGGATGGGGTGACAGAAGTTTTACAGAGCTTCTACAATTGATGAAAGACATTCTTCCAAAAGATAACGATCTTCCAGATTCACATTATAAGGCCAATAAAATACTATGCCCGATGGGATTGGGATACAAGAAAATACATGCATGTCTGAATGACTGTATAATATATAGGAAGGAATATGAATTTCTGTCAGAGTGTCCTAAATGTGGGACATCATGGTATAAGGTGAAAGAAAAATCATAGGCTAATATAGAGATTACAAAGATACATTCCAAGGTATTTTGGTATCTTCCTATAATTCATCATTTCAAATGTTTATTTGCTAATTCACATGATGCAAAAAGGTTAAGATGGCATGCTGATGAGCGGATATGTGATGTAAAAATACGTCATCCAGCTGATTGTCCACAATGGAAGAAAATTGATGAGCAGTATCCTACATTTGGAAATGAATTTAGAAATCTCATACTAGGGTTGTGCATAGATGGAATGATTACATACCGAACCCTCAGTAACACACATAGTTCATGGACTATTTTATTGGTAATTTACAACCTCTCTCCTGAAGTTTGTATGAAGAAAAAATATGTCATGTTGAGTATAATGATCTCTAGTCCGAAGCAACCCAGCAATGATATTTATGTTTTCTTGTCACCATTGATTGATAATTTGAAACTTTTATGGGAGGATGGTATTATGGTGTATGATTCTTATAAAATGGTATATTTTCAATTTCATGCAGTGCTTATGTTCACTATAAATGACTTTTGAGCATATGGAATTTTTTTTGGATATAGTGTTAAAGGGCATAAAGCATGTCCAATTTGTGAATAACAGACTTCATATTATCAATTGCATCATTGGAGGAAAACAGTGTACATGGGTTATCGAAAGATTTTTCCTATGGATCACTCTTATAGAAGACTAAAAAAGGAATTCAATGGCTCACAAGAATTTGATATTTCTTCAAAACCTGTATCCCCTAATCTATAATTTGAGAGGGTGGAAAACCTTGATGTTACATTGTAAAAGTCACAGAAATCTGGTAATGATAGACATATTTGGAAGAAAAAATCAATATTTTTTGAGCTACCATATTGGAGATATCATGATGTTAAACATAATATTGATGTCATGCACATGGAGAAGAATATTTGTGATAGTTTTATTGGAACATTGTTAGATATTAAAAGAAATACAAAATATGTGTTTAATGAAAGATTAGACTTACTATCAACGGGAATACGTTTGGAGTTATCTCACACTCCTAATGTAAGACGAACATTTCTTCCCCCATCTTTTCATACATTATCCAAGAGGGAGAAAATTAGCTTTTGTCAGTGTCTTCATGATATCAAAGTGCCTCAAGGTTATTCTTCAAATGTAAAAAATTTTGTCTCATTGAAGGACTTGAAGTTGATAGATATGAAATCTCATGATTGTCACGTAATGATGCAACAACTTCTACCAGTTGCATTGCATGGAATATTGTCCATCCGTGTCAGAAAGACTATAATGAATTTGTGTTATTTTTTTAATTCAATTTTTAATAAAGTGATTGATTTGAATGCTTTGAATATTTTGGAAAAGGATGCAATTTATATACTTTGTCAATTGGAAATGTATTTTCCTCCAACTTTTTTTGATATAATGGTGCATTTAATGATTTATCTGGTTAGAGAAATAAAGATTTATGAACCTGTATATATTCATTGGATGTATCCTTTTGAAAGGTATATGAAAATATTGAAGGGGTATGTTAAGAATCCATATTGACCTGAAGCCTCCATTATTGAAAAGTATATTTATGAGGAGGTTAAAGAGTTTTGTACGAGCTACTTGGCTACGGTGCAGCACATAGGTTTGCCTCCATCTCGCCATGAATGAGTTAATAATGAGGGAAAGGGGATTCATGGATTGAAATTCAAATTGTTGTGAGCTGAACAGATGAAGAAGTTAGAATTATACATCTTGAATAACATAGCTAATTCTCAACCGTATATCACATTTCATATTAATGAGTTGAAACAATGTCATCCAAAGAAGAAAGAAATGTGGATTTTTAATGAGCACAACAAAACATTTTTTTCATGGTTTAAAAAGACCTTGCTTGGTAGATCAGATGTATCATGGACATTAAAATGGGTAGTGGGTGGTCCATGTTTAAATGTGATAACATGGTCCGGTTATGACATTAATGGCTATAAATTTCATACGAAAGCTCAGGACAATAGAAGTGCAGTTCAGAATAGTGGTGTATTGGTGTTTGCAGAAGCAATGAATTTTTTGAGTGATAAAGACAAAAACCCAATTTCTGCATCAAGTGCATATTATGGAGTGATTGAAGAAATACGGGAGGTTGATTACTTTAAAATTAAAGTTCATGTTTTTAACTGTAAATGGTTTATCGGTAACAAAAGTGTCAGACACGATGAATTTGGAATGAAATTTGTTAATCTGAATAGATTGAAAGACACAATTGATTCTTTTATAATGGAAACACATGAAAAACAAATTTTCTATGTAGTAGATCAATCATATTTGCAGTGGGCTGTTGTTTTACAAAGGAAAAACAATATGTTAGTGAGGATGAACTTGATGAAGATGTTGATTTATGTGAGATCCCTACTTCCATGGAAAGATTAACAGAACATAATGATGAGCATGTTGAAGACATGGTTTGTTCCATAAGGAATGATCACGACGAAGGAATTTTGGAAAACAATCCATTTGTACATTCCTAAAATTCCAGGTAACATTTTTTTATTTCTTGTTTACATTTATTATTTTCATAAAATGTTAGATATTATAAGTTTTTTATTTATTAAAACATGTATTAAAACAAATAAGTATAAGTTTTTGTTTGTTTTAATTTTGTTTAGTTTACTTTATCATGTTTTCCATTACATAAATTATATATCTATTATTTTTGTTTAATGACAATTACTTTACCATGTTTACCATGTTTACCATGTTTACCATGTTTACCATTGTTTAACATGCTTACCATATTAACCTTGTTTACTATTATGTAACTTAGTACAATTTTCTATTTTCTGTTTACATTAGTATTGTAATATTTGAATTTGTATATTTGTGAAATAATGTTTGTTTTTTTGATTTCAAGGATAATAACAAATCAATCAGTTGATCAACCACATGATTCTGGAGATGAGCATATTGGTCATACCTCTGGGGAGGAACATTCACATGCTCCTCTTGATGTTCCTCAATCTTCCTCATGTGCTCCCATAACGACAAAGAGTTCAAGAGTTGGTAAACGTGGGTGCACACGTTTACCAAAATTATCACTTGCCCATATGCTGGATCAGAGGATACTCGTTGAGTTTGACGATGATGATGATATTCCTAGAGGTCCAAATGTAAAATATTTTAAGATTTTTTTATCAACTCAAGGTAAGAGAAAAGTAAGCATTTTGTATGATGACTGGAGAAGTGTGGACAAAGTGATAATCTCTCAGTTGTGGGAGATGATTTTGGTAAGATCTTTTTCTATTTTTTGCCTATTATTTAAATTTTTCTAGTATATATAATATGTTTAACATCTTCTTAATCAGATGACATTTGATATTCCTAACACTAGAGGAGTCAGGAAGAAATGCTTATCGATGGCTTCCAGGAGATGAAAGTATTTCAAATCAACCCTCTCTTCTGATTTCATTTTTGGTCATAGAAGTCATGACAATTTATGGAATATATATCCTTTCACAGATGAAGACACATGGAGATAGTTTGTTAAAAGTAAAAGAAAAGATTAATTTTTGGTAAGGGAAATGTAAACTTTTATAAGATTTCTTATATAAATGATATTATTAATGTTTTTTTAATTATTTCTTATTCTTAATTTACAGTTTACAAGGAAATCTCATCAGGAGATCCAATATAAACATGTATACCCTCATAGTTTATCTCGAGGAGGGTATACATTATTGGAAGAAAAAATGATGGAAGAAAAATTACAAAAACTAAGAGCTGAGTCTTCAAACTCTAGAGAGGTGGCCCCTCCATCCCCTTCATCTAGACATGAAAAATAGAAGAGAGCTAAGATGGGAAAAAATGGCAATATCTTTCAGAAGATTCGATAATCGTAGCTAAGAGGATTGTAAGATATATATTTTATTTATTTAAGTTAACTATATTCTTCATATAATTTCAATCATTACAGAAATGTTCAATTAATTAATACAGGATTCTCTTAAGGAGAAGAGCTCACAGGGGGTATTTACAGCTGTTGGGAGGCAAGATATTTTATTTTCAGCATTGAGAAATCTCGAAAATCCTGGTCGTGTACGAGGATATCTGACAGGTGTAGCGGTAAGAAAAGTGTTTCCACGTTCTTCAACTTCTTATATTGAGGGTGTTTATAAAAAAAATAGAATCCTTGGAGAATGAAGTACATAATATTAATGCGACGATGGAGGAAAATATTAGAGCATCGGTACAGTCTATGTTTGCAGACATGCAAAGACAATTTCAGACTACAGCTCCCACTCCTCCACCTCCCCCTACAGACCCCATTATTTATCCTCTACCTCCTATAGTAGCTCCCACTCCCCCACCTCAGCCTTTGGACCCCATTTTTTATCTTACTCCTCTGTTGTAGCTTCCTAATTATTTCGAGTTGTATGTTGATGATCCTCAACATCATATAGTTGCATATGGGATGGTATATTGTATAGGATATACAGTTCATCATCAAAAATTAGAGGTAGAGAATCGTAGGGTCACTGTATAGGATATTATAGATATATTGGCTCGAGTACCATTACCTACAGATGAGGTGACAATAGTTGGACATAGTATCAGCCATTTTTTAATTTGGCCATCCAGAATTCTACGACTCATTACCATAGTGGTATGTATGTTATATATTCTATTTTATTTTTTTATTAATGTTTTTTTATCATTTGAAAACTAATATATTTTTCTATTTATTTTTATAGGAATACTTCAAAGCTAAATAAATATTGTATAAACAACAACAAAGACAAATGGCTATGACATAAGATACAGATTCTAGTAGTCTTGACAGATTGTCAAGATATTAAAATTTGTTGGTGGATCATTATGAGTTTCCAATGGAAGATTGTGTTTGTGGACGTGAAATAACTGTTGGTATTGTGAAAACTGATATCATGGAGCTTGTTACTGGAGATAATTTGGGCATCAACATGGTGAAAATTTCTTCTATGTAAGTCTTAACACCTTTTCCCAGTGTTATATTTATTAAAAATGTATACTTATGTCTGTTTTGTATTAGGTATCTTTATAACATTTGTGAGAAGAATGAGCGGAAAAATGTATATGGATTCATGGACCTGCATTTGATTTCCCCTGAAGCACGTGCATTGGATGAGGAACAAAGAATGCTTTATATTGCTAAAATATTTGAACAGAATATAGTCACATAATGTTGGATGATGTCTTTTTGTGAGAGGTATGAAACACATCTCTCTCAAAGATTTCATTATATTTTAACATTAAAAAACCACTAACCATAAATTTTCTTTTATCAGTGATCGTTGGATGTTAGGTGTTTTTTTCCCAAGGGAGAAAACACTTTATTGGATATGCTCTATCCATGGAGATGTGCGGAAAAGTTTTAAGAAAATATTGGAAACATAAGTTTCAATTTCTCAATAGTTTTATATATTATAATTAATTTTAAATCTATCCCATTCGTATTATTTTCTAACAGAGGATGGGTTTACTTTCAAAAAACACAAAGAAAATGAGTGCGAAGTTCAAATATGTAAATGTAAAGGTAAATATCCATTTATAATTTGTACTTTTTTATTTATTACATAAAAAAATATATTGAATTTACACTCATTCAAACAGAATTTTCATGAACAACAAGGCTTCATCAAATGCGGATATTATAAGTTAATATTTATGTATGAAATAATAACAATTGGAACAGTTGTGAACTTTGACCTGGTAAGATTTCCTTTTAAACTTTTACATAATATTTCATTTGATTTATTCATTATACACATTAACTACTATCCTTTTAATTTGTATCTATTTGATGACCCTCAACCCTATAGTGCTCAAGATGTCAAACACTTACAAGTGGAATGGTCAAATTATTTTACAGGTTTGATTGAATTTTAGTTGTTTATAGTGTAAAATGTAATTTTGAATATTGTCATTGTAATTGTTTATTTGGTAGTCATTTAGGTTGGATTTAGTTTTTTTTAAGTTAACATTGTAAGTTTTCAATGTTATATATGTGAATGTTTAATTTTGCTCTACTTCTTTTTTTTCTCTACTTATGATGGTTTTTTTTGTATGGATTCTGGTCTGGGGGAGGGGTTCCAAGGGTGTGGGGGGGTGTCCAGTGGGGTGGGGTATCCAGGGATGTGGGAGGGATGTCTGGTGGGGTGGGGGTGTCCTGGGTGTCCATGAGAGTGGGGGGCAGTCCAGGGGTTGGAGCATTTCCAAGAGGGTGGGAGGGCTATCCAGGGGAGTGGGGGGCTGTCCAGGGGGTGTCTAGGGGTGTGGGGTGTCCTGTGGGGTGAGGGGGTTTCTAGGGGTGTGGGAGGGATGTCTAGTGGGGTGTCTAGGGGTGTGGGGGTGTTTTCAGTGGGCTGGGGGTATCCAGGGGTGTGGGAGGGATATCTAATGCGGTGGGGTGTTCTGGGTGTCCATGAGAGTGGGGGGGGGGGCAGTCCAGGGGGTGGGATCATTTCTAGGAGGGTGGGAGGGTTGTTTAGGGGAGTGGGGGTTGTCCAGGGGGTGTCTAGGTGTGTGGGGGTGTCTTGTGGGGTGAGGGGGTTTCCAGGGGTGTGGGAGGGTTGTCCAGTGGGGTGGGGGGTGTCCAGGGTGTCCATGGGGATGGGGGGAAGTCCAGGGGGTGGGAGATGAGGCGCTGCCATCCCTTAGGGGGCTGAACATCGCTGGAAGGTACTCATCACACACACATGTTAAGATTGAGCTCTCAAAATGTTTCAACAATGCTTTCTTCCCCTGTAAACATCATTCATTATATCACTTTGATGCCAGTATAACCGGGGAGGAAACGCTATCATGTGTGACTAAAATACCTGGATATTGGCGGTGTCAATCTCCCAGATCTTTTGGGACTGGAAATGATGCTCCCAAGGTTACCCAAGAGATGCTCTAAATAACGTTAACAAAAATCCTGGCAGTGGGAAGAGGGCCCCGGTTCAGTTGGTGGATAGGGACGCAGAGAAGACAACTGCGATGATCCGAAATATACACAACAAGTACACATAAGTGACTGTTTAATTTCCCAAATTAGACGATTTAACAAAAAAACACACAAACAACCCTATATTTGTTCAATCATCTAATTTGGGAAACTAGACAATCACTTATGTGTACTTGTTGGGTATATTTTGGATCATCATAGTCGTCTTCTCCGCATCCCTCTCCACCAACTGAACTGGCGCCCTCTTCCCACCGTTGGGATTTTTGTTAACGTCGCTTCAGGCGTCTCATGGGAAGCCTTGGGAGCATCATTTCCATTCCTGCAAGATCCGGAAGATTTCCACCGCCAAGATCCAGGTATTTTAGTCACACATGATGGAATTTCCCCCTTGGTTATACTGGCATCAAATTGATATAATGAATGATGTTTATAGGGGAATAAAGCATTGGTGAAACATTTTGAGAGCTCAAGCTTCGCATGTGAGAGTGATGAGTACCTTCTAGTGGCATTAAGCCCCCTAAGGGATGGAGGAACCTCCTCTCCCAACACCAGCTGTCCAAGGGATGTCCAGGGGTGGGGGGAAGTCCAAGGGTGTGGGGTGTCCAGGGGTGTGGTGGGGGCTGTCCAGTGGGGTGGGGGGGTTCTGGTCTGGTTTTGGTTGGGTTTTGGTCTACTTTTGGTCTGTGGGTGTTCAGTGAGGTGGGGTGTGTCCAGGGGTGTGGTGGGGGCTATCCAATGGGGTGGGAGGGTGTCCAGGAGGGTGGGAGGGATGTTCAGGCGAGTGGGGGGATGTCCAGTGGGTGTCCAGGGGTGTGGGGGGCATTCCATTGGGGTGGGGTGGGGGGTTTCTAGGGGTGTGGGAGGGCTATCTAGGGGAGTGATGAACAGTGGGTGGAGGGTGTCTAGGAGGGTGGGGGGTTTCTAGGGGTGTGGAAGGGATGTCCAGGGGTGTGGGAGTGATGTCCAGGGGTGGGGGAGTCCAGGAGGGTGGGGGTTATCCAGGGGTGTGGGGGGCTTTCCAGGGGTGGGGTTAGTCCAGTGGGGGGGGGGGGTCTGGTCAGTTTTTGGTCAGTTTTTGGTTTGGGGGTGGCCAGTGAGGTGGGGGTGTCCAGGGGTATGGTGGGGGTTGTCCAGTGGGGTGGGAGGGTGGGAGGGTGTCCAGGAGGGTGGGAGGGATGTCCAGGTGAGTGGGGGATGTTCCGGGGTGTCCAGGGGTGTGTGGGGTAGTCCAGTGGGGTGGGGGTGTCTAGAAGGGTGGGGGGTTCCAGGGGTGTGGGAGGGTTGTCCAAGGGTGTGGGAGTGTTGTCTAGGGGGTGGGGGTGTTCAGGAGTGTGGGGGGGTTGTCCAGGGGTGTGGGGGGGTTGTCCAGGTGGTGGGGTCAGTCCAAGGGTGTGGGGTGTCCAGGGGTGTGGTGGGGGTTGTCGAGTGGGGTGGGGGTTTCTAGGGGTGTGGGAGGGATGTCCAGAGGTGTGGGAGTGTTGTCCAGGGGATGGGAGAATTCCAGGGGTGTGGGGGTGTCCAGGGGTGTGGTGGGGGTTGTCCAGTTGGGTGAGGGGGGTTTCTAGGGGTGTGGGAGGGCTGTTCAGGGGTGTGGTAGTGTTGTCCAGGGGGTGGGGGTGTCCAGGAGGGTGGGGTTGTCCAGGGGTGGGGGCTGTCCAGAGGGTGGGGGGCAGTCTGGGGGTGTGGGGGTGTCCAGGGGTGTGGTGGGGGCTATCCAGTGGGTTGGGGTGGGGGGGGGGTGGTTCTGGTCGGGTTTTGGTCTGTTTTTGGTTTGGGGTGTCCAGTGGGGTGGGGGTGTCCAGGGGTGTGGTGGGGGTTGTACAGTGGGGTGGGGGGTTCTAGTCTATTTTTGGTCGAGTTTTGGTCTATTTTTGGTATGTTTTTTGTCTGTTTCATGTATTTTGGTAGGGCATAGCAGTGGTTGATCGGTGGTGTAGGCTATCCATTAGGGTGGTGGGGGGTTCTGGTCAGTTTTTGGTTTGTTTTTGGTAAGTTTTTGGTCTTTTTTAGGTCTTTTTGCAGGGCGCATAGTAGTGGTTGATTGATTTTATTTTAAAAAAAATTACTTTGGTTATTTTATAACCAACGTAAAAAATGCATTGGGATTAGTTTTAATGTTGATTATTTGGAAACCGATGTAATAAATGCATGGGAAATGGTTTTTACGTCGGTTATTTCATAATCGATGTAATAAATGGAAATGAATAGTTTTTTACGTCGGTTATTGTATAACCGACGTAGTAGATATGTTTTCATGTCGGTTATTATTTAACCGATGTTGGGAACTGCTTGAAAGACAGGTTTATCACGTTGGTTATGAAAATAAATGACGTGTTAAATGCTTTAGAGGAGTGATTTATGACGTCAGTTATTAAATAAACGATGTAATAAACCACGACTCTGAAGCATTTTACACATCATGTTTTTATCAAACGATGTGAAAAATGCTTCAGACTTGTGTTTTTAACGTCGGTTTTAAAATAACCAACGTAAAAAACAATGTTTATAACATCTCCTGTAATATTGTCGACCAAAATCCGACGTAAAAAATAAAAAATAACCACCGTAAAAAACATTTTCTGCACTAGTGACATAAGCGATAAACACCATGACCAATGGAATTGAATCAAAGATTAATTTAAGAGATAACATCGGAACCAAAATGAAGGATCATCACATAATGATCTATAATTAATATAAGAAATTAAATAATTTCATTTTGATTAATTATTTATATTTTTATAAATCTGATGTCTTTATGTCATATTGTCATTTCATTTTAGTAATCAAGTGTATATTCCCTATGGTAATGATCCAAACGTGCTCCACAAACCTCTAAACATCGCCATAAGAATCTCTGGGTGCTCGTGGTAGATCATAATGCTTATGTCATTCATCTTTGATCACCATGAGAATTGATTCAAGAATGATTCTCTTTGAACTCTCTAGAACCAAGAGTGGTGGTGGATGAGGATCACTCTCCGTACTTGAGAACATTCTTGGAGAGGGATCTTTTTAGGGATTTAAGAGAATTTTCCGGATGTTATTGTGCACAGAAAAAACAAATGGCAGCAACCCATCTTAGAAATAATATAATTAGTTTTAAATATTTTTAGGGTTTCAAAATAAAAATTACACATGTGACTTTATTATTTATTTAATCCCTATGGAACCTTATGTCTATAATAATAATATTATTATTATTATTTATTGACATGCGTGAAACTAGGAAATTAATTAAATATTTTATATTCAAATAATATTTAATATATATTATTTTTCATCTAACCATTAAATTTGGTCTTTCATTCCTCCACAATATTTATTGGGCCTTGAATAATAATTATTTATTTAATTACTAAATATCACTACATTATTCACCAATAAATAAATAAATATTATATTCACTAAATAGAAAATAAATATTTATTAAATATTATTATCACAAAATATTATCCCAAATAATTTGTGATATAATATATATGATTAATCAAACATAAATAATTATTAAACTACATGTGGTAATAATATGAATTCAACATGTTAAATAATATTATTATTTAACTGAGGTTCTAGATACACTTAGTGTGTGACCCGTTAGGTCTCTTTCTCAGTGGCATTAAGAAAAGTAGCCCAAAGTCCAAGGTTAGAATCTAGAAACATGAAAAGGAACCCATAGATAAAGAATTTAATGTTATAGCAACATAAAACCTCATACGTGTACTGTGGAATATAATATCTTTATCGTGATATCTCTAATCAAATAGGTTGTATATTGGTGTCATCAATCAATGTGCTCGGTGAATATTTATTTAACTTTTCTAGAATTTAATTTTCTCATAGAACATCATGGTCATGGATTTATTTAGGTTGTATAATTTCCATTAAAATTCATGAGATATTAAATTCCATTAAATAATATAATGGACAAATAATTTATCGCATTATTCATTAATGAAATATTTCTTGTGATGCACCAAACGTATCCTACTTCAATGAGAACATATGTCATCATGATTTTCATCAATACATAAAAGTATTTGACTCATAATATTAACTAATAATAATCTTAAAGTATAAAGATAGATACATATGTTTGTATATAGGAACATTTAATGACACATACAAATGTGGATTTCCTACTCGCGGGCCTCGTTCTTATAATATCCTACACTAGAAATTACCAAGGGAGTACACCATGAGAAGATGTCCCAAAGTCCTATGAGTCTACACATCTAGTATTATTTATCATTTTTATCCCTCAAATGATTTTATCTGGCTATAGAACATATATTTAATAATAGTATCATGGCACTTCTTGGTTCTCATCATTGCGGGTAACTTTTATGATCTTTCGATGCGATAGCTACTCTTAGAAAATAATCAAATACTATGTCATATAGAAGAATAATCATGATGTGATAATTATTTTATTAATATTAAAAAAATATTAATACAAATAATCATAAAGTACATAGAAGTTGGTTCTAAAGCACCAACTCTAATAAACTCCCACTTACACTAGAGACAACTACTAAGAAACTTCAGTTTATTAGATCTCACGTGATACTCATTCCTATATTGAGATAATGCTTGGGTCTACCACATTTTCTTTTGGAGAAACTCTACTTACTACAATTTCACCCCTTCGATAAAAATATCTCGAGAGGGGATACTTTTGAAGTATGTGCTTTATTTGTGGGTGTGATCTTATCTCTTTTAAAGATCCAACAATGTAGTGTTATCATAATATAATGTGATAGGATCTTTACTCCTAGGTACCACATCAAGATCCTGGAAAAATTTTAGTATCCAAAATACTTCTTTGGTTTTATTAGAAACCGCTATATACTCAAACTCCACTATAGAATCAGTGAAAAATGGTTGCTTTAAACTCTTCCATCTCACTACTCATTTGCTAAGAGTGAAGACATATCCTGACCATAACTTTAGATCATTCTAATCTATTTGAAAACTAACATCATTATAACCACTGATAACTAGATCCTTATCTCATTCATGCACTAGGAACATATCCTTAGTTCTTATTAGATACTTAATGATAAACTTAACAGAAGACCAATGTTTTTCACTTAGAACAACTTGATATCTATATACTATTCTCAATACATAGACAACATCAAGTCTAGTATGTAACATGAAATTCATGATTGATCCTATCACCAAAGAATATGGGGTCATACTCATTCTCTCTTTATATGGTTGTCTCTAATGACACATTTTCTTGAAAAAATGTATACCATGTGACACCGAAACCAATTCCATATTGTATTGTTCAATGAAAAACCTATTTAGTATCTAGTCAATGTATGCGTATTAACTTAGTCTAAATATCCTCCTGGATTTATCATGAATGTTCTTAATCCATAGAATATAGATTTTTTCACCTAATTCCTTCATGGATAAGAATATTTTCAACCATTCATTAAATGACTATAACATTAGTATGTAATTTCTAATCATTAATATGTCATCAAGAAAAAATACAAGGATAACGACTGAATTCCCACTAAGTCTCTTGTAAACATATGGATCACATTCATTCTTAATGAAACCAAATTTTTTTATAGATTCGTCAAATTGAATTTTCATGACCTAGATTCTTTCTTTAATCTATAAATGGATCTCTATAACTTTATTATCTTTTTGGCATCACCTGGAGTCACAAACCCTTTTGATTGTGTCATAGAGACATCATCCTGTATTTTTTCATTAAGGAAAGTTTTTTTTGACATCTATTTGAAAAATTTCATAGTCAGGGTAGCCGCTATATAAAATATAATTTTTATGGATTTAAAAAATTCAATTAGAGAAAATTATTCTTCATAGTCAATTCTTTGATGTTATGTAAACCATTTAGCCACTAGTATTTGTTTATAGGTACTTACATTACCTTCCATGTCCAGTTTTCTATTGAATACCCATTTACACCCAGTAATCTTTACATCAACTGGTTGATCGACCATAACCCAAACTTGGTTCTGATACATGGAATCTATTTCAAAATTCATGGCTTCTTGTCATCTTGAAACTTCTGAGATATTTACTACCTCTTTGTAGAAGAGAGATTCATTATTTTCAACCAAAAATTATTCACCATCTTTGGTAAATAGAAAGCCATATTTCTCTAGTTATCTTACCTCTCTAGAACTCCTACGTAGTACTTGTGTTTTAGGAACAACTTCTTCCATAAATCCCAGTGGAATATATTCATGTACAAACTCTTGTGTATCTTGAGGATCAACTTCGTCGATGTTAGCATTTCTCCCACTATCCTTCTTGAGGATGTTATCACACTCAAGAAATAGGGGTTTTCTAACAACAATTACTTTCTTTTCTGAGAGATTTATATTTAGTATCCCTTTATTTCCTTAGAATGCTCTATAAAGACACACTTTGGGCCACAAGGTGCTAGTTTGTTGCCTGAGATGGTCTTAACAAATTCTTCACAACCCCATATATGTGTATGTAAAAATATATATTTCTTTCTACTTCATAACTCAAATGGAATTTGGTTTTCCATTTTAGTTGGTACTCATTTTAGTGTGTATGTCGTAGTTTGTAATACATATCCTCAAAAGGATAATAGAAGATCAAAATGAATCATCATAGACCTTACCATATCTAGCAAGGTATGATTCCTCATTTCACTAACATCATTCCACCATGGTGTGTAAGGTGTGGTGACTTGAGAAATAATATCAAACTCCCATAGAAA
Source organism: Viscum album (assembly GCA_963277665.1). Lineage (NCBI taxonomy): Eukaryota > Viridiplantae > Streptophyta > Magnoliopsida > Santalales > Viscaceae > Viscum > Viscum album. Next base: position 158,604,379 of record OY728137.1, read on the forward strand.
GTTATTAAACTCTTGGTTAATATATTCACACCTCAATCATATTGAATCTTCTTTACCTTATTTCCAAGTTGATTCTCTACTTTATTATTGAATCATTTGAATTTATAAAATGACTTAGACGTATATCCCATCAATTAGACATAATCATATCTACTCAATAAATTGGTAAAAGTTATGAAGTAATAATATTCACCTCTAACTTCTATTGGAAATGGTTCACACACATCAGTGTGTACTAGTCCTAGAAGCTTTATGGACCTTTCACCATGTCCATATAATAGTGATTTTTTCATTTTTTTTATTGTCAAAAAACATGACATCATTCAAGTGGTTTTATCTCAAAATAATTTAAATAACCATCTTGATAGTGCTTTATCATACGCTTCTTTATTACATGACCAGGATGGTGATGCCACAACTGAGTGTTATATAAGTCATGCAAACATGATTCGTTTTCAATTTTCAATACATGGTTTTCATAATTTAATACATAAAGACTATTATTTAATTATGTCATACCATAACATATGTTTTATTTATAAAATAAAAAAAATTTATTTCTAAATATGAAAATAAAACCATATGTATCTAGTAAGGATATAGAAATTATGTTTTTGGTAATAGTTGGTATATAATAGCAAGATTTTAAAACCAAGATCATTCATGTTAGTAATGGAATGTGGAATTATAAAATGAATATAATAGTTAGTCTTGAACCAATGGCATCCTGTAAATCCACCTCTCCATGGAAAATATTTCGTAATCTAAATTGTTTCTGTATTTAGATGCCTATGTGAGAAACAAAAGTTGTATCTAATACCCAATGTGTATATATAGAATGATTACACTAAATAATGAATGTATCTTTAGTTTACCCTTACTTCTAGGTTAAAATCATCTTCTGGTGGTTTTTCTTGCCACAGGAAAAATATATTTCTTCATTTTCCTTCACCTACATTTGGATCTTCCTCTTCTTAGAAGGATGTTACTTGAGAGATTTTGACTTTTTATGAGTCTTGGTCCCATTTTTCTTTTTTATCCTTTTCTTATTCACCATAAAAACCACAAGTTTTTTATGACATGTGTTCTTATCAACTAGGAAAATGACATTAAGAAGTTTCAAAAGACTCTTCTCATTATTTCTCAAGTTATAATTAACAATAAAACTAGGGAATTATTTGAATATTGAGGAAATAATGAGATCTGTGCACAACTCATCTAGTAATTTAATGTCCAAGATGACTAAGCATTATATGTATCAAATAATCTTGACTAAATGAGGCTTAGTTAGCATTGACTCTTCAATTTTACATGTAAACAGTTTATTGGATATCTCGTATCAATATTTCCTTGCTTTCTCTTGATAGAGATCATAAAGGTGGGATATCATGTTATACGCATTCATGTCCTCGTGTTGATTTAGAATCTCATTGTTCATTCATGATAGCATAAAACATTGGACATTTTTTTCATCTTAAAAATTTTTCTCATAAATATAAAACTATTCCTCACTATCCTTTTGGCTATGCACTATAGGAATAGGGTTTTCCAACACATATATTTTACTTTCATAGAACAAGATAATGCATAAGAACCTTTTCTATTCTTGTAAAAAAGTTCCAATGATAAGGTTATCCTTATAAAGAATGAATTGTAGTGATATTTTTAAATTCATACTTATTATCATTTCTATAATTAAGAATAGAATAATTTTAGTACTTTATCTGATAAAAATAGATAATAAATATTATATTTATTAATCTGCTACTATTTTATCAAAATAAAATATTCCTCTCCATTGGATTTGTAAAATCATGTTGCATGGAAATTCTAGTGAAAAATACCCATATTCCATCTCTCATAACCCATACTTGGGCTTGACAAGTTATTTGAATGTTTTTATATAGGAATTAAAATTGTCAATTTCATTAACTCACAGTTCCTTTTTCTGTTGAGTGGACTCCCTGATACAAAAAATATTTAAATTGGATTTCCTAAACCTTTACCTCTTAGTCACACTAATTCATTCTTGGTAAGTAAACCCTTGATGTGAACTAAGTTAATTTGACCAAAAACTTCAAGTTAGAATTCTCTGATAATTGAAATCGCCCTGCTGACTTGTGTCAATCAAGAACATTCAACTATGGTTTGATGTTAACATAAGTAGTGGAAGGTTATACCAAATTAATATATATATATATATATATAACTGAATGATTTTTTTTATATCTAATTAGAAATTGTACATTTTATCTTTATTAAATGATTGTTAATATTAAGTGGACTTACTTAAGTGATTAACCATGTCTTAGTTAAATTTTATGCATAATCCAATTTATATTAAAACTATCTTGCATGATTGTTAATTAATTAATTCATGTGATTGAGACTAAATATTCATAATTAAATTAACCATGAAACTTGACATAAATAAAATAATAGAGTGGTATTATCATCAGATTTTACTAATGGTTAGTTTATCTAGAAAATGATAAACTAACTATCAACCTAGGGGGGAAACATTAAACCATGACTTGGTTCATGTTGTAGTTTTCAAATTATCCACCCATATACCTCTTGGATTGGTTTAGCCTTGGATCCAAACTTGAAATGCCACCACAGGCTTGGGATCTTCATCCATTACATAATATTTTACTCACATGTAGGTGAGGGGAAACAAAGAATTGGTTAAGGGGTTTTCATAAAAGGAAATCATGGGCATGTAGGCCCTTACATGATGAGAGGAGGGATAATTCACATTCCATCAATTTAATTTAATAATAAATTAAAACAAAACCAATCACATACAAGGTTATAGTATATTATCATGATCATCCACATACATTCAACTAATTACATATTTAATAAAAAATAGTATTCCATTCCAATCATTCTTGTTTAAGATAAATCATGTTTGAATCGATTATTTAGCTTAATTAATTAGTTATTTATTTTATCTTAATTATCATCTTAACTTTCTTGAGATTCTCATCCATCATAATTTTAAATAAATTAAATAAATTTATTTAAAATTAACTATGTAAAAAAATGTATCTTGGAGGCAACACAGTGAGTACTTGTCCAAACTACCATGTGTTTATTATACTTATATATTGTTTACTCATGTGTCATGTAACATACATGACTTATCAAGTAATTTCTTGGTGTGTGCATAGTAAAATAAATGACATAAAAAATACATGTTATTTATGTATCATGTTATGATTCAAAGTGTGTAGAGAAATGATTGTTTTATGACTTATACACGATATGAAGTTCCGAAAATTAAATAGAAATTAATTAGAAATTATATATATTTATATATATATATATAACTCATCACATGGTGTGTACATAGTCAAAAAAATGACACACGAAACACATGCTGATAAAGTTTAACCAATATAATAAATTAATTTTTAATTCTACATAAATTGATAATATACACATAGTGTACAATCCAATTACATGTTGTGTATAGTTATCAACATCTATCTGTTGCACATGCCTAGGTATTCGGTGTGTAATCATTCCACAAAAATTAATTGAGTACAAAGTGTGTACATGGGTTACACATTGTGTGTTCTCTAAGTTACATAGTCACCAGTCATATTAGTCGTATAAGAAAATACATGGATCATATTTGACTAATGGACTACACATTGTGTACGAATGTTACATGTCATGTAGTCTAGCTAACCATGCATCAGGCTTGCCCAGTCAACACGTGGCGTATTTAAATACGCACTACATGTAATAAATACACATAGATTGAATTAATTTCTAATTAATTCATGGATTATCTTGGTCCATAGCATGGGTACAAATCATGTACCAATGGGCCACATGACATGTACTCTTGTCTATCCGACTATAATCCTCAGCACCTTTATATGAATTCTTTCAATGTTCTTCATTCATAAAATTAATTGATTTTGATTATATATGTGAGAACAAAGAGGAAGAATACTAGATATTATGATTTGGATTAAGGAAAAATTAAACAGAAATTGAAAACTAATTATAAATTCATAAATCAATCAACAATATTTAAATAATTATTAATAATTATGTGACCCATCTAATATCACTTGAAGATTCTAAGTGTAGAGGAAGCACCAGATAGAGTATTCCTAACTCATATTTTTTTGATAATCGATGATTAATATAATATTTACATTGAAAATAAATATCATGGCCAATGGAATCGAATCAAAGATTAATTGATGAGAGAATTATATAACCAAAATGAAAATCATCACTTGATGGTTTATAATTAATTTATCTAATTAAAGAATTTTTTTTGATGAATTACTTCTTTATTGATGAATCTGACAATGACTCTACATCATATATATGTCGTGTTGTAGGAATCAAGTGTATATTCCCTCCAGTGGTGATCCACATATACTCTATGAGCCTCCTAACATTGCTATAGGAATCTTTATATTCTAGTGTGGTAGATCCTAATGAGTGTGTCATTCATCTTTCATCACCCCAATAATCACTTTAATAATAATTCTATTTCATATTTCTAGAATCAACAATGGTGGTGGAGGAGGATCACTCTCCATACATGAGAGCATTCTTGGAGAGGGATCTCTCTAAGGGTTTTAGATAATTCCTCAGATTTTATTGTTCATAACAAAAACAAATGGAAGCAACTCAGGTTAGAAATAATATAATTGGGTTTAAATGGTACTAGGATTGGAAAATAATAATTTTTATGTGCACTTATTATTTCCTTAATCCCTATGGCACCTCATGTCAATAATAATAATATTATTATTATTATTTCTTGACATGCTCAAAACTAGAAAATTAATTAAATATTATTTATTCAAATAATATTTCATATATATTATTTCTCACCAGACCATTAAACTTGGTCTATCATTTCTCCACAATATTTATCTGTCCTTGAATAATAACTATTTATTTGATAAATAAATATCACTACATTATTCACCAATGAATAAATAAATATTATATTTAAAAAATATCAAATAAATATTTATTAAATATTATTCTCATCAAATATTCTCTTGAATAACTAGTAATAAAATATATATGATAAATAAAACATGAATAATTATTAAACCACATTTGGGAATAATATTCATTAAATATGTTAAATAATATTATTATTTAATTGGGGTTTTGGATACACTTAGTGTGTGACCCTGTAGAATTATTTCTTAGTGGCATTAGGTGAAGCAACCCAAAGTACAAGGTTAGCATCTAGAAACACATCAAGGCACACATAGAGAAAGAAGTTAATGATATGGAAACATAAAACCTTATACAGATGCTTACTATGTAATATAATCTCTTTATCGCTATATATATAATCAAGTAGGTTGCATGCTGGTGTCATCAACCTATGTGCTCAATGTATCTTTCTTTAACATTTTTGGAACTAAAATTCCCCGTATAACATTATTATCATAGATTTATTTAGGATATTTCATTTCCATAAAATTCCCTAAGATGTAAACTTTTTTTAAATAATGGAAGAGATAAATATTTTCTCACATTATTCATTAATGTGATATTACTCATGATGCACCCAATATATCTTAATTCACCACAAACATATGTCATCATAGTTTTCATCAATATATTAAAATATGCAACTTATAATATCTATTATTAATAATATTAAATTCTAATTATCAATACACATGACCACAGATAGGAACATCCAATGACACATATAAATGTGGATTTCATACTAGTGGTTCTCATTCAAAAAATATCCTAAACTAGAAATTACCAAAGGCATACACCATGATAAGGTGCATCAAAGTCATATAAGTCTCTAACCATGATAGCCTATATCATTTGTGTCCCTCAACTGATTGTATCCAGCTATAGAACATATATTTAATAATACTATATCACCCTCGGTTTCAGGTACTTGACCATTTATTTATGTATTTTAAGTATATATGATGATTGGGTTAAGTTTACAGAGGTTACAATGGGTTTTGGAATGTTTTGGAGGCTTTTTTTGGAGGTTCATGGTTTGAGAATAGTTAGTAGAAATCATGCAACACCTCTAGGAAACCACAGAAATGAAAGAGTGGGCATTGGGTAGGCACACAATATGGCCAAACTATGTGGCTTCCTAGTAGAAACCATTCAATGATGAATAGAGGGGAATAGCATGGTTGGTATACAGTTTGTATAAATTTTTGAGACAACCATGTGTGGTATGGTTTGAGGTAGTGGCTCGTGCACGGTTAGTGCACAGTTTTCCAAATTTTGTACCCTAACCATGAATCGTGAAAATTTAGATCCAAAAATAATGAATCTAATCCTATTTACATCATAAACTACTTATTTTTCTCTAACCATCCCATAATGAAAATTCATCCCCCCCCAAGGCTGTATATACCATTCCTTTCGATCTGGGAGTGATTCCTAGGTGAATCAAAGTGCTTTGGAGGCCCAGATTCATCAGTAAGTGATCATTCATCATCATTTTCCTTAGATCTTTTCTTCTTACCTCTCTAGGAGTCATGGATCTAGTCCATTGGGGATATATCCAAGCTATGTGATGATAATTTTTATGGGATATGATTATTTTTATTGAATGGATGAAGATATAAGGAATTTTTTAGGATTTTCCAAGAGTTTTTTTAAATTTTTTGTGTTGTTCTTAATTTTCATCAAGTTTGAGAGGTATTTGGATTCTCTCTCGACTCCTCCTGATTAGATCTTGAATTCGTTATTTAAAATTTATTAAATTTCTTTAAATTTTTGTGAAATATTGGTTTAATTCTTGATGGAAATTTTGAAAAGTTGGTTGGTTTTAGAAAAAAATTTTGTTTATAATTTTAAAATAGTGATTTTAAAATTATGTTTGGTCTGATGTATGTAAAGTATTTTTTTTAAAATTATTTAAAATAAGGAAATGGTTTTATAGTAATTATTGGAATGGAAGTTGGTCTTTTATAAATGGAATGGTATGATGTTGTCATAGTGGTTGGGAATAAGTTGAATGGGATGGATAATGTCATGAAGTACCACCATCAAAGGGATGGAGTATGGACATGAAGTTCCACCATCAATGGTAACACCAAGATTGTGTGTGTGTGTGTGTGAATTTTTTATGTGTGTGTACATGTATTAGCATATTCCAAATCACAAATTAAGAAATGGTTTTTAAAATATTTGTTGATGTATTCCTTGAAAATGGTTTTAAAGTATTGTTTGATTGCTTTCATCAGAAACATATTTTGGTTGGATATAAACTACTTTAAATTGATTTTAAACTATTTTATAAAATTTTCTAACAAGTTTTATCCTAGTGGGGTGATTTGGGAAATCATTGGGGAAATACTACTGAGTTTTATACTCACACCCTTCCCGATCACTATGGTATGTTTTCAGATGTTTTTTTAAGACACAAGTAAAGGAAAGGTATCCTAGTTCTTTAGTAGTGCTTATTGATACCTTGGATTGGGAATGTAGATTTGGAGCTTGGATCAGATTGGGATTTGTTGGTTGATGTATTTGGTGCCGTTGGTTTTTGTTGTCTTTCTAATCTTTTAGTTATGTATCTTAGTTTCTTCTTAGTACTCTGATATATTTGTTGGTAGATTTTGGTTTGAGTTGTTTTTTGGTACACAAGCATCATATAGTGGATTTGTTTGGTTTTTTTCTCTTAGTTTGGATGTCTATAATTAAAGGTAAAATCGTCCTCCAGTTGTCTATGAATCCCTTGGCATTTATTTCCAACCTTTGGTGTCTTGGGAATGTCACCTAAGGCTAGTAACACACACCTGTCACTTCTCAAGCCAATGAGGAGAGGCAATATGTTACAAATGGTATTAGAGAAAGATTTTGATATTTTAAAGTTAACCTAATTATTTATAACTTAAATTTTCCATGGAGTTTTGGTACATAAATATTTTTATACACTTATAAGAGTTGTCATCTCATCGCCAGGGGTTTAGCCGATGAGAGTTTCATTCCATTAATTAATATTAATGACTTCCCAATAGGATTGTATAATTTATTTTGAGTAAATGATTTATGATGTGCTGAAAAAAATGGTTTATTTTTTAAAATAGTTTAAAATGGTTGATTTTTTAAAATAGTTGAAAATGGTTCAATTTTCAAAAGCATGATTATGGTATTTTCAAAAAAAAATTGAAAATTAGAATGGTAGGATTTTGAAAAAGGATTTGTGGAAATTTTTTGAAAATTTTTGAACAAGTTTATTATGGATAAAAATGTTTTTGAAACGTGTTGGAATGGTAAATTTGAAATTGTTAAGCTCTCATTTTATAGAGAGTGAGACTATATGAAGTTTTTTTGTAATAGAGAATGGAACCATGTAGGCATCATAGAAATGAATCGGAAGTGGCTTATGAGAATTTGGTTTCACCTAATCCATAGGTGTACCAACCATCATTTCAAAACATTGTCTAGGATTTTTAGGTTGTGGATGGAGGGAATAGAAATGATGAACCAAGACAAGTGGATCATTCAGTTCGGTTCCAAAAGCATAATCCACCCATCTTTCTGGGTGATTCAAAGCCAAGAAAATCATAAGTTTGGATGAATATGATGAATCAAAACTTCAATTTCCTTGGAAAACTATCTAAGATGAAGATGAATTTGGAAATGTACATTATAGAAGATCTTGCATGCCAATTGTGGGATTTAGCAGTTCAGGTTAAATCAGACCAAGGCATGACATGGGAATATTTTAAAGAATTTTTTAACAAACAATTATAACCTCATACTTTTTGGATTTCAAGAACAATAGAATTATTTATTTTAAAGTAAGATAACCTTGCAGTGACAGATGATGTGGCTAAATTTATGAATTTAGTCCTCTTTTCACCAGAAGTTTTTTCAAGTGAATCCTCGAAGGTGAACATTTTTTAATCGGGGTTGAGGCCATAGATTCACTCAAATATTATTGTGCTTTGTATAAAATATTATATAGAGATGATTAATAGATAAATAGTGGTGAAAAGAGACATATCAAGAAATAAAGGTGGAGGAAGCATGTTAATACCTATGGGAATTGGTGGGAACTCTAATGTTGGGAATAAGCGGAAGAGGGACACCTATTTCCAAGGTGGTGGTATGACTTAGAATCATATAAAGGGATCATTTAATCTTCCTTCAAAATCAAATAGTAATTTGGGATGTTTTTAGTGTAGTTCATTACATCAGATAAAGTAAGATTGTACAAAACCACCTAGAGCATGCCACAATTTCAACCAGATGGTACACCTTCAATTCTATTGTTGTAGTGCTCCAAGGTCGGTTGTTAAATTCACATATCATGTTTCTTAGGAATCCTATTATTTTATGGGATGAGTGCATCACAATATCTCTCATTAGCATAACCGAGGAAGACGTGGTGATTCTAGGAATACCATGACTCCTGAACCAGTGTGTCACAACACCCTCCCTCCAAGGATGCCCCTCTTGGGCTGTAAATGAAGAAAGTGAGATAGTGACCCTCGAGTCCCACCTCCAATAGGCCCTGGGTTGGTGACTAGCACCAAGGGTATATGAATATCACAATATGAGAGGCATTACCCTTTAAAGGAAACAAAATCGAGAGATAAGATGGTCCATCCCCAAAACAAATCCAATATATATATATATATATGAGAGCCAAAAACCCTGCCACATGCATGATTAAAATAGAACTGGTACAGATACAATGAAATATACAAAGTAGAATACCTTAAAGTAAAGCTAAAGTAGTGAATCAGCTGTTGTCCCAAGGCCAAAGCTAGTAATTCCTAGCATGGTCCACATAGTCCTCATAGAAACTAGAAAGAAGTTTGATATACATAGGGTGGGAATACAAGTATAATCGATAGGAAAACCAAAGTCTCTTGTGCACATGTGAGATAATCATACCAATGCTCCCATGAGAAAACAATAGAACCAAACAATACCTAATAGGTATACTAACCACCCCAACCTCACCAAGGCATGCTCACAAAATAACACAATCCAAATAATATAATATAAATCACATATATTTTAGTGTACCTCACACCACCTTCCTACTGATTAGATGCTCTCACGCCCTAACAGAAGACCTCCTGGTACTCCCACCTCTTTTGAACATACCATGTCACAACCTTCCCACACACACCTGGGCCAAAAACCCCAACACATCCCACCCAAAGACACCTGGGACACAAACCACATCATGTCATGCCCGTAGACACATGGGCCACAAACCACACCCCATCCTGAAGAAAACTAGGAAATCAAAACAGATATCATATCAAAGACACCTAGGAAAGCACAACACATCTCATCCCAAAGACAGCTGGGAAAGAACAACTCGCCTGCACACACCTAGTCCTCACACCTCACCACAACCTACATAAAGAATCTTGGGCTATCACTTCCTAGAATAGGGATCAGGGAAGAGCGGGTGACCAACCATCTATCCTTCCACTAAGATTTTTGGGAAAGACACCCTCCCCCGTGATGATGGGGGTGTTCATCACATGGTGATCAACTAGGGTGGGGTGCATATAGAAATTATAAGGAAAAATACAATTATATAAATATATGATACCAAACACTCAAGCCCAACCTATGGGTTCCCAAACATAAATCAAACCACAATATTACCACCTTTTCTACTACCTCTAAATGCATAACACCACACAACAATCCATGACCTCATTTCAATTTACAACCAATTTCATTTAATCACCCCATTCATTTTATTATTTATCATTAACCACATTTAATCACATGGTCCATTATTTATTCATCCATTAACCACTTTCATTCTGTTATCCAAACCAACCCAAGTCATTCCAAACTTTATTAAATGATTATTTATTCATCCATCACTACCTGGGAAACTATCTGGCACAATACAAACAAGAAACACAATAATAATCAGTTGATAAGATGAATAATTGTGATAAATAATTATCACAAATTCACATTAAAACACATCGTACCACTTTATTTAGAGAAGAGGTGAAGCTTCCTACATATTAATAAAAGAGAAAATCCAACGGAATTACCCATACCAACACTAATGTCATTCTTTAAACTCATATTTCTCATATCACATATCAATAGAACTGACCCCCAACTCACAACCTCATTTGGTAACACATTATCGTATAACTATTTCATAGCCCTGTTGTACAATACATTTTATCCACCCCACAATGAATCAATCTCTCAACTTGAGATTCCATTACACCATCCAAGCCATCCCACGACACACAATCGTTCTCACAGCCATACTAAAGCACAAAATAGAACAAACCCACACATCATATCACCCCATGTACTAAGGAAAAAAACAATTCTAGATTTAACAAGGCATAACTTATTTAATTCCACTTGTTAATTTAGGGGTTATCATAGAAACTATACAATCCTGGGGAATCCATTCATTATCCAGATATATGTGATTAACCAATTTTCATATATAATTTTCCAACCAAAAATTAACAACATGAATTCCATAAATCATTTATTTCACAAACAAGGGCCCCCAACGGCCATAATTTTTGTTGGGTAGTTAGCCCATACAAATCACAATATCAACTAGAAACAAATAACAAAGCAGGATCATGCGTCACTTTTCCCATCCCCCTATATATTGATCTTAAACCAGTTCAATTATATTTTTTAATCCGTATTCAATTATTTTCACAAGGAAAAAATCTGTATCCCCACACCACATGATGCAAAAATAAGAGAGACAAAGGAAAACTTACCTCAAAAGGGTGTAAAAGTTCTTCGCATGAGAACAGACCACTCAACGAATCTCCAATCACCTCACCTGCAGGATATGCATCCATTTGAGGATTCCACAACACCACTACACCAAAAAAAAACCAAAGAGAACATCATTAGAACCAAGGTAAATCATCCTCCATCACATTTCAAGAAGAACGAGAAGAAAAGGAGGTTAACCTGAAAGAAACTGCAAAAATGGAGGAAGAATGCACCTTGAATCGAATATGGATTTCTAAAGATCTAATTAGAGAATCTAGGAATCAATACTTTGCATAGGAATCCTCAAAATTCTGAATATGGGTCATCGGGTCTCCTGGGGTTGAGGGAGAGTCACTGAAACCATAGGGTTTGGCAACTCGAGAGGCTAAAAATACTAAATACATTACAGTGGAGGGGGATTACATGATGTGTCATCCCATTTCACATCGTGTAATGCCTCAAGGTTGGTTTATACCAAAAAAACCATTACCTTTTGATTTATTTTATTTTTCAAACCTCAAAATATTACACACCATGAACCACCCAAAATAATATGAAAAACCAATATTCACACCCTATAATCTACTTACATGGCGTGTAAGTCCTACAACAACATTTTTTCAACCCTAAATACCATGAAAAATCCTAGGACCTCTTCCGAATATCTCTAAAAACCAAAAAATGAAAAATTAATGGGTCGAGATGGCATGGAACATTACATTAGATACCTCTCAAATTATTATCATCCCCAAGAATCCAAAACCAAGCCTAAAGGGAAAGGGGTCCAAACAACCACCCCATGTGATACCTCTCAAGAGTCTTGCCACACCTTAAAAAGTACCATCAACCAAACATGTCAACCCAAATGACCACATGGGAACTTCACACAACCACACTACCACAACCACACTACCACAACCACAAGCTACCTCCTTTCACACAAACACACTACCACAAAACTATCGTGCAACCACTACAGCCAAAAAACTGCACTGTCTCGAACATATGAATCAGAGAATTCTATCATCCATGTCAAGATACTATCCGATCAGGGTGGCACTGACTTGCTTGCACGAGTTTAATCACATCGCAGTTAATACATCTTGATTATGAATCTAGTATTACCCTCTTTATATGTCCGAAAATTATCACATATCACACCACACATATCTCAAACCAAGGAAAATAGCTCATTTCATAAAACAAGGTTCAAACATCACATTTAAAGACAAAAAATATCAAATAAAAACTCAAAACAACTCTGGTTAATCAGAACGCATATTTTTTTCTTAGTCCCAAGTACTCTCCTCCTAGCCACCATGCCTCCACAAAACACGAACCAAAAGAATGTTTCATCCATACAGTACCTTCTCTTGACGATCCTGGATCTCCACTAGATGCTCCACAAACATCGCATCATCCTCGATATCCAACTATCCCCAGTAAATGACACGGGAGTAATTGTGTAGATACCAACAAAGATGAGAGACATTGAAGACATCATGGATCCTCTCCAACCACAGTGGAAATTCTAAATATTACACCATCTTTCCAAGTCACCCTAATACCTCAAAGGGCCCAACGAACCTGGGATAAAGCTTACTCAATCTACTGAACCTATGATTCCCATGTCAAGGGGAAACCTTCATGAACACATAGTACCCAACCTCTAATTCCAAGGACCTACTCCTGTGATTGGTAAAATAATTATGTCGGTCTTGCGCTACTTTCATCCTCTCATGAACCAGCTGAACTTTATCTATCGTTCTCTACACTACCTTGAGACCAAGAAAAATTGGATCCCCAACCTCTATCCAGCACAATAGATAATGACACGGTCTTCCATATAAAGCTTCAAAAATATCCATGTCGATGGAAGAGGGGTAGCTATTATTATAAGAAAACTCTAAAAAAGGAAGGTGTCATGTCCGAGATCCACCAAATCCCAAAACACATGCTCGCAACATATCCTCTAGTGTCTGGATAGTTTGTTATGTCTTCCCATCTGTCTGAGGTTGGAAAGAAGTGTTGAGAAGTAATTTGGTGCCAAAATCATGTTAAAATCCCATCCAGACTCATGAGGTAAAACATGTGTCCTGATATGAGACAACTGACCTTGTAAATCCATGCATCTACACCACCTCATCCACATACCTATTTTCCAAATCATCCACTGCACCTGGCTCATTAATCACTAAGAAGTGATCCAATTTCTTTATCTGATCCACTATTACCCAAATAGCATCGCAACCTCCCTGATTTCTAGGTAACCCTATGAAAAATCCATCGATATTTCATCCCACTTCCACTCTAGAACATCCAAGGGATACAACAAACCACTAAGAACATGATGCTCGGCCTTTAAATACTGTCAAACCAAGCATATTTCCAAAAAACTCTACCACTTCTTGTTTCATATCGGGCCACCAAAGCTGAGTCCTTAACCCATGGTACATTTTAGAAACTCCTGGGTGCACTGCTAAATGTGAGCTATGAAAATCACAAAGGGCTCCCTCAGGCATTTCCACCAAAACAAACAACCTCCCACAAAACAACATATAGTTCTGACCATCCTACAACCATCCCTCCATAGCATCACCATGGATAACATGATCACGTAACACCTCTACCTCTGATTCTCCCCACTGAGAATCTTCCACCTACTGCATCAAAGAATATTGCACCATCATCTGAAACAAATAGCCCTTACCATCTTGTACTCTTGAATCTAAGTGCAAGGATTCCAACTCCTCCATCACCCTCCAAATGTCTGTAGAATCCTAAAAATCCTCCTTCTACATATTTCAACTCAAAGCATCATCCATAACATTTCCCTTCAATAAGGTGTAAGAGATATCAAAATCATTTTCTTGAAGAAACTCCACTCACCTCTGATGTCTCAAGTTTAGATCTCATTGGTAAAATATATAACTCAAACTCTTGTGATCCATAAAGACCACAAAGTAATCCCCAATGAGGTAATGTTTCCACAACATCATCACAAACATGACCGTTGTTGGCTCTAGATTCTGAGTGGCATAGTCAGGCTCATGGGGATGTAACTTCCAAGACCCATAAGAGATCATTTCCCACTGCTGCATCAAGACGCATCCCAAGCCCATATGGGAAGCATCAAAGAACACCTCAAACATCACCCATTCCTTAGGAAACAAGATCACTAGAGTACTAAACAACTTCCCCTTTAGATATCTTAATACTTCATGACACTAATCACTCCACAAAAAATCTTGATCCTTCTTGGTAAAAGCTATAAATGGGGCTACAGCTCAAGATAAATCATGTAAAAACCTCTAATAATATCCTAGAATACCAAGAAAACTACAAACCTCTACCACATTCTTGGGTTCTGACCAAGAAACAACTATTTCAACCTTTAATGGTTATATTTTCACACCCTTCTAATACACCACATTACAAGGAAATGAACACATTCTATCCAATACTTAAACTTTAAAAACTTTCACTAGAGTTGGTGGTGTCAAAGAACATGCAAGATGGTTCCGAAATTCTTGGCATGATCCTCCTATGAATTCGATTAGATTAAGATTTCATCGATGAAAATGATGAAGAAATGATCCTGAAATTCATGGAACATAGAGTTCATGAGTCCTATGAACATGGATGGAGTGTTCGTAACACCGAACAACATAACTATAAACTCGAAGTTCCCATACCTGAATTTGAAAGTAGTATTCAATATATCTCCCTCATTCACCCTTAACTAGTGATATCCAAACTGTAGACCAATCTTAGAAAACTAACTCACCCCTCTCAGATGTTCTAAAAGATCATCTATCCTCAGAATAGGGTAACCATTCTTGATCATCACCTAGTTAAACCTCTGGAAGTCTATGAACAACCTCAAACCATCATCCACCTTCCTTTTAAACAATACAGGAGCACCCCACAGTGACACACTGGGTCAGAAAAAAACCCTTCTTCATCAGATCTTCTATCTGAATCCTCAACTCTCAAAACTCATTAGGTATCATCTGATAAGGAGCCATAAAAATTGGAGAAGCACCGGGTTTCAAGTCTATCCTGAACTCAACATCACGTAGAGGATGTAGCACCACAACCTCCTCAGGGAAAAACATACAGGAACTCCCTAGCAGCTCTAGGAACCTCTACCATCCCAGAATCTACTAATTCCACTAACATCTTAGCCAACAAATATAGAAGGGTATCCACATGATGACTTCCCACCTGAAACCCCGCTCACCAACAAAAAGCACACCTTGACTATCCACATATGAAAACACAACTCTCCTCTAGAAGTACTCAATAATAGTATGTATGGAATAAAACCAATTGATTCCAATGATGAAATTGTATGGATTCATCTTTAGTAAGAATAGATCCCCACGATACTGATGTGGTCCCATCATCAGTCTACACCTCCAGCACACATCAAACAATATGGTCTAGCCTCCGACTGGCATACTCAATGTTAGGGGTATAAGAAGCCTCTCTATGTCTATTCCTAGAGAATGGGATAGATCATGTGAAACAAAGTAGTGTGAAGCTTCTGAATCAAACAAATAATAGACAAGGGTACTAAACAAACTGATTGTACCTCTCATGATCTTAGGCCCCTCTAGAACTACTACCTCCACTGCATGAAACTGACCATGCCCAACTCCTACGCCTCTCTACTGACAACCAACTCCATGACCATGCCTAATCCGAGGTCCTTGAACATGAGGAACATCCTCAGGTCAGCCTCTACCTAATTCATCTCCCCTCTGTGGAGCATGAACCTGCTACCCCTACTACTGAAATGTCCTGACTGGAAACTACTATTGAGGTTGGCGTTGAACTTTTACACCTCTACCAAATTGATCTCGAACATTTATTGTTCACTGATTCAAAATTGGGATGTGATCTCCAAAAAAAACATTTCGGTCCCAAGTTCATAGGATAGGAATGGGGACTAGAAGGTCAAAAAGGAAGCTATTGAGGTTTACTCCCTTCCAGTCGAAACCTCAAAGATCCTGAAACCTAAGACCTACTGCCAGTAAATTTTCCTCTTGAATAACTCTATTGTCTCCCCTTATCATGGTAAACCTCCTCATGAGTCCATCCACTCTATCACCTTCACCTTCTTCTAAACCTCCAGGTACGTTTGAAATGTAAAATGAGTAACAACGTACTGGATAGAAGTATGAAGTTCCTCCTCAAGATGTCTCACATGAGACTCCTCATCTAGAAATAGATCTGAGGAATAACTAAGGAGATCCTTAGATCCTACACTAACATAATCCCTTAATGAAGAGACATTGTCTCCTACTCTTCTCAGCCTTCATGGTTGATGAAAGGAACTCTACTCAGAACTCATTCTTGAATTTGACCCACAAAAAATATTCCTCTTTATATTACCCTAGATACGGTTTCCACTACTAACACATATCTCACCGTATCTAGATAATATCCAAAGGAACTTAGTACTCCATCAGGGCCCAGATCAAATAGAAGGTGATCCCAAAATCCTTAATCCATCTTTCTATCTCCATGTCTAAAACACTTCCCTCATACTTCCCCAAATCTAATAAATGGAAAGATAGAAACATACACTACCACTAGTCATCTTTCTAAACTAGATCAACCCCTTTTAAATCAACTAGATCAGCCTGCCAAACCAAAACTGCCCAAGCCACACTTGAATGACGACCAGGATCCATAGTTAAAAAGGTAAAAAAATATTTCCTAATCCTGAGTAGTGTGGAGTCTTTATTAAGATTTATTTTAACTCATTTAATACATATTTTGTTATTCATTCCAATTTTTTTAAACCAACCCAATTCAAACTATATAACAAGTCATTATGATGCATGTAACTTTCCTAGGGTCTCTACCCTGCAAATGGTGTAGCCTCACATGGTCGTTTAGTAGGCTCAGAGTCCTTGTGTTGGATCATGGGGGACCTAAAATCCTATGTCCTAACCAGTGTTCCCTGGCCTATGTCATGCACCAAGATCAACTAACATTGTTTCCCTACCAACCCATGCAATCCTCATTGTGTCTAACTCCAAACTCCATCATATCTCTCAACCATCAGCTCTGATACCATTCTATCATGACCCCTCCCTCCAAGGATGCCCCTCCTAGGATGGAAATGAAGAAAGAGAGATAGTGACCCCTGAGTCATGCCTCCAATAGACCCTGGGTTGGCGACTAGTACTAAGGGTATATGAATCTCATAATATGGGATGAATTAACCTTTAAAGGAAACAAGATTGGGGGATAAGATGGTCCAACCCCAAAACAAATCTAGGATATATATATATATATATATATATATATATATATATAAGAAATCCAAAAACTATCCCACATGAATGTTTAAAATATAAATGGTACAAATAAAAGGAAATCTAAAAAGTAAAATACCCAAAAGTAAAGCTAAAGCAGTGATGCAGCAACTATCCTAAGGCTCGAGATAGTAATGCCCAGCACAATCCACATAGTCCTCTTGGAAACCTGAAATCAGTTTTATATATGTTGGGTGAGCATACAAGTATACTTGATGGAAAAACCAAAGTCTCTCACGAACTTTTGAGAGAATCATGCTAATGCTTCAGTGTGAAAACAGTAGAACCAAACATCACCTAATAGGTATAATAACCACCCCAACCTCACCAAGGCATGTTCACCAAATAATGAAATCCAAGTAATATAATATAAATCAAATCATTTTTAGGGTAACCCGCACCACATTCCCACTAATTATCCACTCTCACACCCTAATGGTAGATATCTGTGTGCTCCCACATCTTCTGAACATACCACGTCACAACCTTCCCACACACACTTGGGCCACAAACTATAGTACAACCCACCAATAAAAACTTGGACCACAAACCACATCATGTCCCACCCATAGACACCTTTTCCACAAACCACACCTCATCTGGAATACACATGGTAAATCACATCACATCTCATCCCAAAGACACCTGGGAAAGACAAACACATCACATCACGAAGACACCTAGAAAATCACAACTCACTCGCACACCTTAGGCCTCACACCTCACCAAAACCTTCCTGAAGAATCTTAGGATATGACTACCTAGAAGAGGGAGTAGGTAAGAGCAGGTGTCCATCCAACCATCCTTCCACCATGATGTTTGGAAAAGATACCCTCACCCGTGACGATGGGGGTATTCGGAACATAGTGCTCAACTAGGGTGGGGTGCATATTGAAATCACAAGGAAAAATACAAGTATATACATATATGATACCAAACATTTATTCCCAACCTATGGGTTTCTAGAAATAAATCAACCCACAATACTACCACCTTTGTTGCTACCTCTAAATGTATTACACCACACAATAAGCTACAACCTCATTTCAATTTCCAACCAATTTCATTTAATCACCCCATTAATTTTATTATTTAGTTTTAACCACATTTAATCACACAACCCGTCATTTATTCATCCATTAACCATTTCCATTCTATTATCCAAACCAACCCAAGTCATTCCAAACATTCTTAAATTATTATTTATTCATCCATCACTACCCGAGAAACTATAAGTCACAACACAAACAGGAAACATGGTAACAATCAGTTGAGAATATTAAGAGTTATAATAAATAATTATCATGAATTAAAATTAAAAATACATTGTACCATGTTCTTTAGAGATGGGGTAAATCTTTTTTCATGTTACTCATGGAGAAACTCTGAGCGAATTACCCATACTAACACTACTTTCATTCATCAAACTCATCCCTCTTGGATCACATATCAATAGAATGAACCCCCAAATCACAACCCCATCTAGTAATGCATTACCACACAACCAGTTCACAATCTTTTTGTAAAATACTTCTCTCATCCATTCCATAATCAATCAATCTCTCAACCTAAGATTCCATTACACCAACTAAGCTATCCAAAATCACAAAACCATTCTCACAACCATACTAAAATACAAACCAGAATAAACCCAAACATCACATCACCACACATACTAAGGAAAAACACAATTTTAGATTTTACAATTCATCCCTTATTTAATTCCACTTATTAATTCAGGGGTTATCACAGAAATTGTATGATCCCGGGGCATCCATTCATTATCTGGATATACGTGATTAACCAATTTCCATATATAAGTGTCTAACCAAAAAATTACAACATGAATTCCATAAATAATTTAGTGCAAAAAAAATTTCCCCCAACATCCATGATTTTCAGTGGTTAGTTAGCCCATACCAATCACAATATCAACCAGAAAAAAAAATAACAAAGCGGGATCATGCATCACTTCTCCCAACCCCCTATATATTGATTTTAAACTGGTTCAATTGTCTTTTTTAATATATATTAAACTATATTCACAAGTAAATCATTCCTATACCCACCCATCATGATGCAAAAATAGTAGATATTAAGTAAAATCTACCTTAAAAGGTTGTTAAAGTTATTCTCATGAGAAATGACCACTCAACAGATCTTCGATCACCTCTCCCGCAAGATCTGCATCCATATGAGGATTTCATGGAACCACTACATCAATAAAAAACAAATAGAACCCCATTATAACCAAGTTATATCATCTAACATCACATGGAAAAAATAATGGGAGGAAAAAAAATATTATCCAAGAAGAAACCAAAAAAACGGAGGAAGAACACAGCTTGGATCAAATACGGATTGCAACAGATTGGAATAGAGAAGATGGGAATCAATCCTTGGAATAGGAATCCTAAAATTTCTAAAGTGGGGTCACCGGGTTTCCTAGGGTTGAGGGAGAGTAGTTTCATCTATAGGTTTTGACAACTCGAGTGGCTGGAAAATGCATAAAACATTATAGCAATGAGGGATTACACAAAGTGTAATCCCCTTTCACATAGAGTAATGCCTCGGGGTTAGTTTCCACTGAAAAACCTATCACCTTTAGATTTATTTAATTTTTTCAAAACCCAAAATATTACACATATTGAACCTCTGATAACAAGTTGTGAAACCAAGACCCATGCTGTGTAATCTACTTACACAACATGTAAGCCTTGTAGTAGCTTTGTTACAGCCCTGACTCCTATGAAAACTCCTGGGACCTCCTCTGAACATCTCCAACAACCAAAAACTAGAAAATTAATGGGTTGGGATGGAATGGACCATTACATAGTGAAATCCCAATAGGTTAATAAAGATAAAAGTGAAGAGAGTAATCAATTGTATGGATTTGAGAAAGTGATCGTGGATGATCAATCTAGAACTTCGATGGTGAAAAGTATGATTATTTTGAATTCTACCCTTATGAAAGATTTTTTTTATATAGGTGGATCCCATTAATTTATTTCTTCTCTTGTTATTGATCTTCTGGATTTTCATATTGTGATGATGTATTCTATTTTGAAACTTCAAATACCTCTTTTTCAAAGAGAATGTCGAGCCTTTATATGAAAATCATTTTCTATAATTATCGATGGGAAAGAATCGATTTGGAACTTCTCAATTATTAAGATGGATTTATATGATTTAATCCTAGGTATGTATTCGTTTAAAATTTTCAAATCTCACATAGGCTATCATAAATGAAGAGTTAGTTTTACAACTAATGATGGCATCGAGCATATCTTAAGAGGATATCGAAATGTAAAGGAAAGTAGAGTAGGATTGTTGGCACCAATAGTTGGAACTATCTCTTAAAATTTGGTAGCTTTGACCTTGGAATATTTTAATGATATTGAGAATAGTGGTTTTCCAAAAATCGTTGATCAGTTTCCTCATATATTTCATGATAATTTTTCAGGGTTTCATTTCATAAGAGAAGTAGAATTTATGATTGATCTATTACCAAGGACCAGTCATATATCACTTCCCTATTATTTGATGGCACTAATATAATTGAGGGAATTGAAAGTACAGTTGGAAGGGTTATAAAGAAAAGGGTTCATTTGTCCTAGTATGTCTCTGTGGGCAGCACTGGTTCTTTTTATGAAAAATGAATATAGAACTTTTAGGATTTGTGCATATTATCGTAAGATTAATCAAGTTATGATAAAGAATCAGTACCCTTTTCCATGCATTGATGACCTATTTGATCAATTATGGGGATCTCAGTGGTTATCTAAAATTTAATTGCATTGAGGATATCACCAACTATGGGTTTGTAAGGAGGATATTTAAAATATAGTTTTTAGAATCATATATGGACATTATAAGCTCATTGTTATGCCTTTTGGTCTTACAAATTCACCAATTGTATTTATGGAATTGATGAATCAAATATTTCAAAGGTGCCTGGATTCTTTTGTGGTGGTATTTGTGGATGTCATACAGGTGTATTCTAGAACAAAATTTTATCATGAGAAACACTTGGAAATAGTGTTGGGTATCTTACAGGATCATCATCTATATGCCAAAATTTAAAATTGTCCTTTTTGGATACAAGAGGTATGTTTCCTTAGCCATATTATCTTTGAAATTTTTTTTCTATGGATACATAAAATATAGAGGTTGTGATCTCTTAAAAACCTCTAAGGAATGTCTTAGAGATACACAGTTTTCTTGGCCTATCTAGTTATTACCAAAAAAGTTTCATGAATTTTTATGACTAGCTTCACTGATGACAGTTTTGAAAAGAAAAAATTTTCCATTCTAATGGAATGATGAATGTCAAAACTCTTTTCAAGATATTAAAGTTCAACTTATATCAGAACTAATCTTGATATTGTAATATTCATGAAAATTTTATGTGGTGTATTGTGATTCTTTGGGATATTGGATGGGGTGTGTTCTCATACATGGAGATCATGTTGTTTCTTATGGATCTTAGTAGTTACAATTACATGATAATAACTACCCAATGCATGATTTCAAATTAGCTTCGCTGGTCTATGCTTTGAAGACTTGGTGTCATTACCTCTTTGGTGAAAAAATTATGGTGTTTATGGATCATAAGATCTTGAAATGCATTTTCTCACAGATAGATTTGAATTTGAGACAAATAATATGGATGTGGTATCTTCAAATGACTAGATTCTACTTAATGTATACATTGGGTAAAGGGAACTCTGTGGTGGATGCATTAAGTATAAATTTATATTTTAATTGGAAAAAGAGGCTTCAAATCAATGGTATCTAATGTCGATATTAGCCTACATGCACTTGGATTCTGAAGACTGAGGTAGTGTTGTGTTTTTCTTTCCAATTTCGTTTGTTCCTTATTTGGTTAATAAGGATAAATAGGCACATACATTCGATTATGAGTGTTTTTCTATGAGTTCAAAACTCAATGGTGGGGAGACCATTGAGGGATGTAATATTGATAAAGGATTAGTGTTATGGTTTCAAGATCATATGATCATACCTTTAGCTTTTTAGGAACAAACCCTTCATGCTTACCACTATTTGAGATGGGTTTTTAATCCTAGAATACAAAATATGTATAAGGAAATTAAACAACAATTTTTGTGGGCTATCATGAAAAGAAGTTATTGAGTTTGTTTTGAGATGCTACACTGGTCAGTAGGTTAAGGAAGAGCACCAGCGGTCAGTGGGTATGTTGCAGTATTTACCAATTCCCATGTGTAAATGGGGGTAGATAGCTATGGATTTTGTAACAAGTCTACCAAGGGTGGTTTGAAAAAAAATGATGTCATATGGGTGATAGTGGATTGACTCATAAAGAAGACCTATTTCATCCCTATTCATGAATACAATACAATGGAATACATGTCAAAAATTTATATCTAAGAAGTGGTAAAAAAGGAATGGTGTACCAATTTTGATAGTATTAGACTGAGATCTGAGGTTTATGTCTCATTTTTAAAAATCATCACAGTTATCCCTTGGGACTTAGTTGACTATGAGCATTGAATATAATCCTAAAATGGATGGAAAATCCAAAAGGATGATAAAAATATTGGAAAACATTCTAAGGTCTTGTTTAATATATTTTTTGGATTATGGGTGGAGCACATATCAATAGTGGAGCTCTCATACAACAATAGTTATCAGTAATCAATATATATGGATCCTTTTAAAGCATTATATGGTCATCCTTGTCATTCTCCACTTTTTTAGGTGGAAACATGTGATAATTAATTGGTTCGACCAAGACATATGCAAGATACAATGGAGAAAATTTAGTTGATCAGGAAGAGAATGGATACAACTCAGATTCATCAAAAATCATATGCATATCAAATTTGATGATTGTTGTCATTTGAGGTGAGTAATCATGTGTTCTTGAGAATATCTCCAAGTCTTGGGCATCATGGTTTTGGAAATCAAGTCAATTTATTGCCTCGATACATAGGCCCTTTTGAGATACATGAATGCATTGGTGAGGTGGCATATCGGTGGTATTTCCCTACAAGGTTCAGTTCATGGCATAATGTATTTCATGTGCCTAAATTGGAGAAGTTTCAACCTGATTCTGAACATGTAATTTGATGGGATCACATCAACCTAGAGTCATATTATATGTTGTTTCATGTGTCGGTACTGATTGTGGATAGGAAAGAGGAATTCTTTCATGGAAAAAACATCAGTCTGGTGTGGATTTTATAGTAACATGTTCAGATTCAGAAAGAAATGTATGAGCATGATAAGGAAATATTGGAGCAATGGCCCAAACTCTTTCAGGACAATAGTGGTTTTCTTCTTTATAAGGATATAAATACCAATTTTGGGGAGAATTGATCACCCCCGGTTTTAGGTACTTGACCCTTTATTTATTTATTATAAGTATATATAATTATAGGGTTATGTTTTTGGAGGTTATGGTGGGTTTTGGAATGTTTTGGAGGCTTTATGGAGGTTCATGGTTTGATAATTGTTGGAAGAAACCATGAAATGCCTCTAAGAAACCATTTAACTAAAACAGTGGGCACTGGGTAGCCACATGGTTAGGTACACAATTTGTCTAAACTGTGTGGATGCCTAAGAGAAACCATGTAATGTTGAACATAGAGGAATAGAACGATTGGTGGATGGTTTTTTTAACTATGTGAGACAACCATGTGAGGTGTGTTTTTAGGTAGTGTCTCATGAAAGGTGTGGTTTGAGGTACTTTATTGTGCATGGTTAGTATATTATTTTCCTAACTATACACCCTAACAGTTTACCATGAAAATTTAGATCTAAAAATCATGGATCTAATCTGATTTACCTCCTAAACCACTCGTTTTCTATAACTAGGCTATAACATGAATTACACTTCCTTCCAAGTATTTGGAGACCATTCATTTCAATCTGGTAGTGATTCCTAGGTGAATAAAAATGCATTGGAGGCCTAGATTCATCGGTAAGTGCTCGTTCTTCATTATTTTCCTTATATCTCTTCTTCTTCCCTCTCTTGGAATCACGGATCTAGTCATTTGGGGATAGATCCATGTTTTTTAATGAAAATATTTATGGTATGCGATTGTTTTTTATTGAATGTAATGATATCTAAGGATTTTTTTAGGAGTTTCAAGATGGGTTTTTGAAGTTTTTGTGTTGTAATTTGTTTTCTCCTAAATCTGAAAGGTTGGTGGCTTCTCCCTTATATAATCTTGACTAAAACTTGAAGGGTTGAATTTAAATTTATTAAATTCATTTAAATGGTTGTGACATATTGGTTTGATTCTTGATGGAAATTATGAAAAGTTGGTTGGTTTTTTAAAATTCCTTTACAATTTTAAAATATTAATTTTAAAATTATGGTTGGTTTGATGCATGTAAAGTATTTTGTTGAAATTATTTAAAATAAAGAAATTGTTTTATGGGAATGATTGGCATGGAAATTAGTTTTTGGTCAATGTAATGGTATGATGTTGGAATAACGGTTGGGCATAAATTGAATAGGATGGATAATGATCATGAAGTACCACCATCAAAGAGGTAGAGTATGTAGGTGAAGTTCCACCGTCAATGGTGACACCAAGATTATGTGTGTGTGAGTTGTGGATGTGTGTGTGCATGGATTAATATATTCCAAATCACAAATTGAGAAATTGTTTTAAAATATTCATTGTGGTATTCCTTGAAAATGGTTTTAAAGTCTTGTTTTTTTACTTTCATTAGAAACCTATTTTGTTTGGATATAAACTGCTTTAAAAAAATTTAAGATGTTTTATAAAATGTGCTAACAAGTTTTATCCTAGAAGAATAAGTTGGTAAGTCATTAGGGAAATCCTAATAAGTTTTATACTCACCCCCTCATTGGACACTATAGTGCATTTTTAAGATGTTATTTATTGAGACATAGGTAAAGGCAAGGTATCCTGGTTCTTTAGTGGTGCTTCTTGATACCTTGGGTTGGGCATGTGAATTTGGATCTTGGAGGAGATTGAGAAATTTTATACTCTTTTGTTTATGTTTCTTGGTTTCCTCTTTGTACTCTGATATAGCTATTGGCTGATTTTGGTTTGAATTTTATTTTGGTACTCATACATCATATAGTGGCTTTGTTTGGTTTTTGTCTCTTGGTTTGGATGTTTATCATTAAATAGTAAGTCATATCCTAATTGTTTATGAAGCCCTTAGAATCTATTACCAGCCTTTGGTGTCTTGGGGATGTTACCTAAGGCTAGTAACACACACCCATCAGTTCCCAATCCAATGAGGAGGGTCGGGATGTTACAAATAATGTCTTGGAACTTTTGGGTTCTCATCATAGCAGGGAAGTGCTATGACATTTCTGTGTGATAGCTACTCTTAGGACATTATCACATATTTTTTTAGGAAAAATAAAAAACATTATGTGATAAGTAGTTTATTAATATTTAAAACTATGAATATATATAATTATAAACTGCACAAAATTTAATTATAGAGAACCAATTCTAACACATAAGAGTACACAACGTGTAGTCCGTAGGTACAAATCATGTTCCTATGTTTAATAAAACAAGATATCTCATGAATTAAATTCAAAAGTGTGCATCTATTACATGCGGTGCGTATTTAATACATTGTATGTTGACTGGGTTAGCTTAGAACGTGATTAGTCGGATCACATGTGTGTAACATGTGTACATGACATGCAATCCATTAGTCAAAGACAAGCCATGTGTTTTTACATAGCACATGTGACCGGTGACCATATAACTTAGAAACCACACAACATATAGCCCATGTACACACTATTTACTCCATTAATGTATGTGGAGGTCCAACACACTCATTAACTATGTGTGTGTTGTGGATAGATGACAAAGAAATATACATAATGTGTATATGGTTAGTACATGTTGTGTATATTACATGTTTACATATAATTTAAAATTAATTTATTATATTGTTTAAACCTTATCACCATGTGTTCTATGTGTCATTCATTAAAATCATAGATTCCATGTGATGGGATTTATATATATTAAACTTATAATTAATTTATATAAAATATTATGAACTATATATCATGTATAAGTCATAATACAGTGATTACTCTACACGCACTAAAACATAACATGTTATGTAAACAACATGTGTTTTGTGTGTCATTCATTTAAAAGTGAACATCATGAAATTGTGTGATAATATGTGTATGCTACATGTAGAATAATTAAATGGTATATAAATATAATACATGCTAAGTAATTTAGACAAATACTCATTGTGTTTCCTCTAAAGAATATATTTTTTACATAGTCAATTTTAAATAAACTTATTTAATCTATTTAAAATTGTGATGTAAGAGGATCTCAAGAAAGTTTGGATAAGAATTTATATAAAATAATTTATTAATTAAATAAGATAATTAATTCAATTGAACATGGTTTATATTAAATAATAACAATTGGGAATAAATGTTATTGGGAATAAATGATAGATTATTAAATGTGCAATTTTTTGAATGTATGTGGATGATAATGAACATATACCAGACCTTTGTGTCTGATTGGTTTCCTTTTAATTTATTATTAAATTAAATTGATGGTTTGAGAATCATATCTCCTATCATTTTGTAAGGGTCTATGTGCCCATGTCTTCCTTTTATGTAAATCTCCTTAACTAGTCATTTAGTTTCTCTCACTTGTGTTTAAGAAAAATATTATGTAATGGATGGAGCTCCCAAATGAGTGTAAGAGGTTCAAGTTTGGAGCTGACGTGAAATCAATCCAAGAGATATAAGGAAGGACAAGTGGAAAGCAGAAACACGAACTAAGTCATGGTTCAAGATGTTTTTCACCTAGGACATTGAGTGGTTTATCATCTTTGAGATAAACTAACCATTATGAAAAGATCATGATTATACCACTCGTATTACTTTATTTTTATCAATTTTAATGATTAATTTCATTATAGAGGTGTTGTCAAGATCACATGAATTAATGAATTCACAATCATGTAAGATAGAATAAAAATAAATTGGATTATGCATAATATTTATCTAAGACAAGGTTGATCACTTAAGTAAATCCACTTAATATTAACAAGCATGTAATAAACTTAAAATGGGTTATTTACACATAAGAAAATTAAAATCCCTCAACTATATATATTAAGTCGGTATAGTTTTCCACTACTTTGGTAGGAATCATACCATAGTTCAAGGTGTTTGACCAACCTCTATTGGAGTGCTTTCAATTATCATGGAATTTTTATCTTGAGTTTTGGGTCGACTTAACCTAGTTCACATCAAGGTTTTATGACCATTTTAGGAATTAATGCAACTAGTAGAAAAAGTGTTGAGGTAATCCAAATAAATGATTTCAGGATTGGGGAGTGCTCTCAATAGATCAAATAACTATGAGTTAAAGCAGTTGGAAAGTTACACCTACCTAACTACCTTTGAATAGCTTGACAGGCCTATGAATGGGTAATGAGAAGAAACATATGGATCCTTGCCACTAAAATATCCAAGCAACATGATATTTCAAAACTAATGGTGAGTGATATTGGGTTTTGATAAAATTATGGGAGATTAATAAATTTAATATTTATTATATAATTTTATAAATCAAATAAAGTATGAAAATTATGATTTTAATTGTAGAAATAGTATTACACATGAATTCAGACATATCACTATGATCCATACTTGATAAGGATAACCTTATCACTTTCACTAATTTCCAAGAATGGAAAATATGTTTACACATTATTCTACTTCATGAAATGAAATTATATGTGCTAGAAAATATTATTCCTAAAGCTCTTGGCCAAAAGTCTAGTGGGGAATAATTTTATCTTTATGAGAAACATTTGGATGATGAAAAAGATGTCCAATGTTCCATGTTATTTTCCATATCAAATGAGATCCTATATAAATATGGTGATATGGATTTTTAGAGAATGATTTCTCTCTACTATGATCTTTGTCAAGAGACGGTAATGCAAGAGATATATGAGATCTCCAATGCATTTTTCAAGACAAGCTTGGAGAGTTGGTGTCGGCTGGTATGCATGTAGTCAAGATGATTAGATACATAGAGCACTTAGACATCTTGGTCATTAAATTATCTAATTATCATCACATAGATCTCATAATTTCATCACTACCTAAATCCTTCTATAGTTGTATTGTGAACTATAACAAGATAAATAACATGAAGACTCATTTAGAACTTCTTAATCTCATTCACCAAGTTGATAAGGACATGGATCATGAAATACCCACAATTATTATGGTGAACAAGAAAAGAAAACAAAGTAAAAGGGGATCAAGAATTATTTCAAGTTTAAATATCCTAAGTACCATCCTTCCAAAAAGAAATAGATTCAAAGGCATATGAAAGAAAATGAATTAGCATTCTTTACATGCGGAAAGCTTGACCACTAGAAGAAGAACTGCACTCAGAAGCAAGGGGAAGCTAAATTTACATTAATTATCAATTGTAATCTTTATATATATACACATTTATTATTATATATAGTTTATGGTGATAAAATATTCATAAAAATATAGTAACCAAGTATATTTTGAAAGATTTCTATAGTAGAGGTGGATCTTTAAGAAGGCAATAGAGCATGACTCATTGTTTTGGCTATAGGAGACTACCACTATTCATTGCCAACTAGAATGATTTTGGTTTTAAAGAAATGATATTATCATGAACCCCTCCCTAAAAAGATACCACAATGAGGGGAGATAAATAATGACCCCCTGAGTCCTACCTCTAGTAGGTCCCAGGTAGGAAACTAGCACTGAGGGTATAAAAATCTCATGAAATGGGAAGCATTACCCTCTATAATAATATAGGATAGGGAGACATGATGAATCATCCACAAGAAACACCATGACATGAAATAAAATAAATTAAAAACCATCCCACATGCATGTAAAAATAAAAATAATACAAATAAAAGTCTCCAAAGTAAATACCCAAAAGAAAAGCTAAAGTAGTGACTCATCACATTCCCAAAGTTTCAAGTTAGTAATGTCCATCACGATCCATGTAATCCTCATGAAAACCTAAAAATAGTTTTATATACATAGGGTTATCATACAAGTATACTCAGTAGGAAAACAAAAATCTCTCATGAATATGTGAAAGAAGCATACTAATGCACCCATGAGAAAATAGCATAACCAAACAACACCTATGCAGGTATACTAACCAAACCCAACCTCACCAAGGCACACTCACAAAATAATGTAGGTTAAGTAATATAATAAAACATGAGACACATTGATAAGGGTACCCTGCACCACTTTCCCGCCAATATGACGCTCTCACACCCCAACATCATACGTCTTGGTACTCACATATCTTCATATACCACACCACCCCACAAGCACAGTCACATCACATCGCACCTTCAGAAACATGGGCTCACCGCCCCACAAGCATGGCCACATCACATCTTTCCCACAAACACATGGTCCATCACATCACAATTTCTTCCATAACTAGAGTAGCAGGGTATCATGAATGTGTAGTACATAAACCTTGTGACATCCTCCTACCATGAACGACACCCATTATAAGTTTCCCCACAAGCACGGTCATAACACATCTCACCCAAAAACACATAGGCCACCACCCCTCAAGCATGGTCACATATCACCCTAAAGCACTTGGACTATCACAACCACTATCTAATGCACTAATAGAAATCCTTCCATCACAACCTGAACAATACATGCATATCTTGTAAGAGATAGTGGGAAATTGCAGGTACCCTGTAACGCCCCGACCCCAGCTACCCAGAGTCGGTGCATTACTTCGTAACATTGGCATGATCACAAGAAAGATCAAATCTCGAAAGACCGATTGGTTTAGTAGCCTTGGAAACACTAGATATAATCATAAAGTTTTACATTACATTTCAAAGTGAAAAAACTACTACAACAACAAAGTCTTCATATCCACACTATTAACCCCTCATAATATCCCTGCAAGTCATTCATAATTTACTTCTTCACTACCTGGGAAAAATAAAACATAGAAAAGGGGTGAGCTCAAATGCCCAGTAAGGATAACAATATAGCGGAACATTCAAAATAATCATAAACATTTAAGGCAATGAATTACTAAAACAAAAGCCTTTTAAAATTGAACTTCAACATAGTATGGAAAAAGTAAAATGAAATAATGCCATTTACTTATTCACATGGATATTCTACTAATCGAATAATCACATGCAATATCAATAACCACTTTCATAATGTTGGAATGCATAATGCCAGACTATCATAACCACATAGCCAAGGCCTCGTGCCAAGACTACAAATAAGATTTTGTCAAGGCCTTGTGCCAAGACACTAGTTTGTCTCATGAGACCTACCGATGCATCGAGGAGCTATAGCGGGCTCCACCCGTCACTTATTAAGTCCAATGCATTCCCATATGAAAAGTTTTAAACATAACATAAACATTCGTATTAAAACTAGCATACGAAATGTCAATAATTTCACCATAAACTATGAATGGTATAAAAATAGCACATCCATAGTCAAACATATCACAAAACCTTCAATACAATATAGAAGTTTTATATCATAATAAATCAACTTCAAATAATCTTAAAATCCATCAAAGGATGTTGACATAGATGAAATCAAAATTCTTTTTTAAAGAAATATCTCCTTTTATTTTGAAATCATTTAAGATCCATATAAAATAAAACATTTTCTTTGAAAATATTCTTATAAGCTTGTAAGGAAAGCTTTGAAGATTTTATAACGGCGTAAAATAACCGCACCCGCCGTATAAGTAAAAAAAACATTCTTACCTCAATTCTGTCGAAAAGGTTAAAAAGGACCTTGTTTTGAAAACGACGGAAAGATTCCTTTATAAACCTCTTATAAAAAGTCAAACAAGGGTATAAATGACTTTAACCCATATTCTTTTAAATAGTAAAAATGTTTTGAAATACATTTTTAAGAAACATGGATGTGGATGATAAAGATATCCCAGTAGATTATTATGTATAAACAACCTTGGATAATGAAGAGATTGTGAAATAAACCCTTACCTTGTACTTTTCCTTGGTTGGGGTAGGTTAACCTCCTGTATAATGGTGAAATAATTGTTATTAAATTATAAAAGAATCATATACATTAATATGATATCATATATGATCTTTTAATATTGATTTGATAATAATATCTTAGTATTATCGCTGTTTCGGGTGTGAACTTACTTGTTTGCTTTTGTATGTTTTGTTACGTAAGACATGTTTGTAAAGGATAAGTTGTATATTATTAAAATCCAGAATGGTATCAAGTCCTTAAAAATCATTTTTAAATCATCAAATTATAATTATACTTGAATGGATACGATGGAAAATGAATCTCCTCGCGTTCGTGGAGACGGTAGTCCGTACGTACGCACGAACGCTACTTCCATTTAATTTTTATTTTAAAAGAATCGAATACAAATGATACATAGGTATATTACTATTCCAGTATAATATAATATTTTATACATGTTACTTAAGTTCATTAACACCATCCTTTATACGTTCCATGTGTGGTATGAACGAGTCATATCATTTTAAGGGGGCGGTAGTCCGCACTTCCTCAAATGAAATTATCGTATGTATATACAACATGAAACGAATAATGGTATGAAATAAAATGGAATTACAGAAACTTATATATAAAATATATATAATTAATATCATATTTAATTACAGTGCCATCATAATGTCCACCATGAGAGGCGGTAAGATGTATTTGAACAATCATCGTTTCGTGAGGCGTTAGTTTGCCATCCACAGAAACATTATGTTCATCATCCATTAGATGGAGTTGTGTGTATGTGTAGTTTGAATCCTTCTTATAACAACATCCTAGTATATTGAGGATACTGGTGTTGTTACAAAAGAAAGGAAATAAAAAGAGTTTGGGAGTTGAAGAAGCAAAATAAATGAAAATAATTTAAGAGAAATCGTTACCTTTAATTTAGGTAACTCACTTTGATTGGAACCAAAGGACTTCTTGAAATGCTTTCTGCCTAAGGGGAAGCTTCAAGGAGGAGGAGAGGGATGTGGGGAGCTTAGTTGGGCAGAGTTTGGACGAGCCAAGTGGCTTGAGAGGTGTGAGGAATGAGTAGAAGTGGTCTCCTTTTATAAGGGAGAGGAGGGGCTCTTTAGGAAAGAGTGAAAGTATTACTTTATAATATAATTATATTCGGTTTATAATGGTCCAAAAATCATTGAGGTCGAAGATAAGATGACTAATATTATAAATAACATCAACCAATAAGAATTGGACAGGTTTTAGATAATATTTTAATCATTATAATCTTATTTATTTAAATGATTTATTAATGAGGTAAACATTTCATCATTATTGTGTCATTAATAATTTAACTTATTTGATGTCTAAAAATTATAAATAAAATATCATCATGTAGGAAATCTTTTTATCTTTCTAATGAATATTTATAATCGAAAATCCAACATGTATAACCCTATGTAAAAATTGTTCTTCTAAAAGATGTAAGCTTATGCCATTTTTATTTTTATTTTAACTTTATTAATATAAAGTGTCCCTACCACATACAAGTGGCTCCAAGGGGTCCCCAAATTGACCCAAGGATTCCCATGGTCCGGTATGTGTCCACCAATAAGGTTATGACACGTTTTAGGTTAATTTTGTATTATTATAATATTATTTTTTAACCCTTATTTACCGGATTTACCCTTAACCATGGTAAATAAAATATTTACCACGGTAATTATTCAAAATGTCTAAAAATAAAAGTTACCTATTTACACAATTTGGACATCCTGATTCCAAATATGGAATCCATTTTTCTAAATTCAAAACACAGAAGTGGCAGAAATTAATTTAAAATTAATTCCCGCTGTCGAAACAAAAAGCGTGTTTTTAAGAGGTAATAACTATCAAAAGATTGACACTTGTTTATGTTCGGTTTAATTGTAAAATTATGTCCAATGACCAACATTATATTAAATGGTAAAAATATATTCTAAATATAATTTAAAACCACTCAAATTCAAAATTTATCACTATTAATTATTTTGATTAAAAAAGTTGTTTTTAATTAAAATTTAGTAATTTTCACTATTCATCAAAATATGAAAGTTATCCGAAATGTACCAAAATTTCACCTTAGGATAAATTCGATATTCCGAATCCAAAAATGAAGTCCATTTTCAAATATAAAATATATATAATTTCAAAAAGTAGGTATTACTATTCAAAGCGGCTAGTTTGATTGGTTACGGTGTGTTAGAACTCGGTGTTGCGTACAACACACGCTAGCGTACCGTGGAAGCTTGGGATGTTTCATTTTAAATTTTTGATGTCCCCATTTAGTCAAAAAGTTTAAAATATAGTATCTAAAAAGGGTTCACTATTAAAATTTGGTAAAAGTGAAATACTGAAAATGAATTTGTTCTTACATTATGTCTAAGAAACTCATAATATGGATTCTAAAATTATAAGGATTATATAAAGTTTAAAATTTAGTTGACACTATTCATAACCTCTTTTGAACAGCTTGTTTGGTAAGTCATGGTGCGATTGAACTTGGTGTTGCATGTAGTGAAAGTTATTGAATTATTTTGAAGAAATAACACACTATAAAATCTTGGGGTGTTACATTCTCCCCTCCTTCAATAAATTGCGTCCTCGCAATTTGAAATTGTTCTTCGAAAATAAAAGGTTGAAAATAGAAAATATCTTTGTGGGAAAACCCACATCGGAAATTGGGTTACTAAAATTTAGTCTTAATATGAGGAAAAGAGAAATGAAAGGATCACCACCAAATTATGATCTCTATTAGGAGAACATTGGTGGCAATTATAGACATATAATTGGAGGAAAAACGTAAATATTTATAGGTAGTGATTGAGGTCATCAATCACAAACAAGTATAAAATTGAGGTCCTTAAACTCATCAATCTATGATGATTTGAAGTACCATCAGTTCAACAAAATATAGGGTATTGGGATAACACATTTTTGACGTTTCAAAATATCTTAGTTGAAATCCCACATCGAAAAATGAATTAATGATGCCTCTATTTAAAATAAAGAGTGGAAAGTATGAAGATTACCGAAAATAACACATACTAGGGTTCCATGTAGGAAAATATGGATATGGAGGAGAAATCTAACCATCAATTATCTGATGGAGAGTGGTAGAGAACATGGCTATGAAAAGGCCAACAATCCCAAAGCCATAAATTAGTGATGATTTAAGGTACCATCTAGGAAAACATTTTTGTTCTAAGTTCCTTTTATTAATGTTGAGGAATTTATTTATGAGATTGGCTAAGATCATAAGGAGATATACTTACTTTATAATTAGAGTTTTATCCATTAATAAGTTTCTACCACAAACTCATCTATCACTCTAAAAGATAATAGAATGTAATTTTTTTTATTTATACTATTCGTACAGGGTTCCAAAATAAATGAATTTATAATTCATCTACCAGATCTTATAAAAAACTACTTTATTTAATCCAGGACATCTCATGGGATAGTGGTAGGTGATACACCCTTGTCTCC
This sequence comes from Viscum album, assembly GCA_963277665.1. NCBI lineage: Eukaryota > Viridiplantae > Streptophyta > Magnoliopsida > Santalales > Viscaceae > Viscum > Viscum album. The sequence continues at coordinate 158,640,040 of OY728137.1, forward strand.
CTTCGGTTGCGGGTTCAAGTCTCGCAGCCTTGCCGGACGCGACGGGTTGTCGTCCGACCACCGGGTTGTCCTTTTATGGAAATCCAAAATAATCCAAACTAGAACTATCCAAAATACTTCTGTCCAAACTCACAGTCCAACATTCATAAGGAAGGTAAACATAATATAGATCATTTTTACCCCGTAATAGCATATGAATACCTTCATCATTAATTACCATATTCCTTATTGATTACATTCATGCTCCCTTATTCCATATAGAATGCTGGATATACTTCATTAATCCAAAAATGTTTTAAACCCCAACAATGATGGAATATACAAATCATTAATCAGTTCCAAGGTAGTCAAGAATATCCAATATAATTTATCCAAAACAATCACATATTATTCCAAAATCACTACCTCAGTATCAGAACTATATTATGGTTTATCATTCTCTCAACCATATATTTTCCAAAAATCTATCCTGCTATTGAGTCACTTTTCTTTGTTCCACACAATCTCATGTCCTTAATGAAATAGTACTGCAGTACAATCCTTATATACTCCATAATTATTATAACAAGTACATTGTTGATACAACACTCAATTGACATAATCAACATAAGAGCTTTAATCATTCCTCTTCATCTGAGGTAGTATCATAACTTGATTATTATCCAATAGCATCATTTACGGCATAGTCTGATGACTGGGGCATAGGTTCGTGTAGTGTCCAAACTCCTTGCAAATGAAGCATTGTACATTTGAAACCATTTTCTTACCCTTGCAGTCATGTACTTTGTGCCCTTTTCCTCCACACTTATAACAAACTCCCATTCCTTTCAGGCAATTTCCAGGGTGTTTCTTTCCACAGTTACCACATATGGGAAAATTCTTCTTTTCCCTCTTCCCTTTATCCATTTTTCTCTCTTCCATCCTTTTCTTCTCTTGCTTCCCTTCAATGACATAGGACTCAGTAAACTCTTTACTTATCTTATCAACACAAGATATTATTTCTTCATATGATGATAATACATGGGAGACTATTTCTCTTATCAATTCTAGCTTAAAACCATGAAAGATATGATCCTTCCTTCTCTTTGGATCATGTGCATTTCTGGAGTTCTCATTCCTTCTACTGGGCGCCATTTCTAAACAATGGCATAAACTAGATCAGTTTATGAATCAAAATACATAATCCCATACTTATAAAACACTTAACATAAATTGAACTATTTATGGATATAATCTATAATCATAAAAATGTTTTCTTTGAGGAAGTATATACTCATAAACCCTTCATAATGATTTGTAAAGAAAATGAGATTTATCCTAAGCATATCCCCCGGGAGTGTCGTAACCAAGAGTGCAGCAAGGCCCGTTGTCGTGCACCAGTTCCCGTTCGAGTCTAGCTCAAAGCGGTGTTTTCGGGTTTTACCCCTAGGTACATCTGTGCCAGAGCCGCCTCTACCTGCTCGTATCCAGACAGGGATGTATTGCTCGGAAAACTCACAAAATCTCTACAATACCAAAATTCTAGTAAGTTCTTCTATACTAATCCTCAAAGTTCATCTTAGGTCTACGTGCTCTAATCAGAGTTTATCTAAATCTAGTTTCCAAGGTTTGTACTAAACTTCCTCTGATACCAACTGTAACGCCCCGACCCCAGCTACCCAGAGTCGGTGCATTACTTCGTAACATTGGCATGATCACAAGAAAGATCAAATCTCGAAAGACCGATTGGTTTAGTAGCCTTGGAAACACTAGATATAATCATAAAGTTTTACATTACATTTCAAAGTGAAAAAACTACTACAACAACAAAGTCTTCATATCCACACTATTAACCCCTCATAATATCCATGCAAGTCATTCATAATTTACTTCTTCACTACCTGGGAAAAATAAAACATAGAAAAGGGGTGAGCTCAAATGCCCAGTAAGGATAACAATATAGCGGAACATTCAAAATAATCATAAACATTTAAGGCAATGAATTACTAAAACAAAAGCCTTTTAAAATTGAACTTCAACATAGTATGGCAAAAGTAAAATGAAATAATGCCATTTACTTATTCACATGGATATTCTACTAATCGAATAATCACATGCAATATCAATAACCACTTTCATAATGTTGGAATGCATAATGTCAGACTATCATAACCACATAGCCAAGGCCTCGTGCCAAGACTACAAATAAGATTTTGTCAAGGCCTTGTGCCAAGACACTAGTTTGTCTCATGAGACCTACCGATGCATCGAGGAGCTATAGCGGGCTCCACCCGTCACTTATTAAGTCCAATGCATTCCCATATGAAAAGTTTTAAACATAACATAAACATTCGTATTAAAACTAGCATACGAAATGTCAATAATTTCACCATAAACTATGAATGGTATAAAAATAGCACATCCATAGTCAAACATATCACAAAACCTTCAATACAATATAGAAGTTTTATATCATAATAAATCAACTTCAAATAATCTTAAAATTCATCAAAGGATGTTGACATAGATGAAATCAAAATTCTTTTTTAAAGAAATATCTCCTTTTATTTTGAAATCATTTAAGATCCATATAAAATAAAACATTTTCTTTGAAAATATTCTTATAAGCTTGTAAGGAAAGCTTTGAAGATTTTATAACGGCGTAAAATAACCGCACCCGCCGTATAAGTAAAAAAAACATTCTTACCTCAATTCTGTCGAAAAGGTTAAAAAGGACCTTGTTTTGAAAACGACGGAAAGATTCCTTTATAAACCTCTTATAAAAAGTCAAACAAGGGTATAAATGACTTTAACCCATATTCTTTTAAATAGTAAAAATGTTTTGAAATACATTTTTAAGAAACATGGATGTGGATGATAAAGATATCCCAGTAGATTATTATGTATAAACAACCTCGGATAATGAAGAGATTGTGAAATAAACCCTTACCTTGTACTTTTCCTTGGTTGGGGTAGGTTAACCTCCTGTATAATGGTGAAATAATTGTTATTAAATTATACAAGAATCATATACATTAATATGATATCATATATGATCTTTTAATATTGATTTGATAATAATATCTTAGTATTATCGCTGTTTCGGGTGTGAACTTACTTGTTTGCTTTTGTATGTTTTGTTACGTAAGACATGTTTGTAAAGGATAAGTTGTATATTATTAAAATAAAGAATGGTATCAAGTCCTTAAAAATAATTTTTAAATCATCAAATGATAATTATACTTGAATGGATATGATGGAAAATGAATCTCATCGCGTTCGTGGAGACGGTAGTCCGTACGTACGCACGAACGCTACTTCCATTTAATTTTTATTTTAAAAGAATCGAATACAAATGATACATAGGTATATTACTATTACAGTATAATATAATATTTTATACATGTTACTTAAGTTCATTAACACCATCCTTTATACGTTCCATGTGTGGTATGAACGAGTCATATCATTTTAAGGGGGCGGTAGTCCGCACTTCCTCAAATGAAATTATCGTATGTATATACAACATGAAACGAATAATGGTATGAAATAAAATGGAATTACAGAAACTTATATATAAAATATATATCATTAATATCATATTTAATTACAGTGCCATCATAATGGCCACCATGAGAGGCGGTAAGATGTATTTGAACAATCATCGTTTCGTGAGGCGTTAGTTTGCCATCCACAGAAACATTATGTTCATCATCCATTAGATGGAGTTGTATGTATGTGTAGTTTGAATCCTTCTTATAACAACATCCTAGTATATTGAGGATACTGGTGTTGTTACAAAAGAAAGGAAATAAAAAGAGTTTGGGAGTTGAAGAAGCAAAATAAATGAAAATAATTTAAGAGAAATCGTTACCTTTAATTTAGGTAACTCACTTTGGTTGGAACCAAAGGACTTCTTGAAATGCTTTCTGCCTAAGGGGAAGCTTCAAGGAGGAGGAGAGGGATGTGGGGAGCTTAGTTGGGCAGAGTTTGGACGAGCCAAGTGGCTTGAGAGGTGTGAGGAATGAGTAGAAGTGGTCTCCTTTTATAAGGGAGAGGAGGGGCTCTTTAGGAAAGAGTGAAAGTATTACTTTATAATATAATTATATTCGGTTTATAATGGTCCAAAAATCATTGAGGTCGAAGATAAGATGACTAATATTCTAAATAACATCAACCAATAAGAATTGGACAGGTTTTAGATAATATTTTAATCATTATAATCTTATTTATTTAAATGATTTATTAATGAGGTAAACATTTCATCATTATTGTGTCATTAATAATTTAACTTATTTGATGTCTAAAAATTATAAATAAAATATCATCATGTAGGAAATCTTTTTATCTTTCTAATGAATATTTATAATCGAAAATCCAACATGTATAACCCTATGTAAAAATTGTTCTTCTAAAAGATGTAAGCTTATGCCATTTTTATTTTTATTTTAACTTTATTAATATAAAGTGTCCCTACCACATACAAGTGGCTCCAAGGGGTCCCCAAATTGACCCAAGGATTCCCATGGTCCGGTATGTGTCCACCAATAAGGTTATGACACGTTTTAGGTTAATTTTGTATTATTATAATATTATTTTTTAACCCTTATTTACCGGATTTACCCTTAACCATGGTAAATAAAATATTTACCACAGTAATTATTCAAAATGTCTAAAAATAAAAGTTACTTATTTACACAATTTGGACATCCTGATTCCAAATATGGAATCCATTTTTCTAAATTCAAAACACAGAAGTGGCAGAAATTAATTTAAAATTAATTCCCGCTGTCGAAACAAAAAGCGTGTTTTTAAGAGGTAATAACTATCAAAAGATTGACACTTGTTTATGTTCGGTTTAATTGTAAAATTATGTCCAATGACCAACATTATATTAAATGGTAAAAATATATTCTAAATATAATTTAAAACCACTCAAATTCAAAATTTATCACTATTAATTATTTTGATTAAAAAAGTTGTTTTTAATTAAAATTTAGTAATTTTCACTATTCATCAAAATATGAAAGTTATCCGAAATGTACCAAAATTTCACCTTAGGCTAAATTCGATATTCCGAATCCAAAAATGAAGTCCATTTTCAAATATAAAATATATATAATTTCAAAAAGTAGGTATTACTATTCAAAGCAGCTAGTTTGATTGGTTACGGTGTGTTAGAACTCGGTGTTGCGTACAACACACGCTAGCGTACCGTGGAAGCTTGGGATGTTTCATTTTAAATTTTTGATGTCCCCATTTAGTCAAAAAGTTTAAAATATAGTATCTAAAAAGGGTTCACTATTAAAATTTGGTAAAAGTGAAATACTGAAAATGAATTTGTTCTTACATTATGTCTAAGAAACTCATAATATGGATTCTAAAATTATAAGGATTATATAAAGTTTAAAATTTAGTTGACACTATTCATAACCTCTTTTGAACAGCTTGTTTGGTAAGTCATGGTGCGATTGAACTTGGTGTTGCATGTAGTGAAAGTTATTGAATTATTTTGAAGAAATAACACACTATAAAATCTTGGGGTGTTACATACCCATCCATCCTTCCTCCTCACCAGATGTCAGGAAAAACACCCATTGTGTGACTATGTGAGGGTCAGCACATGGTGCTTGATGTGGGTGGGGTGCATATAGAAATCACAAGGAATATACAAGTATATACATATAGCCAAACACATAAGATCAATATATGGGTACACAACCAAACTCTAACCAACTCACAACATAACCACTTTCGCTGCTACCTCTAAATACATATCACTACACAAGACACAATCCACCTTTCACAAAGCCAACTGATTCACATTATCCATAACATTCATTTCATTATTCAACATAAACCACATTAAACCACATATCCCATAATTAATTTATTCATTGTCCATTTCCATCCCATTAACCAAACCAAGACCCATCCATTTCAAACATTATTAAACAATTATTTATTCTATCACTACCTGGGCATATAGAATAAAGAAACCACCACCTCACCACCCCAAAATCATGACCAACCAACCACATCGCCACCCCAAAATCATGGCCAAAAAACCACCTCTCTGCCCCAAAATCATGGGAAACAAACCACCTCTCTGCCCCAAAATCATGGGAAACAAACCACCTCATCGACCCAAAATCATGGACAACAAACCACCTTGTCACCCCAAAAGCACGACCAACAAACCATCATCCCCACATGTCCCAACCGCACATCATTTTCCCAAAATCATGGACACACATCACAATACATAAATATTTGTTTACATATTTTCAAAAATGGATTTTATCACATTTCACTTTATTTTAGGGTCATTATCACACAAACCATAATCCTGGGGAGACCATTTTATTATCCAAATATATGTGGTTAGCCAATTTCCAATTTTAGGGTGATATCACAACAATCATAACAAAATCAGAAGTCAAAGAACATATCATCCAGTGCAAACAAAACCTCCCAATGTAAAAAAAATTCAGTGGGGCATCAAGCTTATATAATCAAAATAACATAATAGTAATAAAGCTGTAAAAACATGAGAATCATTTCTCTTTCCCCTTTAAATTTAAATTAGGCAATTATTTGTCTTTGATTAAGCCAACACAACCATAACTCATAGATGAACAAGAGTAAACCCCTCTCACATGATACACAATAAAGAGAAATGATGAATTCCCTACCTCAAAGAATATTTTCTAACTCACTATGCGTTGCAGGGTGAAGAAGAAATGCTCGCAAACCATGAATGCACATGGGAAACTGTGGATCAACCTAAACCGCACCAAAGATCCATCAAAACTCATCCCAAACACACAACCCAAACCAGACTGCACCAATATAGTAAAACTTTGAAGAAGAACAAAATGAAATGGATGATAATGAGATGAAAACTCACCGTGGATCAAATATGGGAAGTTAAGAACCAATCCTCATCGAAAGGAATCTCAAAATTCCAAGGGAGGGAGTCACTAGTCACCTGTAATGAGAGAGGTAGAATTAGCCATAGGGTTTGATAAATAACCCTAATAATTGTAGACTTTAAAGATGCAATTCATAGGACATTTAGATGGTGTGTAATCCCTAGATGTTGTGTAAATTTCAGGATTTACGTTCTACTAAAAAACATGTCACCTTAAAGGATTTTAACACCTGATTTATTACACATTTTGAATCAGCCTTATAAAAGTCATAAATCACATTTACACATCGTGTACACATTATATGGCATGAATTTCCTATGCTTCCATATTTTAGTAGCCAAAATCCTCTAAATCTACTCTAGGCCTCCTCCAATCACCTCTAACACCCAAAACCGACAAAGTAATAGACTAGGTAGGCACAAACCATGACCTCAGATTACTATCAAATGATTCTTGACCTCAAGAATCCAAAATAAAGCCCAAAAGGAAAGGGGTAAAAACAACCACCCCACAAGATACCTCTCAAGGATCTCATCATACCTCAACACTACCACCAGGAAAACATGCCAAACAAAACAGCCATAAGAAATCTCACACAACCTCATCACCACACAGGCATAAACTGCCTCATATCACACAACCACATCACCACAACCATATAATCTCACAAACACTACACAACCATATCAATCTCTATGTATTCCAAACCAATAACCTATAAAACCAAAGAACCACACCGTAACTAACAAACTAATCAGGGAATTCCATCCTCCATGTCAAGATACTATTTATTCTAGGTAGAACTAACTTGCCCGCATGGGTTTAATTGCATCACAGTTAATGCATTTTGACTAGGAATCAGGTCCTCCCATTTTTATATGTCAGTAATTTATCACACATCATACATCACAAAATAGGGAAAATAGCTCATCAAATAAAACAAGATCCAAACATCACATCACAAGAAAAACATAAAAGTAAAAACTCAGAACAAATCCAGGTATTGAGCATGCATCTACATCTCTCAATCCCAAGTACCCTCCTCTAGGACACCATACCTCCATAACACATGAACCAAATGGTCTGTCCATGGATCTTATTCTCCTGATTATCCTAGATCTATACTAGATGCTCCATGAATATCACATCATCCTCGATGTCTAACTCTCCTCAATCAATGATATGGGAGCCAATATGAAGATACCAATGAAGTTGAGAGATGTGGAAGACTTTTTGGATCCTCTCAAATCATGGTGGAAATGCCAACTGATATGTCACCTCATCAACTCGCCCCAACACCTCAAAGGGCCCAAAAAACTAGGGTAAAGCTTACTCCCCCTGCCAAACCTCTGCTACCCACATCGAGGGAAAACCTTCAATAACATGTGGTCTCCAACCTATATCTCCAAGGGCCTCCTCCAACAATCAGTATAAGACTTATGAAAATCCTAAGATACTTTCATCCTCTCACAAATAGGTTAAACATTCTCTGTCATTCTCTACACCACATCAAGACCAAGAACTGTTAGCTCCCCAACCTTCATCCAATATAATGGAGAATGACATAATCTCCCATAAAAATCATCAAACGAATCCATTCCAATGGAAGAGTGATATATATTGTTGTAAGAAAACTCAAACAAAGTTAGGTGTCATACCCAAGATACACTAGAGACTAATATGCACACCTGTAACATATCCTCTAGTTCCTAGATACTCTACTATGTCTGCCCATTTGTTTGAGGGTGGAAAGCAATGTTGAGGCATAACCGAGTTCCAAAAGTACGTTTTAATCCCCTTCAAAATTATGAGGTAAAACATGTGTATTGATCCAATAAAATGGATCTTTTAACTCCATGAAATCACACCACCTCATCCATATACCTCTTGGTAAAATCATCCACTACACCCAACTCCTTGATCACTAAGAAGTGGGATGATTTATCAATTAATCTGTGATCACCCAGATAGCATCACAACCTCCCTGATCTTGGGGTAACCCTATGATGAAATCCATCGAGATGTCATCCCATTTTCACTTAGTAACATCCAAGGGATATAAAAAATTACCAGGAACATGATGATAAACCTTTACCTACTTTAAAACCAAACACCTCACCATAAACTCTTCCACTACCCATTTCATCCTGGTCCACCAAAACTACAACCTCAACACATGGTACATCTTGGAAACACGTGAGTGTACTTCCAAAGGTGAGCTATGAAACTCACAAATAACTCACTCACACATCACTATCATAACAAAAGACCTCCCATGAAACAATACTTGGTTCCAACTATCCTCTGACCATTCCTCCAAAGCATCACTGTGGCCAACACAATCGTGCATTACCTCTATCTCTGAGTCTCCCCACTAAGACTCTTCCACCTACCACATCAGATAAGATTGAACCATCATCTGAAACAAACATCCTCTACCACCATCAACTATTACATCTAAGTTCAAGGCTCCCAACTCATCCATTTCTCTCCAAGAATCCACAAACTCCCGAAAAACATCCTTTCCTAAATTTCAACCCAAATCATTGACCACAACATTCCTTTTTCTCATGGTTTAAGAGGTATCAAATTCATAATACTAAAATAAATCCATTAAAATCCACTGTTACAAGTCTAGATCATGATAATAAAATACATAACTTATGCTCTTATGATATGTGAAGATTATAAAGTGCTCCCCAATGAGGTAATGTTGCCATAACTTCAGTGCAAACACAACCATTACTAGATCTAGATCATGGGTGGCATAGTTAAACTCATGGAGATGTAAATACCTAAACCCATAAGATATCACCACCCTATTTTGCATCAACACACATCCCAAACCCACACATGAAGCATCACAAAACACCTCAAACATCACCCCCTCCTCAGGAAACTGAAGCACTAGAACACTAACCAACTTCCCCTTCAGGTAACAAAATGCTTCCTAACACTGATCATTCCACAAAAAAATCATGATCCTTCCTAGTCAAAGATATAAACGGGGTTTTAACATGAGATAAATCAGGAATAAACATCTAATAATAGTCTACAAGACCAAGAAAAATATGAACCTATTCCATATTATTGGGTTCTTACCAAGAAACAAATGTATCAACCTTCAACAAGTCCACTAACACACACTGCTTAGACACCACATTCCAAAGGAAATTCACCTCTCATTTCCAAAACATGCACTTGGACAACTTTCCATATAGTTGGAGGCATCGAATAACCTGTAAGACAGTTCTGAGATGATCGGCATGGTCCTCTTATGACTTTGACTAGATCAAGATATCATCGACGAATATGATGATGAACCGGTCTAGGAACTTATGAAACATAGAGTTCATAATACCCACGAACATGGTTGGTACGTTTGTGACACCAAATGGCATGAATACAAACTCTAAGTTCTCATACCTGTATCTAAAGGTAGTCTTCGGGATATCACCCTCCTTCACCCTGAACTGGTGATATCCAAAACATAGATAGATATTAGAAAATCAATATTTCCCTATCAGTTGGTCGAAAATATTTTTTATCCTTAGAAGGGGTTAACAGTTCTTGAACATCACCTGATTCAACATCTGGTAGTCTATGAACAACCTCAAACTATCATTTGTCATCTTTTAGAACAACACCCAAGAACCCCACATTGAAAAATTGGGCTAGATAAAAATATTCTACATTAGATCATTTATATAAATCCTAAAATCTAAAAACCTATAAGGTTTCATCTAATAAGGAAACATCGAAATCAGAGAAGCACCAGGCTGCAAGTCTATCTCGAACTCAACATCACGTCGAGAGGGTAGCATTACAACCGCCCTAGGAAAAACATCTAGAAACTCCCCAAAACCCCTAGAAAACTCTACCATCTCACTCTCTGATGATTCCATAGATAACTCATCCATCAAGGAAAGAAGGGGCTCCACACACCAACTTCTCACCTAACAACCCTGGTCACCAATAAAAACCACACACTAGCCATTCACATTAGAGAACACAAATCTCCTCTAGAAGTAATAAAAAATAGAACATATGGTATACAAATAGTTGATGTTGATGATAAAATCGTATGGTTGTATCAATAGCAAGAAAAGATTCCCTTGGGAATGATGTGGCCCCATTATTAGTCTATACCCCTAACACACATCAAACAAGCTAGTCTGGCCTCCGACTAGCGTAGTCAACACCAGGGTCGTGAGAAGACCCTCTAAATCTAGTCCCAGAGCACGGACTAGAGTGGGTGAAATAAAGGAGTGTGAAGATACTAAATCAAAAAAAGTCACAAAAATGGTACTAAACAAATTGATCCTACCTTTGAGGATCTCTAGACCCTTTGGAACTGCCACCTCCACTACATGCAACTGACCACACCCAACTCCTCTACCTCTCTCCAAAAGACCACCTCCAAAAACATGATCGGGTCAAGGTCCTTGAAAATGAGTAACATCTTGAGGTTGGCCTCTGTATTATCCTTATCCCCTCAGTAGAGCATAAGCCTGCTGACCCGACTACTAAAACAGTCTCACTAGAAACTACTACTAAGGATGGTGATGAACCTGTACACCTCCACCGAACTGAGCTTGGGGAACCACTGTGCATTGGTTCTGGTGATGGCCATGAACCCCATAACCAAAAACACACTAGCACAAATCCCGTAGAAAAAGCATGGAAACCACTGACCCCATAAGGTTGAAAGGAAATCTGTTGAGTTTGAATCCCTATTAGTCAAAACTTCAAAGTTCCTGGTGCCTAAGACCTTCCATTGCCAACTATACTACTCAAGGAACCCTGTTGGTTCCCCTTTTACGGTAAACCTCCTAAAAAGTGAATCTTCTCGATCACCTCCACCTTATTTAGAACATCTAGGAACATTGGAATTTTAAAAGTAGTAATTTCATGTTGGATAGAAGGACGGAGTGCCTCCTCAAGATGTCTCGTATGAGACTCCTCATATAGAAAAATATATGTGACAATATGAAGAATATCCTTGAATTTTATTCCCAACTCCAACACTGACATACTCCCATACAGAAAAAAAGAAGCTTCTGCCTCTTCACTTCCTTCATGGTCGATGAAAGAAAATATTCCCAAAACTATTTTTGAAAGTTGAACCATGAAATATTTTCCTCTTTCCACCCTCCTAGATATAGAATCCACCAATGATACACAGATCCCCTCATCTGACTAACTGCTAAAGGAACTCAATACTCTTTTAGGGACCTATCAAACTAAAATATATCTAAAACTCCTCCAGTAATCTCTCTGTATCCACATATAAATAACTTCCCTCGTACTTCCCCAAATCCTACCGCTAGAAAGTATGAAATGCCCGCTAACAGGCCTCATACTCCTCTATCAGATAAACCCTAAAGTGATCAACTGGATCATCCTGTTAAACCTCAACTACCTAAGCCACATAGAGACAATGAATCACATCCATAACTGAAAAGAAAACAAGAAATTCCTAAGCACATTGGTAATGAATTTTATTAAAATTCATTTTAATTCAATTTATTATTTTTTTAACCTTCACATAGAAACTCAATTCAAAAAAGAACAAAATTCATCATGATGCATCTACCTCCCCCAGTTCTTTATCCTAAAAATAGGTCCACCTTACTTGGTCATTCAATATGCTCAGATTATGTACATTAGATCATAGAGGGCCCTAAAATAACATGTCCTAGCTAGTCTCTTTGGCCTATGTCACGCACCTTAATCAACTAGCATAGTTTTCATACAAACCCATGAAATCCTCCCTGTGCGTAACTCTAAACTTCATCTTATCTATCAACCATCACCTTTGATACCACTCTATCATGATCCCCTCTCTCCAAAGATACCATAATGAGGGGAAAGAGATAATTACTCTCGATCCCACCTCCAGTAATTCCCAGTTTAGCTACAGCACCAAGGGTATAAAAATATCATTAAATGGGATTCATTACCCTCTAAAATAATATAATATTGGTAGATAATATTAATCATCCCCAAAAAACACTATTACAAAATATAATAGAAATAGAAAACAACCCCACATACATGTATAAATAAAATGGATAAAAATAAAAGTCTCCAAAGTAAATACCAAAAAGAAAAGCTAAAGTAGTGACTTAGAAGATATCCAAAGGTCTGAGCTAGTAATGTCTAGTATGGTTCACATAATCCTCATGAAAACCTAAAAACAATCATATATATATAGGGTGGGAATACAAGTATACTCAGTAGGAAAACCAAATTCTATCATACACATGTGAAAGAATCATACAAATTCACCCATGAGAAAACAATAGAACCAAACAGCACCTATATAAGTATACTAACCAAACACAACCTCACCAAGGTACGTTCACCAAATAACGAAAGTCAAGTAATGTAATATAACATGAGACACATCGATAAGGGTACCTCGTACCACTTTTACATAGTTATACCACTCTCAAACCCCAACGCCATACATCCTAGTTCTCATATATCTTCTATATAACACACCTCCCCACAAGCACGGTTACATCACATCCTACCCGCAGACACCTGGGCTTGCCGCCCCACAAGCATAACCACATCACATCTCACCCACAGATACCTGGTTCATCACATCACAACCACTACCATAACCAGAGTGGTAGGGTATCGTGAACATGTAGAACATAAACATTGTTCCCTAATCCTACCATGCAAGACCCCTACCATAAGCATCCCCACAAGCATGGTCAAAACACATCTCACCCGAAAACACCTCGGCCACCACCCCACAAGCTCGGTAACATCTTTCTTGAAAACACCTGGGATATCAAAACCACCATATAATGCACTAACATGCCTCTATCCATCACATCTTGTGAAATACCTACCTCACTTGGAAGAGAGAGTAGGAAAAAATGGTACCTAGCAATCCGTCCTCCTCACCGAATGTCTATAAAAACACCCCCTGCATGACTATGCGGGTGTTGGAACATAGTACTCAATATGGGTGGGGTGCATATAGAAATCACAAATAATATAAAAGTATATAAATATAACCACACACACAAGTTCAACATATGGGTTCACAACCAAATTCTAACCAACTCGCAACATCGCCACTTTCACTGCTACCTCTAAATGTATAACACCACATAATCCACAAGCCACATTTCACAAAGCCAATTGATTCCCATTATCTTGACCATTCAATTAATTAATAAACTCTAACCACATTAAACCAAATAGCCCATAATTTATTTATTAATTATCCATTTCCATCCCATTAACGAAACCAAGACCCATCCATTTCAAACATTATTAAACAATTATTTATTCCATCACTACTCAAGCATCTAGCACAAAGTAACCACCACCCTACTGCCCCAAAATATGGCCAAAAAACCACATCACCACCCCAAAATCACATCCAACAAACCACCTCACCTCCAAAAAATCATTTCCATCGTAACACCTCATCACCCCAAAAGTATGGGTAACAAACCACCTCGTCACCCCAAAAGCACAGCCAACAAACCACCTCATCGTTCCAAAAGCACATTCAACAAACCATCACCCCACATGAAGGTATTGGGGTCATAGTAGAATCCAATGTGCTAGGGATTTTAAAAAATTTCATCATATGGATGATGATAATTTTCATCTCTGATGATACAAGCCTCGATACAAAATGAGTATCTCACATAAAATAAACAAAGAACAAAATAAAAATGAACACATACCTTGTTCAAAACCAAAGTGCCCACAACTGCAACTCATCACTGTTGATTGTTACTTGAAGGATCTAAAGTAGAACCCATATAGATCATCCACATATGATCCAATAATATGTGTTCTCACTTTTCTTCATAGTATGGGTGCTTGCATAGAGTTTTGACGATTCCTTTAGTGTCATGACAATCATCAAGATCTGTCGTCTTCAATCCATCAAAGTCGTGCTCGGATCAGTGCTCGGAGAGAGTCTTTATCTATATATAAGGTGGTAGGAGAGATAATCTCGCATTCCTAGAAAATGAATAGTATACCAAGATATTATTTTCAACTAATTATATATTGCATGAGAATATTACTCAAAAAGGGTTCACTGACCCCCAGAATGAAATTCCCACTAAATAATAAATAAATAAATAATATTGACGAACTAAAATGAATCATAAATATTATTTATTATTTTATCACATAACTATAATATATATATAATATATTACATGATAAACTTGATTCATTAACTCAACTCGTAATTCCCACTTAATATTAAATGTACCTGGAATATTAAAATAATATTCATTTGATTAATATTATGTAACGTATTTACTTAACTTGTAAATACATTTAATAAATAAATTCAATACTAATTATTCTATACTTGGATAATATTTATTTATTTATTTATTGGTGATAGATAACTTGGACAACACTCGGACCCCATGATGGGCCCCACCATGTCTGATATACCCATTCAACTGAATAGGGCAGATTCTTGAATGTGCTATTATGTGTTTCCCTCAAGGAACTTATTTCGATAGTGGTGAATAGTATTCACAGACCAAGAATGAGGTCTAGAAACCCATTAAGGCCACTAAAGAGGTAAGGAAAGTCATAGCAATGACAAAAAACCTATGAAAAGTCACTGTGTAATATAATCTCTTTATCTTTAAATATATCATAAAGCAAGATGCACACTTGTGTCAACACCCATTACTTAATTTATTATTTGCTGATTTAACTGGATGGATTTACCCTTATTTACCTTGTACAAGGTCTTATGAGGGTACTTCCATCTTAATAAAAAAGTCCTGAGATATATTACTTCCTCAACCTAAAAGTGAAAAATCTTTTCTTGACCATTCAACCAATGTCATAACACTAATGACGCACCCAACACAAGAAACCTCACCACGATTTCATTATCATGGTTTTTTACTTAAATCAAAGTATGAAATCACATGTCACACATTGATAATGATATCAAGTTAGAAGACCAATACACATGTTCGTAGATAGTAACAACCAATGACACCCAAAACATGTGGTGTTTCTATTGGCGGTTATGTCCTCATAATCTCACTACTAGATATCACCATGTGCGAACCTTATGTTCCCCTAGAACTTAATAGTCAAACATCAACTATTTCTAGCTAGTATGATGTATTCAAACCATAGGACCTTTTTTTAAGATTAATTTTATAGTATATTGAGGTTCTCATTATAGCCTGGGATCTACTATAACATTTTTACATGACACTTAATCTATGGACATTACCGTTTCAATAGTGGATACAAAAAAAGTCTACACTATAATGTTAAGAAAACATCATGTATATCTAACTGTATACATGATATAGTAATCAAAAGTACTATTCAAGTTGGTTCTAGGGAACCCACTATTACAAAACTCCCACTTTCACTAGAGCCAACTTTATAACCATACTTGTTAGCACTCACATGATAAATAACATGTTTCTACTAAGTAACGGATTTAGCTGCTCAGTCTAACACATTTCCACTGCATGAAAATTCAGCTATATGAAACCTTATCTCCTTGAGTAAAATTTCTCAAGAGATAGAAACCTTGAGTATATCACTTTTTTCCACTGTCATAACTTGACATCTTGGATAGTACCAGTTACATAATTATAATTATGATTAAACTTTACTTGGTAGGTGAGATTCCAAGAACTGGAACAAATAATTTCATTTAATAACTACTTATTAGCTTCCTTAGAAGCTATAATGTACTCGTTATTTATAGGTATGGATACCATTAGATTTTATGAGCTTGTATCTCTCATCACCTTATACTAACTATGATATAATATCGCACTGATCTAAGGAAGATTATTTTGTGTCCCTTAAAAACTATTATCCCTTCTTCTCTGCATACTAGGTATATATCCTTTTTATTTACTTAAGTACAATTAGATAGTTATGATTTCTTTACTTGCACTTATCCCATATATATATTATACTTTCCTACTATATAGCATATATTGGCAATATCATATCTTGTACATATCATGGAATATGTGATTTATCCATCTCTAAAGCACATGGAACTCAACTCACCACTTAATATTATCCTATGCCTTTTCATGTCTACTTAGAGAGATTTATTCCATGTGAAACTGGAAATACTTCTTTTCTATAATTGTTCCAACTTGTATTTTTCAATACCATGTCACTATATGTACAATTGACTAGGTCCAAGAAACTGTTAGATCTACCTCAGCAGATCATGTTCCCTAGAACTTAGGTTTCTACTTTAAGTCGATCACTGGAGTATTTAATTTATTTTGGTCGTATCTAACTATAAGACCAAGATTTTTTTTCCATATGTTTCCAAAATATTTTAATTGGAAAATAATGGCACTCCCACTAGCCTCTGGTAGACACATGATAAAGATTCATTCCAAATGAATGTTTAGTTGTTGCTTACTTTAATCCTAATCTAGATTTCAATAAATTGTTACCCTTATTGGAATCCTATAGTGTCATCATACCTTTCTGGTTGCATCATATATACACCTTTCACAAAATTTGTTCTTGACATCCATCTTTCAAATAATAATATCATAAAAATTAAGCTATGACAGGTAAAATTGTAATGGATTTAGACAGAATGACTCGGTATAACCAATCAAACCTTATTAGTACAAGGATTCTACCATCCATGTATCATCTCAATTATATGGTTTTAACCTTCCTACATAGTATGTGTCTCTGAAACATTCATTTTCCACATGCACTTGTGGAACTAGTTCATATGCCAACTAATTGTGCATCTATGGAATTGACTAAACCCAAGTCAATATTTCTCTCACTATCTCAAGTAAAGAAGTTCAACCTTATATAAAAATATATTCAATATATTTTACTATCCATTTTTCTATTTTAGGTATTTTTTTAATATCCTAAGAAACCATTAAGATAATTACTTAGATTCATAATGTGTTTAGCTTGATGCAAGTTTGTTTATATCGTAACAAACTCTTTGCATCTAAACACATGTTCTCATGGAACAATGGATTTAAATCATATTATGACTTATATTATATCCATTTGTCATTATAGTTGGGATATGGTTATGAGATTTCTCTATTATTTTCAAATAATTTCTTGAAATATAATAGAAGTTTTTGTATGTTGTAACATTGATACTACTTACATCATGACTTTGATGTATAAAATGTGCATTTAGAAATTGCTCCACACTACATTTTGTTGATAAATATTAACATGTAAGAATCATTATTGATCCTCCTTATTAACATAAATTTCATGATTTTGGTAAGATAATATACATTTAGGAATTACTCCATGCTTCATTATCATGATCGATGAATTCTTGGTCAATATATTCTTTGACAAGTCAGCCTGAACCAACTCATATTTTCTGACCATGAACACTTAACTATCACATTACTTAATTACTTAAAGGAATCTTATAATGTATATTTACCACTAGATTACCCTTATAATAGTTCAAGATCACTTTTTTAACTAATTCCAAAATATTTGTGGCATACCTTTATTTCTAAAGGTTTCTTTGTTCAAACTAAGTACATCGATAATACCAAAGGTGATTAGTTTCACTGAGTCTAAATATCATACTAGGTATATGCTTTATGTCATATTTTATTTTTAAAATACAATTAATTATATTTCCACAACTGGGTAAATAAGTCTTACTTTTTATATTCATCACATATTTCCTATTATTTAAGTACTACTAAAATTTTGATTGAGTATGAGACATCATAAAAAACATTCATTCCAAAACTTGTAATAATGTCTCATTATGTCCAATGGACACATGAGATAAATTTTTTAGTTATACTCAATAATATTTTGACTTAAATCATTAACTTGTAAAATATAAGTTATGTGTTTCTCACCACTGACTTAGGAATCACAAATTCTTAATTGCTTTTAGAATACACCATACTTCTTGAAATGTTTCTATTTATTACTTGGTTATTGTACTTAAATACACAAATATAAAAGGCATACTATATTTAATACCTAATAATTATTACTGAAACATTACATTTAATTTATGAATATTATTAAAGAAGAAGTGGGTACTTGCTTCTTTAATTCAGATTATTACATTTATCTTCCATAGTTTTATTTCATGATATGAAATGAAAATAACCTCCTTTTTATACTTCTTCCATTGAAGTACATTGAAAATGTGCAGTTGGCATTTCACTTTCCATTGACCTTTTTTGACTTGTATTTCGATTTATTCTCCATAATAATTAAATATTAACCTATCTTTAATATTTTTATTGGTTGGAGAACCTTTCCTAAAAGGTAATGAAGCTTTTACTCCATCCTATTAATTTTGTAATCTTAAATAAAACTGGATTAATTCGGTGTAGGAATGGGATGACATAAAAGTTTGTAATCTGACTTTCAAATTACACATAGCTAGTGTAACCATCACATTCATATATTTCTTCACTTTCTCCTCATAAAATTTTCAGAGATGAGACTACATGATATATTATTCATGTCCTAATGTAGTGTTTGAGACTAGCATCAGATTTTGATGATATCATTATGATAAAACCATCATATTCAAACTACATGAGTATCTTATAAGAATTTTTAACTCCCTCACTTCCTGAGGTGGCTTAACAGGTATAGGGACACTAGCACCTTGAATTTCCTATATCGTAGTAGTGTGATAAAGCACTTGTACTACACTTAGAAATTCATGCTAGTTTGGACATTAACTTTGTTAACGATTATTGTGGTTTATTTCTTGTGGTATTTATTTCTATTTTATACATAAATAAAACTATAAAATTATACTTTTACATTTATTACTTATTTAGACGTTACTAATTAATTTAATCATTATATCTCAATATTTTATCGATTTCTAGGAACCCTCTGTGCTAGAATCGAAATAGTCTATCGCTTGAGTATTCTAGTGTAAAGGATCCTTAAACCTCCACTCATAGCCTATAATCTTTGGAAATACTAATACTTATAGGGTTTAAGGTAGGCGTTTGACTGGTCAACCACATTAACTCGTGGTTCCTTGATATGTTGAGTAAATTCCCAACTTCAAAAATCATAACTTGATTTTCTCAGTGCTTGTCCCTAAAACGATAGAAAGTTAGATTTGGATAATCCTTACTACCACTTTAGTTGATTCAACTCTCCACTCTCATAATAACTCCCCGGTATTAAGAGGCACCCTCAACGTTGGCTAATGAGCACCCCAAACACCCAGTTTTTTCCAAATTCAAATGATGGAAGGCAGTTATGACTTAATATTTCTTTGAGTATTTTTTGTTATTTTTCTTTGATTAATGTAATAAATTTCTATTAATATTGTTCATATATATTGTCATTATCACAACTGAACATTAAAATAAAAAAACATTCTTCATTTCTTTATGCGTTTTATTATTTATTATTTTATGTATTTTCCTATTGTTACAAAATGAATAAAATAATAAATAAATGCATGAAGGAAATATAATACCCCATTGGTCTTGAGAATCTAATATTGGTTGATCCATTTAAATTAAATATACCAACCATGACCTAGGGGAATCATACCTAAGTCATCTCTTGACTCGTGATGCATCTCTCCCACATCCAGTATGTCTACTGCATGTCTAGATTTCTCCTCAGCTTGGTGGGTTCCACATCATGCATTGTCTTCATCAAAGTGTACTGCCTCATCTTGGAGGGGTTCACATCATACACTGTCATTGTCAATTGAACAAAAATACTCATGTTCAGACAAGGAGGACTGGGGGTGCAATGTGCATTTGATAAATTGGACACACAGACCCTTATACAAATTGACTGAAAAAGATGAAGCGTATACCACCATTTAATTAACTACTTATTACAATCATCGTATGCAATTAAATATTTAATTAAATAAAGGAAAAAAATAAATTGGTTGGGTCATTTCTCAAGACTATTCGGTATAACTTTAAGCATGATAAAATTAAATTGAATTAAATAAATCATGAGGGTATTAAATAAATTAAATGAATTAAAATTAAAATAATTTATTTAATTCATATTCAGTCCCTTAATTAATTTAATTTTAATTCAAAAAATTAAATTAATTAATTAACTTAATTTAATACAAAAGTTAAATTAATTTTCCTGAGTATTAAAATTATTACGTTTAAACCAAAATTAATATTTTAATTAATATTTATTAAATCAGGCCCCAAAACCCCCGTGAAGGGTCTGTATGAGTCAGTAAGAGAATATGAAAGCCCATTCTAGGCTGTGCAGGGCCAATATGGGCTAGAAAGATCCTCCCAGACCCATTCCAGGTTGGAAAAATATGCTCGGGTCTCTTCTGGGGCAATTCTAGCCCGATAGATTGACTAGAGGGTACCTCACATGCAGCGGTTCACTCGGATGGATAGAGGTCTTAGTAGTGGTCTTCCAATGGTGGAGAGGCACCGGCGAGACCAAATGGAGGATGCGGTATCTCAATGGAGCCCGAGCTGGTGCAACGCCAGCGAATAGAGAGGGGAAGCCCCCGCCTGATCTGGGACATAGTGCAACGGTCTTCCGAGGCGGATAGAGGTGGTGCTCCAGGGAGGCGATAGAGATGTCTAGACATGATCTAGAGATCGAGAGTGGAGGGGGGTGGTTTGCAGGCATCTTCAGGCAGCAATGGGTGTTTTGAGTCTAGCAAGTTGGGGCGGTCGGCTCCCTGTGGGGGGTCCATTGGCAGGGCTCTTCGAATAGAAGGTAGGCGAGTTGGGAGCTAGTTTGGCCGAGGGATGCTGAATACGGTAAGAGCTGGGTGTTAGGTCTAATGGATGAAGGAGAGGGAGGATAACGACCCGTAGGTCACTCCTTGGGAATGTGGGGAGATAGGGGTCCCCACCCATTTTACTTTTTTGGAAAGACAACAGAAGGACCATTTTTTATTACTATCCGCAAGTCAACTAGCAGATTATTCGTTTTTTTGTTCTCTTATGTGGAAGTCTATCCACTACAAAAAAAATTCCCATTCATCAACTTTACCGATTCAACTTGGCCGATTAATTATTATTTTATTATTATTATTATAAAATAATTATTATTATAATAAAATTATTGTAATTATATTATCATAATATTAATCATTCCATAATCTAGTAAAATATATAGGTGTCTGAAAATTACTATTTCAGCCATCGTCACATCGCCATAAGTGAAAATTGGTGATTGAAATAGAGAAGGTCACCAAAATTGCCTTCGTTAATGGATTCGGGTAAAATAATATATTTAAAACTATCTTTAATAATGATCACAGTGATGAAATCAATCCGTATTAAAAATATCATATATCCATAACTTGGTCATCATGTATCGGATTGATTCATCATCAGCAGAGTTGGGGCCAAATTATTACCCTCTACTTAATTTTAATGCAACTTAATTTTTCCGTGGATTGGATAATTTATGTGATCACTCTGATACTAATTGAATGTATCGGAGTCATAGAAAAAGTCTATGGGTTGAGGATTTTAAAAAATTTCATCTTCGAGATGATGAGACTTTCCATCTATGATTATTTGAGACCCGATACTATTTGAGGATCTCGCATAAAATAAACAAAGAACAAAGATAAAAACAAACACATACCTTATTCAAAACCAAAGGGCGCACTACTAAAACTATTTGCTGATGATTGTTTCTCGAAGGATCCAAATTTGAACCCCACTAGATCATCCACTGTAACAATCCAAACTTTTATTAATGAAAATTCCTCTTGATCTAATTAAATGTCTTATTATGTAAAATGGTTATATAAAACATATTCATTTCCTTGGTTTTATGTTTTTGAATTTTAAAATACCATTAAGAATTGTTACCATTTCTAATATAGTTGTTGAATGGTGATCACATGATTAGTATAAATATAGGGCTTTAACAAATCCAATTTACTCATACAAAGGAAGCGATGGCCTCATCCAGTAGAACTGCTCCGTACAAATCTCATTTTTTGGAGCTCGGAAAGGAGGTAGCATCACTAGGCTTCACTCTTGACCAAGTCCAAGTCTAGCTTCAACATGTTAAGCTTGAACGGAACCACCTATGATAGAAGTGGAAGTTAATAGAGATTACCACTTGAGTGATATTATCCAAGTCACCCCAAGAGTCTATCACCATCGCACACTTTACCCTTAGTTCTTATGTGGGTGTTATAAGGGGTCATGTAACAAGACCCTAGCACTATGATTACATGCATTATGTTTATATATAAGAAATAATATACATTCATTTATTATTGTTACTTTGTAAACAGTTCTTAAATCACAAATAGTATTTTTAGTTAATATTCAGTTAAGAAATCTATTTTGATAAATTAATGGATTTTTGAATTAAATAATATTTTAATAAAATATTATTACTAAATTAATTTTTATTAAATATAAATGATCTTATAATTTTTATGAATACAATTTTAATTTTTATTAAGGTTTGAAAGCTGTTTTTGTCAAAACCCCTGAATTTTAGATAAATGTCGGTTTTTATTTTAAAAGCAAAAAATTCACATATTTAGAAAATTATTTAGATAAAATGAATATTATTTTTGGAATCAGGACATCGAAATTATCCAATTGTTAATTTTTCATTATTTTCTAAAATAGTCAAATTTTTCGGTAAAAATTAAATACCGTTTAAATATATAATGTGTTTTATGACATCATAATGACCCAATAGTGATGTAATAAAATAATATAAATTTATTTTCTCCCAATATATGTTTTAACTTTAAAATAATGTGATTTTATATTTGTTTTTTTTTTATTTTACAAATCCTTAGTGGATCCTCCAAGACTTATAAAACATTTTAACATTTTTAAAATGATTTCCTTGAGAGTGTGACTCACCTCCACATAATTAAGGCTAATATTTTAATAATTTTGGCCATTGGATTTATAAAATATTTTTTTCCACTCCACTTTTTTAAAAACCATGGGATGTTTTTTGGATTTTATTAGTTTAATGTGTGGTGCCCAAAACCTAAATAATAAATAATTCCCTCTCTTTTTCTATATAAACCCACTTAATCTACCATTCCTCTTCACTCAAACCATTTGGATCTAGACCAACCCCTACCCTCTTCTCTCTATAATCCTCCCAAGGAACCCCAAGATCCTAATAATCCCCTCTCAAGCATCTCTCAAGCCTTTGGGATCACACTTCCAAGTAAGGGATTTCTTCCTTTCTCATTTTTGTCCAAATCTCTTTATGTTGTTATACCATTTTATTTTCAATTAAAAAAGTTGGGGTATGATTTCACACCTCCCCCATACTTCCATTATTATGTTTGAATTATGAGATACCTCTTTATCTCTCATTAATTCCTCCCATGTACACCTGTTACCATGCTAAAATTCCATAAAGAATTTCTTTATTCTCATTTTACATTCAATAAATTATTTTATATTATGCATATAAATTCCATTAAATATGTTGGGATATTATGTTCCATGACCCCATTACTGTCCATTTCATGTATAAATGATGATATACCCCTTTCTCTCTCATCAACCCATTTTACGATTTCTATTTGATACTGTAATGTTGTCGAAGTTACACCAAAATTTCCCATGACAAAATCATCGTGTAAGTGAACACCATACCCATTTCTCTATCAAGGGTATTCACCTTTATGCACATTTACTTGTTGAATGAGGACTTACATTTATTTATTCCACATCTCTTATTCGTGGAATAAATTATTATTTTTAATGAATCCATGTTGTATGATCCATGTGGCACACTTATGCATGAAATGAAATGTTTATAAAGGGTGCACCCTGGTAGCGCTTCAATGCATTGGGTAAAGAATAGTATCATGATACGCCATGTGAAATGAGGGTTTACTCATGCTAATTCAAGTGAAATTAGGTTGTACTCATGCTAATTCAAGTACAATAAGGGTTTACTCATGCTTCATGTGCAATGAGCCTTGGCTCATGCTAATGTCATGTTAAATGTTGTTGACACATTTCCATGTTATGATAATCATGCTATATTATGCCTTTATGTTCATGTTTCTCTTATGCTCCATTGATATTCCTATTTCATAACATTTATTATATTCTTTATGTTATTCCTTGTTTACTCCATTACTGGTCTTTATATCTCACCCTTTTCTTATGCATTTCCTTAGGTTATCCCATGAAATTCTAAGTACGAAGGAATGTTGCGGTCATGTAAAAGAAGTATTAAATAAAGATGTTGGGTTTTATGGTCTAAGTTTTTATATAATGTTCCAAATTTCCAAATACACTAAACCTCTTGATCCTCAAAGTTGTATTAAGTTCAAGTTTATGTAATAAATCATGTTTAACTATGTAATAAAGGGTAGGGTTGTTATAGTTGGTATCAGAGGATAGGTTTAGTTTTTTTTGGTATTGGGATTTGAAAACCCTAGTGAAAGCCTTAAGGATAAGACTAAGTATAATTAAAATATACCTAAATTTTTATGAGTATTGAGTAAGTGTTTTATCAAGAAAATACATCCCTGTCTGGATACGAGCAGGTAGAGGCGGCTTTTGAATAGATGTATCTAGGGGTAAAACCCAAAAACACTACTTTGAGCTAGACTCAAATGGGAACTAGTGAATGACAACGGGCCTTACTACACTCTTGGTTACGACACTCCTAGGGGATATGATTTGGTAATTTCATAATATTTGTATGAATAATTATTAAGGGAATTAAAAAAATCCCCTAAGAATATATGTTGGGAAGTAGATCATGGATAACATAGATATGTTGAGGAAATAAATGTAATTTATAAGTTATCCATTTTTCCTTTGGATTCACCTTTATGTGTTACCCCTAAATTTCCTTTTATTCCAACCAATGGATAGTAATAGAAGGACTTAGGCTAATAACCAATGCGAAGATCAACATGATGACAGTTCAAATGAGATGCCAAATCCGATGGGAGCAGGAATTGAAATTTTTTTCATGATACTCTCTCAGTTAACTCAAGTTTTGAATAGAAATATGGTTCAAGAGGAATGTTCAACCCACTTAAGAAAGAATAAGCCATAATCAAGAGCTTAATGAGATAAAGGCCTCCTACTTCTAATAGATCATATGATCCCTCAATCGCCAAATAATAGATCAACTCCATTTAGAAGATCTTCTCCATCCTTCAATGTTATGAACAAGAGAAGGTACTTCTGTATGCTTATCATATAGAGGGTGAATCTGGTCAATGGTGGAAATTGATCAAAAATACAAATCCTGAGGAAGATATTGAGGAATTGGAATGTAAGGATTTATGGAAAATGTTTTTTGATAAATATTTTCCATGCACACTCTGACTTAAAATGGAAAAATACTTCCTTTCCCTCAAGAAAGAAGATAAAGAATCCATCAGAGCATACGAGGCAAACATCACAAGGCTTGCACAATATTCCTATGGCTTTATCGTTACCCCCGAATGCAAGGTTGGCTGCTACTTTGGTGGGCTAAAACCTAGCCTAAAAAAATACATATAGATCCATGACTTCGAGAGCTATGAGAAAATTGTCTAATGTGTCCTCAAAGTTTAAATGGGGTTCGGAGAATCTCAGGGGTATCATGGGGATAAGAATCAGAAAGTGGACTTTAATTCTGGTAGTCCGATGGATAAATCCAACGGTGCTAAGAAATTACAGCACCCCACTTTCCAAAGGTGTAGAAAGGATCACCCTATAAATTTCTTGAAGGGGACATGGAAATTATTTAGGTGTGGAAGAGAAGGGCACCTGGCCATTAATTACCGACAAGAAAAACCCACTACTTTAACAAAGGAGAGGAATGCTCCATTCAACCCTCAATGCATCATTCATTGCTTCAACTAAAAATAACCAGGGTACTTTGAAAACCAGTGCCCTAATCCAAGGGTTTTCAAAGGCAACCAACAACCTCTAAGGTAGCAAGGGTGAGATTTTTTCCATCACTACCGCCAAAGTGAACCCCACAATGAAGTGGTGATAGTTACGCTAGTTATTCATTAAATAATAGCGAATGTAATTTTTTATTCTGGTTCTATGTGTTCTTTTATATCCCGAAAGTTTAGTAGAACTATCCCAACACCACCACAAATCATGGAATTAGAGATGTCAGTGATAATGAAAAATGGGGAAATCATTACATCCCATGAATATAAATCCTCCCATATCACAATTTGTGGTCTGAACTTCTCGGTGAACCTCGTCATACTCCCTCTGGTATAATTTTATGCAATTATTGGCATGTATTGGCTTTACCTATATAGAGCCAACATAAATTTCCTTGAGAGGTAAATCACTCTCCATATGGATAATCAACCCCTGATTCTATACAAGTGAAAGGAGGAGGGTGAATCTTATTTAGAACCATCATCTCAAGCGTGAATATTACTACCTTATGAGCACGCGTATCTTTCTTAGGTGATTGAGTCTAAGGAATAAATCATCCTTGAAGACATTCCTATTGTGAGGGAATTCACTAAAGTGTTTCCCTAGGAATTTCTTGCTATTCCTCCTAGAAGAGATGTTGAATTCTCAATTGATCTTATACCTGAGACATTTACAATACCCAAGAATCCATATAAAATGGTTGTTTTGGAGCTTTAAGAGCTAAAGAAACAACTACAGGAGAATCTGGATAAAGGGTTTATACACCCAAGTGCTTCAACAGGGGGTTCACCAGTCCTCTTCGTCAAGAATAATGATGGGTTAATGTTCCTTTGCATTGATTATCATGAGCTCAACAAAATCACGATAAAGAACAAGTATCCTATGCCCTGAATTGATGACTTGTTTGATTAGATATGTGGAGCACAATACATCTCCAAGGTGGATTTTTGGTCAGTATATTACCAAGTAAGGGTGAAGAAGGAGGATATCCCCAAGACTTCTTTTCATATAAGGTAGGGGCACAATGAATTTATAATAAAGCCTTTTGGACTCACTAATGCTCCATAAATCTTCGTGGAATTAATGAATAGAGTCTTTAGAGATTACCTTGACAAATTTGTGGTAGTA
Source organism: Viscum album (assembly GCA_963277665.1). Taxonomy (NCBI): domain Eukaryota; kingdom Viridiplantae; phylum Streptophyta; class Magnoliopsida; order Santalales; family Viscaceae; genus Viscum; species Viscum album. The sequence goes on from OY728137.1 coordinate 158,667,980, forward strand.
TTTATAAACGATATTCTAATATACTCCAAAACTAAGGAGGAGCATGAGGAGCATCTAATCACTATACTATATACCTTTAGAAAGGAGAATCTCTATGAAAATTATAGAAAGTGTGAGTTTTGGTTAAAGGAAGTCTCATTATTGGGTTATATCATCACAAGCAATGAGATATATGTGGATCCCTCCAAGACAACCGCAATTGAGGGATGGTTGAGGCCAACATCGGTGACAAAAATCTATATCTTCTTAGGGTTAGCTAGATATTATCGCCAATTTGTGAGAAATTTCTCACGATTTTCAAACCCTCTTACCAATCTAACTCGAAAGGGAGTCAAGCTTTCTTAGAGTGATGAATGCGAAGAGATCTTCAAGGAGTTGAAAAAGAGGCTTATCATTGTGCCCTTTCTCACACTACCCAAAAGTGGATAACTTTTTGTGGTATTTAGTGATTATTAGAAGAAATTCATGGGATGTGTGTTGATGAAAAATGACAAATTCATTACTTATGCTTCATGGAAATTTAAAATTCATGAGAAAAACTATCCAACATATGATCTGGAGTTGGCTCTAGTAATATTCCCTTTAAAAATTTGGCAGCATTACCTCATTAGTGAGAAGTGTGAAATATATATGGATCAAAGAATCCTAAATTATATATTTACACAGAAAGATTTGAACATGTGAAAACAAAGATGGTTAGAGCTGATCAAAGACTATGACTTCTCAATCCATTACCACTCTGGGAAAGAGAACAAGGTGGAAGATGATCTAAGTAGAAATGACCCAGTTATTTTATCATTGATGTGAATTAAAAAGGATCTAATCTTCTTAGATTTTATTAATATGGATATGGGAATCATAAAGAAAGGAACATCATCAATCCTTTCACAAATGATTGCTCAACCATATCTTTTGTAAAGGTTAAAGGATGCTCAAAAGAATGATGTGGGAATTCATAAGAAAGTGGAAACTATCAAAAAAAGGGAAATCCTCATATTTCAATGTTAATGAAGAAGGAATTGTGAGATTTGGGTCAAGACTATGTGTTCCATCAAATCCAGAGTTAAAGAAAGAACTTTTGGATGATGCACATAGTTAGAATTTCTCCATTCACCCAGGAAACACAAAGATGTATCGAGATATCTAGGAGCATTATTAGTGGGATAACATAAATAATAAGATCATTTAGTATACATAAAAGTGTCTCGTATTTCAGTAAGTGAAGACTGAGAGGAATAAGTCCAAGGGGGTGATGCAACCATTACCCATACCAACATGGAAATGGGAGAACATAACCATGGATCTTGTCACCGGACTTCTGAAGACATCCAAAGGAAACAATTTTATCTGGGTTGTTGTGGATCATCTTACAAAGACTACACACTTTATTTCAATTGGATAGGATTTCTCATTGGATCAACTGGCACAGATATATATCATAGAAGTGGTAAGGATACATGGAGTACCACTATATATTGTATCTGATCGAGATTGAAGATTCACCTCTAAGTTATGGAAGAGTCTTCAACATGTTATGAATACTGAGATGAACTTTAGTATGGCTTATCATCCTCAAACTTATGTCCAATATGAGTGGACTATCCAAACACTTGAGAACATGTTGAGAGAATTCTCAATGGACTTCAAAGGAGGATGGGATCAACATATTCCTCTAGTTGGGTTCTCTTACAATAATATTTTCCACTAAAGCATCCAAATGGCTCCTTATGAAGCCCTTTATGGGAAGAGGTGTAGAACGCTGACATGTTGGGATAAAGTTGGGGAGTGAAAACTCCTAGGTCTAGAAATGGTCAAAGAAATGGTGGAGAAGGTTAAGACCATCTAGAAGCACATTAAAGCTGCTCAGAGTTGAAAAAAGAGATATGTTAATAATCGTTGAAGAGACCAAGAGTTTGATGTTGGAGACATGGTATTCCTCTACATATCACCATGGAAAAGAGTTATGATATTTGGGAATAATGGGAAGCTTAGTTTAAGGTACATCATCCCTTTTTAGATCCTTGATTGCATTAGAGCAGTGGCCTATCGACTAGCACTCCCACCGAACCTATCTCAAGTACATGATGTATTCCATGTATCAATCTTGAGGAATTACATACCTGACCAATCTCATGTACTCAATCTAGAGTTGGTACCATTGGATAATAACCTCTTCTATGAAGATAATCCAGTGAAGATCTTAGATCGTAGAGAAAAATTTCTATGAAATAAGACAATCACCCTCATCAAGGTGTTGTGGAGAAACCACAAGTTTGAAGAAGCGATGTGGGAATCATAAGAAGTGGTGAAGCATAGTTACCCTTATCTGTTTTAGTGTGAGAAAAGTAAATTTTGAGGGAAAATTTTCTTCAGGGGGGAAGATTTTAACAACCCAAAATTTTATTAATTAAAATTCATCTTGATCTAATTAAATGTATTATTATGTAAAATGGTTATATAAAATATATGAACTTCATTGGTTTTATTTTTTTGGATTTTAAAATACCTTTAGGAATTCTTACTGTTGCTAATATAGTCATTTAATAGTGATCACATGATTAGTATAAACATAGGGCTTTAACAAATCCAATTTACTCAGACAAAGGAAGTGATGGCCTCATCTAGTAGAATTGATTTGTACGAAGCCCATTTTTTGGAGCTCAGAAAGGAGGTAGATTAATTGGGATTCACTCTTGACCAAGCCCAAGTCTATCTTCAACATGTTAATCTTGAATAGAACCACCTACGGGAGAAGTGGAAGTTAATAGAGATTACCACTTGAGTGATGTTATCCGAGTCGCCCCAAGAGTCTGTCACCATTGCACACCTTACCCTTAGGTCTTATGTGGTTGTTATAAGGGGTTATGTAACAAGAACCTATAACTATGATTATGTGCATTATGTTTGTATATAATAAATAATATACATTCATTTTATTATTATTACTTTTTAAATAGTTCTTAAAGAATAAATAGTATTTTTAGATAATATTCAGTTAAGAAAACTATTTTGATGAATTAATGTATTTTTGAATTAAATAATATTTTAATAAAATACTATTACTAAATTAATTTTTATTAAATATAAATTATTATAAAATTTTTATGAATATAATTGTAATTTATATTAAGGTTTGAAAGCTATTTTTGTCAAAACCCATTAATTTTCGATAAATGTCAGTTTTATTTTAAAAGTAAAAAATAACATATTTAGAAAATTATTTAGATAAAATCAATATATTTTTTGGAATTAGGATGTTGAAATTATCCAATGGTGAATTTTTCATAAATTTCATAGATAGTCGAATTTTTGGGTAAAAATTAAATATCGTTTAAATATATAATGTGTTTTATGACATCATAATGACCCAATAGTGATGTAATAAAATACTATAAATAGTATTTTCATCAAATATATGTTTTTAATTTAAAATAATGTGATTTTATATTTGTTTTTTTTTACAAAGCCTTAGTGGACCCTCCAAGACTTATAAAACATTTTAACATTTTTAAAATGATTTCCTTGAGAGTGTGACTCACCTCCACATAAGCAAGACTAATATTCTAATAAGTTCGGAAATTTTCCTTATAAAATAATTTTTTATACTACACTTTGGTAAAACCCATGGGAAAAAACCATGGGATGGATTGTGGTTTTGATTAGTTTAATGTGTGGTGTCCAAAACCTAAATAATAAAGAATTATCTCTCCTTTCCTATATAAACCCTCTCAATCTCCCATTACTCTTCACTAAAACCATTTGTAGATAGACCTACCCCTTCCCTCCTCTCTATAGAATCCTCTAAATGTGCCCCAATATCCCAATAATCCCCTCTCAAGCATCTCCCAAGCCTTTGATATCACACTTCCAAGTAAGGGATTTCTTCCTTTCTCATTTTTATCCAAATCTATTTATGTTTTTATACCATTTTATTTTCAATTACAAATGTTGGAGTATAATTTATCACCTCCCCCATACTGTCCTACTTATATTTTAATGATTATAGACCTCTTTATATCTCATTAATGCCTCCCATGTACACCCATTAGCATGTCGAAATTCCTTAAGGAATTTCTCTTTTCTCATTTTACATTCAAGAAATTATTTTCTATTATGCATCTAAATTATATTAAATATGTTGGGATATTATGTTCCATGACCCCCTTACTATCCATTTTATTTATAAATTATGATATACCCCTTTATCTCTCATCAACCCATTTTACGATTTCTATTTGACGTTGTTATGCTGTCGAAGTTACACCAAAATTTCTCATGCCAAAATCAACATGTAAGTGAACACCATACTCATTTCTCTATCAAGGCTATTGACCTTTATGCACATGTAATTTTTGAATGATGACTTAAATTTATGTATTCCACATATCTTATTTTTGGAATAAATTATGATGTTTAATAAATCCATGTTTTATGATCCATGTGGCATACTTATGCATGAAATGAAATGTTTATAAAGGGTGCGCCCTAATAGCACTCTAATGCATTAGGTAAATAATAATATCATGATACACCATGTGAAATGAGGGTTTACTCATTCTAATTCAAGTTCAATGAGGGTTTAATCATGCTAATTCAAGTGTAATGAGAGTTTACTCATGCTCCATGTGTAATGAGACTTAGATCATGATAATATCATATTAAATGTGTTTGACACATTTCCATGTTATGATAATCATGTTATATCATACCTTTATGTTCATGTTCCTATTGTGCTCCATTGATAAGACTATTTCCTAGCTTGTACTATATTCTTCGTGTTATGCCTTGTTTACTCCCTTACTAGGCTTTATAGCTCACCCTTTTCTTATGCATATCTTTAGGTTATCCCATTTAATGCTAAGTATGAAGGAATGTTGTGGTCATGTAAAATAAGTTCTCAATAAAGATATTGGGTTTTATGTTCTAAGTTTTTATGTAATTTTCCTAATTTCCCAATACGATATACCTCTCAATCCTTAGAGTTGTATTAAGTGAAATTTTATGTAATAAATAATGTTTAAGAGTGTAATAAAGAGCAGGGTTGTTATATCCACACACACTCCAATAATATGTGCACTCTCCGTTTTCCTTAATCTGGGTGTTAGTGCAGAGTTTCAATGACTCCTTCAGTGTTGCGATGATCACAAAGATCTATGGACTTTGATCTGTCAAAGGCATGCTTGGATTGGTGCTCAGAGAGAGTTTTTATCTCTCTATAAGGTGTGAGGATATATAATATATCATTCGTTGTAAATGAATATTGCAAAAATAGATTCTCCTATACTACTTATATTATGACATTTCACCTTTTTATTATATAAAATTTTCATCACATTGTAAAAAACAGAGGATCTTTTAATGTTTAGTTTCTTGGAAACAAGGTACATAATATATGAAAAGTTAAAAACATGCTTATAATACACTTGAAATGCTTCATCATAGGTTCATCCTATGTAAAATTATTGAATCTCATAACCTGGGGACATATATAAAAGGAAAGGGTGAGCATAAGGCCCGGTAAGAGAAAGCAAGGAAAGCAGTTCACACGTGATCTTGAGAAATATCAATAAGAACTTTAGGATTATCATAAAGGAATGAGAAAGATTCATATCATAATAATAATAAAATGAATCATAACATAGAAATGTGATTAAAAAATATAAATTATACATTCATAAACATATCACCAAGTTTTTTCACTGAGGTGTTGTAAAAATTATCAAGGTTATTCCCCAATGTATCATAAAACTTGTCATCTCTAGAGATTAAATTTTTTACCCAATTCATTGGAGAACTATCAGGAAGCACCCTTAATATGTATTAATTTTTATGTGATCTATATAGATTACAATAAATCATTTCATAAATAACCCATGGAGAATAAAAGAAAATGGGTTTCATATCAAAATCATTGTGTTTCAAAAGTGTTTTTAAAACAAGATCATTATGTCATTTATAGCCCATGTAAAGGGAATGAGGGTTTTATGTATGTCAATACCAGAATAAAATAAATAATTTTTACATATTGGTTAATACATCTATAAAATAAAGAGGTTTGGGTATTCACAACAAGAAAATAAATGTGAATTTCTTGAGGATGAGAGATAAATGTTGAGAAATAAAATCGACAACATAATAGGTATAAAACATGGTTTTATAAAAGATTAAAAAGATATGGGACACAGGTATCCCATTGATAAAAAATAATTTGTAATTAAGTTAATTAATAAAAATTAAATAAGAAAGAGTGACCATAACATTCAGAAGACATGTACAAAAAGAGGTTCTTGAAATGAAGAGAAAATAAGGATATTTCCCTTTACCTTGAAGAGTAACTCCAAAAACTCTAAGATTGGGACCTTGGGAACTTGAGGAAACCTTGGGAGGAATACATGGGAGGTAAAAATATCATATATTTGTGTAGGATGAAATGGGATTTAAATAAAATGGAGAAATGGGTGGGTATTTATAGTAAAAGTGGGGTATTTATTTATTAATTTCTAAATTTAGGCTTTGGACACCTAGGAAGTGGTAATTGAAAAACCATGGTATTTACCCATGGTATTGGAAACATGGGACAAATTTTATGTTATTTTAATCTATAAGAGTCGACCATAATTTTATATTACTTATTTTTTTAAGGAAAATTAAATTTTTTACAAAATAAAATTTTTAAAGTTAAAGTTTCCATTTTAGAATTCGGAAAGTAAATTATATATTGGGAAATTCATTAAAATATTTTAAAATACTTTATTTTAATAAAATAACATATTTTAAGTCTTTTATTTTTGTTAATTAGTTATTATGTAATTATGAGATAATTATGATTTCCTTGACATACAAAAAAACTCAAACTGTATTTTTACTATTCATGAAAAAATAACATATTTTAGAAAATTCTCATAAAATCACCCTAACATAATTTTGATGTGTTGATTTCAGAAATAATATTTATTTTATCATAATAATCCTCTAAATATGATAATTTTAACTTTTAAATATAAAAATCCTTATTTATTAAAAATAATAGCGGATTAAAATGAATAGTAAAATTTATGACACTTGAAAAAAAAATATTATTATTTTATCATTTATTTTTAAATAAGTTTTTTTTAATCATAATATTTCATAAAAATAACCATTATTAATAATACCTTAGTTTATTTTAATATTTAATTATTTTTTTGAAAAGAATAAAATCTATCCAAAAAATCAATTTATCAAATTCTATCTCAATTTTATTAAGTAAAACTATTCTTAAAAAGAAAATGATAGAATAACAACTTTATTTATAAAATATAATTACACTTTAAGTAACTAGGGCCTCGACACATAACTCATTATTACACCCTCATACACCCTAAGATTAATATGTTCAATGGTGGTTGTTTTGTAGGGTGTCTCGACTAACATCGACCGAGCAGCAATCTCCACTAACTTGAACTTCTTATGAAGGTGATTTCATTCAAGCTTCACTTGATGAAGCTCAGCTTGGGCTTGGTCAAGGGAAAAACCCAGCGATGATACCTCCCTCCCAGGTTCTAACATATGTGCTTCAAACTAAACAGCTCTACTAGTTGAGGCCGTTAACTTTTCTTTCTGTATCGATTTTCCTTTTCCAGAATTTTTCTTATAAACTCTAATGATAACATTAAAATTATTATCAATAGTATATTTCCCAATGGTCAAATTAACCAATAGTAATATTTAAAAACGTTCATTTAACTATCGAAACCAATTTGTATCATTTCTCATTATATTTACTTCATTATTAAATATATATGGTTTTGTTGTGTATAATATAATATAATACACACATTTTCTTAGGAAACAAATATTTTTCAAAAAGTTAAGGTCATTACATTCTTCCCCCTTTAAGAAATTTCATACTCGAAATTTCAACTTGTTCTCTCAATTGATAAGAGTTGTGGGTATTTATTCTTCATTGTCTCCTCTGGTTCCAACATCACTTCTTCATATTTATGGTTCCACCATAACACTTTGATGTGGTGGGTAGTCTTGTTTCATAGAAACTTGTATCTATGGTCTAAGATCTTCATCGGCTACTCCTGATAAGAGAGGTCATGTTCCAGTTGTACCACCTTTGGATTTAGTACATGTGATGGGTTATTTATGTACTTACTGAAGAGAGATACGCAAAATACATCATGAACTTGAGCTATATTGGTGGAAGTATTAGCTGATAGTCCACTGCTCTGATAAGATCAAGGATTTTATGAGGGCTAATGTACCTAGGTCTATTATTCTCTTTCTTCCTAAACCGCATGACTCTCTTCTAAGGTGATATTCAAAGTAACACTTTATCACCAACAAAAAACTCTAAATCCCTTCGAAATTTGTCAACATAACTCTTTTGACAAATCTGATTATCCATAATTTATTTTTGGATGGAATGAACATTTATTGTCATCTCTTTCACAATATCAGGCCCAAGAAGCTTTCTCTTATAAAATTCATCCCAACATGTAGGAGTTCTACATCACTTCCCATGTAGATCTTTAAAGGTTTCCATTTGAATACTCAAATGGAATTGTTTGTTGTATGATAACTTAATCGATGGGATATGTTGATCTCATCCACCTTTAAATTACATTGAACATGTTCTCATCATGTCCATAAGTATTTGAATATTCATTTCAGATTAGCCATTAGTTTCAGGGTGATAGTTCGTACTGAAAATCAATTGAGTATTCAGAGTATGTTAAAGACTTCTCTGTAATTTTGATGTGAAACTTGGATCATGATCAGATACAATAGAGAGTGGTACCCCATACAGCCTTACCATATCCTTCATGTATATCTTGGAAAGTTATTTAGGAGAGAACTCTTCCCAAATAGAGAAAAAATGGGTAGTATTGGTGAGATGGTCCACTATAATGCATATTGCATTGTTTCATTTGGATGTTCTTGGGAACCGGTGACAAATTCCATAATGATATTTTCCCATCCAACTCCAGTTAATGCATAGGATAATTCTGCTCATGAGGCTTCAACTTTTGAGATGCATAAGCAATCACTTTGTCATTTTGCATGATAATGCACCCAATCCCTTTTAGATACACATCACTAAAAATGAATCTTTCTCTGATAGAGGGTAGAGTTAACACAGGTTCAATAATAGATCTCTTATTCATCTCTTGGGAACTTTCTTCACACTCCTTTGTCCAGATAAACATTACCACTTTTCAAGTTAACTTGGTTAGTGGATTAGAAATTCATGAAAAAAAATTCACAAACCTCTTATAATATTCTTCTAAACCAAGGAAACTACAAATCTTAGTTACTATTGTAGGATAAGTCCACTCCCCCATAAAATTTATCATTGTACGGTCAACTGAGATTCTTTCATTGGTTATAATGTGCCCCAAGAAAGAAACTTATTGTAACAAAGATTCACATTTTATGAACTTTCCAAATAGAATCTCCTTACTCAAAGTTTTCAATATAACCCTTAGATAATCCTCATGCTCCTTGTGACTTTTGTAATATATCATAATATCATAATAAAACTACCAAAACTTTATCAAGGTTGTACTTAAAGACTCTATTCATCAAATCCATAAAAATAGAAAGAGCATTAGTCAAACCAAAGGGCATAAAAACAAAATCATAATAACTATATCTTGATCGGAAGGCAGTATTAGGAATATATTATTTCTTCACCCTCAATTAATTATAACCAGATCAAAGATCAATCTTGGAGAATAATTGATCCCCAAAAAGTTGGTTAAATAAATCATCAATCCTTGGAAGAGGGTACATTTTCTTCATTGTGATTCCATTAAGTTATCTATAATAAATGCATAACTACATTGATCCACCCTTATTATTCATAAAGAGAATAGGTTCTACCCAAGTAGACACATTTGTTCGGATAAACCCCTTCTCAAAAATATCTTAGATTTGTTTTTTAAATTCCACCAGCTCCATATTTTCTATTCTATATGGAGTCATTGATATTGGCTTAGATCCAGGCATGAGTTCAATAGATAACTCTACCTATCTTTCTATGGGAGGTCCAGGTAACTCCTTAGGAAATAAGTCAACATATTTTATAATTATGAGAAAATTATCTATTCATATACTTTCATTTCCTTCTTCATCATCACCAATAATTTTCATAAAGAAGGCTATGGTAGGTGCTTCTAGACAAATCTTGGGTCGATATATCTCTCCTTTAAAGATAATTATAGGTTGTCCATTCAAAAATAATATGATTTCCTTACTTATAAAGTTTATCTTAGAATTATAATTTGAGATCCATCCCATCCCTATTATAGTGTCAAATTCCATCATGGGAATGACTACAAGATTTTTGATGATATTGTGCTCACCAAAGTGAATACTAGAGTTTCTACACACTAGTGATGCTTGGATAATCCTTTCAGGAGTCTTGAAAGATAACTCTAATTATATTATTTTATGGATTGATTATATACTCTTTGAAAACTTGGAGTAAATAAATGAATGTGTAGAACCATAATCAAACAAAGTACTTGCTAGATTTGAGAGAACAATGAGAGCATGTAACATCTCATTACCGAACTGATAGGTACATCTATAAGATTTTCATGGTTTTTCCTTTTTTTTGATTGTTTAGGGTTTAGAAGGAATTTATAGGATACCTATAATGTTGAAGTCATATATTTTTTGGACTCTCTTCATTAACTAGTCATTTCTACATGCTACATGAGGGTTACATGCCATGTAATGGTCGCTAGGTGCATGTTGTGAGAAGGGTTCATGCCATGAAAGATTACATGATGTGATGAGACTTTACACATAATGAGATAATTAAATTTTATTTTTTAATTTGAAGCGATGTGTTTTTTTATTGGTTACGTATTTTAACTATTTCATGACGTGTAATGAGATTACACATCATGTAATACCCCATGTGCTAGTTATATACAGAAATACTGACCAAACTTCTCACTTTCACTCCTATCCAGTTTCTTTTCTATTGCCCCAAATCCTTCTCTATGTGATCTTGGAGCCCTCCAACCCTTTTGTGTCCTTTCATTCAATGATTTTTCATCGTTCGGTTGTGGTGTAAATTCCTGAGAAAGCGTTCTTTATTTTCGTCATCCCTTTCTCTATTTCTCCTATTTTAGGTTCAATAGATCATCTTGAAATTGATGTATCTATGATTCATGATGTTGGATATCATTTCTAGGTTGATTTTTGTGGACTTCTACATGTTTTTTGTTTTTGATAGGTTTCGTTGCAAGTGTTGAGTTTCAGGAAAAAGGTAGGTGATTCCATTCTGTTTGGCCAAATTGATTAACCTTAAAATTGTTTGATTTATTTTAGTTGTTGATTTAAACTCAATTTTTTGAAATTTCCTTTAATTGGTTTTGATAAAAACACAATTCTAGTTAATTGGAAGGTTGGAAATGGTTTTGTAAAGAAATTTAGAAAAAAACCCAATTCTGTTGAATTGAGGTGTGTTTGAAAATAGATGGAAATGGTTTGAATTGAATTGTTGAATTTAATTATTAAAACAAAATTGGTGGAATTTGTTTAATTTTTAAAATGGATTAAAAAGTTTTTATAGAAACCTAGTGGTTTTATCTTGTTAAAAATGCATGTTTTTAATTAAAACATGTTTTGGTTTTGAATAGAAAATTGGAATTTGAAATGGGGGAATGGAATTTAATTGTATTTTAAGGAGTATTAAAATAAATTTTCCATCATTGATTGTGTAAGATCACATGAAATCCTTATGAATATTGTGAGTTATTTGGATACACTCTATGATTATACAATGTTCTAAACCATAAATGCAGAAGGTCACATCCCTGATGGGATAGTGATGAGTTTCCCTTTTCCAATGTCAAAGGGATGTGTGTGTAAACATATTTTCATGATCACTTAGGGAGTGTAGAGTCCTATATCCTGGGACTTTCATACCTATTTGGATGATAACCATGTTTCTCGATTATTTATCTTTGAGATATAAATGTGTGTCAATATTTTTAAACAAATTCATATACCTTATGAATTTATATAAATTGTTCTATATAAAAAAATTATTTAAGAAATTATTTTAGAAATATTCCATCACTTATAAAGTATTTTCTTAAAGTATTTTCAATAATTTTAACAATATAGAATTATTTGTATAAATATGATTTAAAATGACAAACTTGTTTATCTTTAAATTTGAAAGCATTAATTTGGTTAATCTATTATTGGAATCTGTTATGGAATCCTTGGTGAGACCCTGCTGGTATTTTAAGCTCACACCCTACTTGTGTCTTCGTGTGTTTTTATATTATCTCCTTCCAGGTTCAAGCAAAGGGAAAGGATCTCTTGGTGGTGGATCTAGCTGTTGAACCTTGGACTTTGTGAGTTATTTCCTTAGGAAATTGAGTTGTTTTCCCCTATTTTGGTACTTGGTTTGTAGTACTTTGGGTTTGTTTATGACAGTTTGACTTCTGATACATTACTCCCAGTGGAGTTTCTTTTGATATGAATACTGCCTTATTTATTTTACTTCTGCATTGTTAGTAGAAAAATCATTCCCACTATCAGTTTGTATGATTCTAGATGCTATTTGTATACCTGTGGGGATTGGTAATGCTATTCGGGTTATGTTAGGGCCATCTTGGTTATCAGGTTACCAGGGTACTCAGGCTGGTTCATGACAAAGTAGTATCATAGGGAGTTTAATCTTTTTTCTTGAAGTCAGTATGCATTTTTGAAATCTTTTCAGGACTTGGGAGGTAGTTTCAATTGAGTTCCTAGATATATCTCACCACAATGAACCTTAAGTCATTATGGGTGGTTAGGTAAAGACTTATTGTGTATCAGTTATTTTCTTTTCCCTATTTTGATATGGATATAGTGAAATCCAAATATTGTTTGTCCTATATTTTGGGATTAATTTCCCTCATTTATCTGGTTGAGCATTATCTAATGTCTTTTTTTCTTTTGATATTATGTAGCATCATGCCTCCGAGAAGATGTGTGAATCAGATCCAGTAAGAGGTTGTTGTTGAACCTCAGTGAGTGAATCCTTTAGTGGACCCAAATCTAATTAAGGTGATTGTACACACTTTCCAAGCTCTAGGATAGGCACCACCTTCAGTTCCCATCCAGGATCTATCTATGGAACCTCAGAGGGATGTTCTCAAAAAAATTTCTCAAGAGTTCCTTTACAAGAAGCCACAGGTTTTCAAAGTTTCCATTGATCCTCAACATGCTGAGGAATGGTTGGGAATGATAGAACATTTTTTTAAGTTTTTGGAGACACTGAACATGATCAAGGTGAAGTGTTCCACCTTCGTGTGGGAGGGACCAAGTAGGAGATGATGGGACATTATGGTGATAGAAAAGAAACATGAGGTATTAGAGTGTAAATACTTCAATGCTCATTTAACCAACCAATTATATCCAGATTCAATAGTATTGTCCAAGGCTATGAAGTTCTTCAAGCTTGAGAAGGAAAAAATAATAGTGACTGGGTATTCAAATTTCTTTGTTAAACGTGTGCAGTTTTCACTTGATATTGCATCTAATGAGAGGATGAAGGCTCAACAATTCAAGTTGGGACTTTGATCAGATATCAGTTCTCAGGTTTTCCTGCTAAAAATTCCTATATATGATGATGTTTTGTATAGGGAGATGATGGTTGAGATGGACCTAGAAGAAAATTCAGGGTTGGTGGGAGTTCCTTTTTCTCCCAGTGGCAGCGTGAGTTCCTTCAAGGGAAAGAGGTGATCCTCACAGCAGTTCTTTATGGTAGGGTCATTTCAGACCTCCTACGGTGTTAGGAGGAAGTATTTTGATTTTCTATCAATGTGGAAATCCTATAAATTCTAAGATATTTTTCACTAAGGTAACCAAGAATTGCGGATCCTATGGAAATTTAGGTCACTTGTAGAGATTATTCCATATCTCTTATACTTCACGTAGTGAAACAGGATCATTATCTCCTCCTAAAACTACGATGCAATTATATGGTTCATGTATAAAAGGGTTCCAACCACAAGAATCCAGAAAAAATATACTTAACACAGTGGAAGAGTCTCCAGAGTAAGTAGACACGGGTCCAGTGACTGTGAGAGGTACCATTACTATAGCTTCATCATTAGTGACTGCTCTATTTGATAATGGTGCATCTCATTCATTTATTTCAACAAGTATTGTTAATATTATAAATCTTCCTATAAAGATTTTATCTTTTGCAATAGATATTACTACACCCCTTGGTATGAAGAGAAAGTAGGGTCTCTATAGTCCCATTGGTGTCTTCTCTCTATTAGGTGTCAAGATATCTTGGAGTTTTCTGATCCTCAAAATGAAACCTCTTGACAACATTTTCAGAATGGATTGTATCATTTCCAATAAAACTCGGATTTATTTTTATCTTCGGTGGGTCAACCTTAATACACCCAGTGATGTGTCTCTTTTCTTACAAGGATAATGGGACCCATGGTCAAGTAGATTCATACCTTCTTATCCAGATTTGGGGAAATTAATATCAGTGTTTTATTTTAATCTGGAGTAGGAATCTTTGAGCGGTGATCAACCTCAAACTATTGTCGATTTTCCCAATGTGTTTCCTTCAGATTCCTCCAGTTTTCCATCATTAAGGGAGATTGAGTTTTCCATTGACTTAATTTCTAGTACTCAACCAATTTATATTCCCTCTTACCACATGGATGTAGAGACCCGAAGCTTGACGTACATGGACATTACATTACTTTTGCGGAATACTTAGTACATAACAAAAACACACACACAAGGATCATAATAGATTAGTGTCTTTGGAAACTCTGAATATAATCTTCTAATCGTGGTGAAAGATTTTCAACATCTCCCATAAAGATCTTCCTTTTTTTTACCTAAAACATTTCTTTATATCCTGGGGAAAAGAAAACATAAAAGGGTGAGATAAAATGCTCAGTAAGGGTAAACAAAAGAAATATCAATCGCATCATATTCATAAGAACATAACATTTTGGAAATCTTAACCTGCAAAAGAGAGCATAATTTCATAACATGGGATAAATCATAGTAGTGAAATGAAATCCCAATAATCATAACTTAAAACATGAAACTTTGTTTCATACACACATAATCATAAATAATCATTTCTTATTAGTCAAGACTCATTGCCAAGACTATCTTAGTGGACAAAGTCCATTTCTAAACCGAGTCACCCTCGTTTTAGTCTTGTTTCACTAAACCGGTATAACCTACCATTCCAGCCATGTCTATCTCATGAGATATAAAATCTTTACCCAATGCATTGGAGGGAGATATAGGTCCCACCCATCTCATAATGATACCATTCTTATGTGTGCCACAAAATCATAAACCATACATCGTAGCATAACCCATGTAATAAAAATGGGATTCTTAAACAACATGACATCATAAAACAATTCATATAAGATAAAAAAATTCATAAAAAAATTCCATCACAACATAATCAAATCAATGTAATAATAGGGATAGAAACAGAACCCTATATTATCTTAGATGGAAAATAATTTTGATGAAGCACTTGAACTCCATTCTTGAGAAAAATATTCTTTCTACTTCAAAAACATTTTCCTTTCTTAATATGTCATACAATTTTAAAATAAAAGAAGTTGATTAAAAATAAACTTGAAAATTTTTAAAGGAAGCTTCTTGGAAATAATGTTTTAAAAATCAATTCATGCCGTATAAGTTAAAAAAACATTCTTCTCGTACTTTTGTCGGAAAAGTCAAAAAGTACCTCGTACGAAAAACGACAAAAGATTCCTTTCATATCTTTTACTAAAAACTCACCGAAGGGTAAAATTGGATTTAAACAATTTGTGGATGGAAATAATATTAAATATTGAGGAAACATGTATTTGGATGATAAAATAAACCCCATTAAATACCAAAGTATAAACAATCTCAGATAAAAATGAGATTGTGATATTTCCCTTACCTTAGGTATGATATGCTTCGTAAGTGTCCGAACTTCCTGTATAATGATTTAAATAATGTCATTGACTTATTCCAGAATCATACTCATTGTTATGATATTATATATGGTTCACTTATGACTTTATATTACCCGTTCTTTTGTAAATTCCATGTTAAAGAGCGTTTTGGGTAAAATCGTTTCATTTGTCGTTCGTGTTTTGACTTGTAATTATTCATATGATTACTTAGATCATGATTACTTAATTCCAGAATATAAAACATGATTTATATATAATATATATTCAGAATATACATATATATAATAGATCAGTAAATGGAAAGAAATACACCGTTAATGGAGACGGTAGGCCGTACGTACGCATGAATGTTGTTTTCGTTTCCTTATTGAGTTGAATGGAATTAAGTAGATGACATACATATATATACACATAAATCCAGTATCATTATTATGTCATATATTTCATGATTACTTATTATATATACTTTATAATCATTCATGAATGGTTAACGTGGAGAATGAATCTCATCGCGTCGTGGAGACGGTAGTCCGTACGTACGCACGAGCGATGATATCGTTCTCATGATCATGGAATTGTATTGAAGTGTATGTATACTATTACAGAATTAATATCACTTTATAATAGTCATATATAGTCATTATTTACACCATTATACCCATCCATGTAAGGTGGTGGTGGAAAATAGATTACACCACGGCATGGAGACGGTATTCCGTACGTACGCACGCGCGGTGATTTCTTTTTCCATAGGATGGATAGATGGTGAAATAGGGTTGTTTCATACTTATAATAACATATCAGTATATGATTGATACTGATGTTATTACTTCATAATGAAACAAGTAAAAATAAGAAGAAGTGGAAGAAGAAATAAATATGAAAGAATCGGTAACGGACATTACCTCTTCTTTGAAGTGCTTCTTTGAGACCTCCTCTTAGGGAACTAAAATTGGTCTTTGAGGAAGACCAGAACCTCTAAGATGTTTCTAGGGAAGTGGATAAGAGAATTTTTCAGGGTTTGGCCGAGCTTGAAGGCTCAGAGTTGTGTGAGGAAGAGAGGGAGGAGGTTCCCTTTTATAAGGGATGAGAGGGGCACCTTAGGAAAATCTCAAAATATTATTTTATATTAAGGTCAAATTCGGTTTATAATGGTTCCAAAGGGTCTTATTTAGAAGATAAAGTGGGTATGGGTCGAAATAATCTCATCCAATAGGATTTATACAAGTTTAGGTTATTATTTTAACCTTATCAATTAGATTTAACTCTAAGTTAAATAATTTAACTTTTACCGTGTCTTTTTGTTTTCTTACACTATATGGTTAATAAACTTACCATAACAAGCCAAAAGAACCCCAAGTTGTTTATTATTAATATATATATCCTTATCTAAGTCATTTGGCCGAACCTTATATTTTTAGGAATTAAATAACAATTAATAATATAATATGTTTTTTAAAAACTAATTTATGTCAATTTTGACACTATTTGGTACATGATTTTTATGAAATTCATAACAGAATGATAAGTTCAAACCAAGTTACTTATATCAACAATAACATGTCATATTAACCTAGAAAATTAATTTAAATCATAAAAAGTCTCAAATTACATTTATTTGGGTATTTATAACATCAATTATGTCAATATTTCATTAATAAGATAATTACTGCATCATCGTTGTGTCATAAATAAATTAAATTATTTAATGTCTAAAATTTACAAATAAAATACCATTATGTATGAAATCTTTGTATCTTTCTAATGAATATTTATAGTCGAATTTATCTTATGTATAACCCCATATTAAAAATGATTTACTTATTAAACTTTGATTTTAACTATTTTAACCCTTCTTTAAATAAATTAATAATAAATGTCCTAATCTAATCCAAGTGGGCCTAAATGGTCATATTTTCTTACTAAGGTTGTTTTTGGTCGAATTACACTTGTACAATAGAATTAGGACATGTTTTAGGGTAATAATAATATCATTTTTACCCTTAATTACCCTGTTTACTTTTAACCGTGGTAAAAAAAAGTAAAAAGTTACTATTCACCAAAAATTATTTTCATCTCATTGAACCACATTTTACTTACTGACATCAACTGTGTCTCTCAGATTTTTGAAATTCCACTCACAGAAGTGGTAAAATTAAGTTTTATGAAAAATTCATTTTTTTTAACTACCACTTAGTGGTTTCACTATTCATCAAAAAATGAAAGTTTCCAGAAAAATACCAAAAATTAGGCCTAAGATATATTTGATATTATGAACTCAAAAATGATGTCTATTTTACCAAATTCAAAACTTATCAGTTGCATTAACTAATTTAAAAATTAATTCCCGTCGTCAAAACAAATGGCGTGTTTTTAAGAGATAATAACTATCAAAAGATTGACACTTGTTTATAACTGGTTTAAATGTGAAATTACATCCAATGACCAACATTGTATTAAATTGTAAAAATATATTCTAAATATACTTTAGAACCAATCAAATTAATAATTTATCACTATTAATTATTCCAATTAAAAAAGTTGTTTTTAATTAAAATTTAGTAATTTTTACTATTCATCAGAATATGAAAGTTATTCGAAAAGTACCAAAATTTCACCCTAATCTAATTTCGATATTCCGAATCCAAAAATGAATTCCATTTTGAAAAATAAAATTTACAAAATTTCAAAAAGTGGTTATTACTATTCATAACGGCTAGTTTTAATAATAGCATATCGTTGTTTAGTGAAACTCGGCATTGCGTACTACACACGCTATCGAGGAAGGTCGTGATTGTGTGTAATGCAAGGCAAGTCAGGGTTGCGTGTTCTGCAAGAATCCTTCGTTGTTTCGTATAACAGAATCCAACCATATTTCATTTATACATTGAATATATATATATATACTCAATGTTGCGTAGAATAACTATTATCAAAATTGTGTGTAACACGATCCAAGAATAGTGTTGCGTATACTGCAAGCTAATACGGTGTTGCGTATAGCGCAAGGTAATCTTGGTGTAGCATACAACACAAGAAATTAATGAAATTAAAAGAATATTTTTCATAAAATCTTGGGGTGTTACAATGGCTCTATCTAAAATGAAAGATATGAAGTCCTAGTTGGATGATCTTCTTCAAAAAGGATTTATACACCCAATTGCATCACCTTGGGTAGTTCCAATTCTCTTCACTAAGAAATCTAATGGTTTTATTCACTTATATGTTGATTACCAAAATCTCAATTGAGTTACGGTGAAAAATAATTATTTGTTTCCATGGATTGATGATCTATTTGATCAGTTGAAAGGGGTGAAGTGGTTTTCAAAGATCTCCCTTTGATTTGGTTACCATCATTTGAGGATAAATTAATATGGCATTCATAAAACCACCTTTTGGATTAGGTATGACCATTATGAGTACCTTGTTATTCCCTTTTGTCTAAAAATTTCTCCTATAGTTTTCATGAATTTGATGAGCAGGATTTTCCATGAGTATCTAGATACCTTTATGGTAGTCTTTGTGGATGAAATCCTCAGTTACTCCAAGTTTGAGGAGGATCATACACATCATCTAATAATAGTTTTGAGTCTACTAAAAAATCATTAACTTTATTACAAGATTTCTAAGTGTGATTTTTTTTATTTGGGAAGTGAAATTATTGGGACACGTGGTGTTGAAACAAGTAATATCAGTTGATCCAGAGAAGTTGAAGGATATTATGACTTGGGAGAAACCAAAAAATGTATTAGAGATTATGATCTTCTTGGTCTTAGTTATATTTTACCATTGGTTCATGAATGAATTCTCAAATATGTCTTCTTTGATGATTGCTCTAACTCAGAAGGTAGTGATGTTTTCTTGGAATGAGAAATAACAGAGTTCTTTTGTTGTGCTAAAGCGTCTTTTGACTACTATGATAGTGTTGACTCTTTAGAGGTTAGGAAAGGATATGTGGTCTTCTATGATGCATTAGATTTAGGATTGGGTTGTGTTCTTATGCAAGGTAATCATATAATTTCCTATAGACCTCGTCATCTTAGGCCGCATGAGAAGAATTATCTGACCCATGACCTTGAACTTGCATTTGTGATGCATGCACTTAATATTTGGCAGCATTACCTTTACGTAGAAAGGTTTACTTTGTATTCAAACAACAAGATCTTGAGTTATATCTTATCTCAAAAAGATTAAAATCTACTCTAGAGGTGTTGGGTGGAATACCTGTAGTCTTTTGATTTCAACATCGCCTATACCCTAGGGAAAGGGAATGTTTTTGAAGGTGCATTGAGTAGAAAACTTCCAACCTATGCAGTGAAAGAATATTTAAAAGAGTGGAATTTCATGGATCACTTTTCTCAGTTGTATATTGGAGTCCAAGAAATAGGGTTTGAGATTTCTTTATCTGGAATTTAATTAGCATCCACTCTTCTCAAGATGACTCTTCATAATCAATAGCTTGATAATGAATTTCATAGCATTAGAGACTCTATTTATGGTAAGGAGATAGTTTCTTAGTGGTCATTCTCCAAAGAAGGTGTTCTATATTATCATAATTGCTTCATTATGTCGTTTGTGGCAAGTAAGACTGTGATGGAGGATTCTCATAATTCCCAGTGGTCTATGCACCCAGGAACCAAAAATATGTTCTATGAAATGTGGTGTAAGTTCAGGTGTCTAAGTATGAGATGAGGAATTTCTGAGTTTGCCTCTCATTGTTATATGTGCCATCAGGTTAAGGCCGATCACCAAAAACCTTTGGGTTTGCTTCAGTCACTTCCAGTCCCTACTTGGAAGTGGGATGATATCTCTATGGAATTTTTTGTTGGGTTTCCTCATAACTATAGAAAGAAGAATATGATATGGTTTTTGATCAACAGGTTGACTAAGTCGGATCACTTCATACCCATTTATGATATAGAAAAAGTTTAGGAGTTGTGAAATATCAAAGTGAAAGTGATTGTCCATTTGCACAGATTTCCTTCTTCAATAGTTTCTGATAGGGGTCATTGGTTCACTTATCACTTTTGGAGAGGCCTTCAGGAGGCACTGGGATCTCAGGCCCGTTTGAGCATAGTCTACCATCCACCATTGGATGTCCAGATAGATAGAGAAATACATATTCTTGAGGATATGATTCATGCTTGTGTTCTTAAATTTGGTAGAGCATGGGATGATCACTTGGGGATGGTTGAGTTTTATTATAACAATAGTTACTAATATGTGATTAGAATGGATCATTTTGAGGCCTTGTATGTTCATCCTTATAAATATATGTTGTGTTGGTCGGAGATTGGTGAAAGTTCCTTGGTTGGACCAAGTTTGGTGCAAGAGACAACAATAAATATTCATTTGATTCATTATAGAATGTTAACGGTCTAGATATGATATAAGTATTATGTTGATCATCATAATAGACCCTTGAATTTTTAAATTGGTGACTAGCTGTTCTTGAAATTTTTACCCTGATTGGGTCATCAACATATTAGGAGGCAAGGTAATCTTGCTCCTCATTTTTTGGGACCTTTAAAGGTTCTTGAGCAGGTGGGGAATGTTTCATAACATTTAGCACTTCTACTTCAGATGACATCAATAAATAATGTGTTATATGTATCACAGCTGAGAAAGTATCTCTCTAATTTATCGCATGTTTTGATCTGGAGTGATCTTGAGATTGAACCTGATTTATCTTTGACTGAATGTCTAGACAGAATAGTTGATTCTGAGACCAAGGTACTTATGGGAGGACAATAGATTTGGTTCATGTTATATGGAATCATAGTTCTGATCATCATGATATGTGGTAACATGAGGCACTGATGAGAGATTAGTGTCCTCGTCTTTTTGGTATGGAAGCTTCTTTATAGGATTTCTAGGGATATAAAGTTTTTATGGTGGGGAGTTTTTAACATCCTGTTACCAAACTGATAGGTATGTCTTTAACCTTGTCATGGTTTTTCCTTTTTGTTGACTGGGTAGGGTTGAGAAGGAATTTGTAGGATACCAATAATGGTTAAGTCACATATTTTTTGGACTCTTAGAATTAACCTATCATTTTTGTAGGGTGAAAGAGGGTTACACATCATGTAATGGTCATTAGGTGCATGTTGTGAGAAGGGTTCGCGTTGTGAAATATTACATGACATGATGAGCCTTTACACATCATGAGTTAATTAAAGGTCAGTTTTTAATTCGAAGTGACATTTTTTCAGAAATTATGGATTTTAATTATTTTACGATGTGTAATGGGATTACACATCATGTAATACCCTGTGTGCTGGTTATATAAAGGTAGCTTGACCAAAATTCTCACTTTCCCTCCTCTCCAGTTTCTTTTCTCTTGACCCAAATCCTTCCCCAGGAGATCTTGGATCCCTCCAACCCTTATGGTTCCTTTCATTCAGTGATTTATCATCATTGTGTTGTGGTGTGAATTCATAAGTAAGTGTTCTTCCTGTTCTTCATCCCTTTCTCTCTTTATCTTATTTTGTGTTTAATAGATCATCCTAAAATAAATGTATCTATGATCTATGATGTTTCTAGTTTGAGTTTATAGGTCTTCTACACCTCCATTCTAATTGATGGGCTTCATTGCAAGTGTTGAGTTTTGAGAATAATGTAGGTTATTTCATCCTACTAGCCAAATTGATTAACTTTAAAATTTCTTGATTTATTTTAGTTGTTAATTTAAACTCAATTTTATGAAATTTCTTTCAATTGGTTTTTATAAAAAACCAATTCCAATGAATTGGGAGGTTGGAAATGGTTTTGGAATGAAATTTTGAAAAGCCCCTAATTCTGTTGAATTGGGGTGTGTTTGAAAATGGATGGAAATTGTTTCAATTGAATTTTTGAATTTAATTATTGAAATATAATTAATCTAATTTTTTAAATTTTAAAAATGGATTAAAAAGTTTTGATAGAAACCCAGTGGTTTTATATTGTTAAAAAGGTATGTTTTTTTATTAAAACCTATTTTGATTTTGAATGGAAAATTGGAATTTGAAATGGGGGAAATGGATTTACTTGTATTTTAAGTAGTCTTAAAATAAATTGATCATCATTGATTATGTAAGATCACATGAAAGCCTTTGGTATATTTTGAGTTATTTGGACACACACTATGATTATACAAAGTTCTAAAAAATAAATACAGCAGATCACATCCTTGATGGGATGGTGATGAGTCACCTTTGTCCAGTGTTAAATGGATGTGTGTGTGTACACATATTGTACTGATCACTTAGAGAGTGTGGATTCCTATATCCTAGAACTTTAGTACCTATTTGTTAGATTACCATGTTTCTCATTTATTTATATTTCAGATATAAATATATACCAATATTTTTAAACTAATTTGCATTCCTTATAAATTTATATAAACTATTTTATATAAAATGATTTATTTAATTTATTTAAGCCATTGTTTTATAAATATTCCATAACTTTTAAATACTTTTCTTAAAGTATTTTCCATCATTTGAACTGTATAGCATGATTTTTTTAAATATGCTTTAAAATTCCAAACCTGCTTATCTTTAAAATTGAAAGCATTCCTTTGGTTAATCTATTATTGAAATTTTTTGTGGAATCCTTGGTGAGACCCTACTGGGATTTTTAGATCACACCCTACTTTTGCCTTCGGGTGTTTTTAGATTATCTCCTTCCAGGTTCGAGCAAAGGGAAAGGATCTCTTAGAGGTGGATTCATCTGTTGAACCTTGGACTTGGTGAGTTGTGTCCTTAGGGACTTGGGTTGTTTTCCCTATTTTGGTACTTGGGTTGCTATAATTTAGGATTTTTTATGACTTTTTGAATTCTAGTACATTACTCCCAGTGGAGTTTTTTTTTATATACATACTACCTTGTTTCTTTTACTTCTGCATTGTTAGTGGAAAAATCGTTCCCACTTTCAGTTTGTATTATTCCAGGTGCTAGTCATCATCCTATGGGGATCGGGAACACCCTTCTGGATGTGTCAGGTCCATCTTAGTTATCAGGTTACCAGGGTACCCGAGATGGTTTGTAACAAAGTGGTATTAGAGGGAGGTTGATCTTTTGTCTTGAAGTCAGTATGCATTTATGAAATCTTTTCGGGACTTGAGAGGTAGTTTTGATTGAGTTCATGTCCATATCTTACCATAATAAACCTTAAGTATCTAAGGAAGATTTGTGAAATAATTATTATATATTAGTTCTTGTATTTTCCCTTTTTTTATCTAGATATAGTGAAATTCAAATCGTGTTTGTCCTATATTTTGGGATTAATTTCCCTCATTTCTCTAGTTGATCATTATCTAATGTATTCCTTATTGTTTTCTGATATTGTATAGAATCATGCCTTTGAGAAGACGTGTAAATTGGATATAGGAAGAGGTTTTTGTTGAACCTCATTGAGTGAATCCTCTAGTGGACACAAATCTAATTGAGGTGATTGTGAACACTGTCTAAGATCTGGGACAGGAACCACCTCCAATTCCCATTCAGGATCCAGTTGTGGAACCTCATAGGGATGTTCTCAAAGTTATTTCTCAAGAGTTCCTTCACCAGAAGCAACCAATTTTCAAAGGCTCCTCTAATCCTCAATATGATACGGAATGGTTTGGAAGGATATAATGTATGTTTAAGTTCTTGGAGACATTGAACATGATCAAGGTGAAGTGTGCCACATTCGTGCTAGAGGGAATGAGAAGGAGATCATGGGATGTGATGGTGATGGAAAATAAACATGAGGTATTATAGTGGAAAGACTTCAAGGTTATTTTCATCAACCATTTCTATCCAGATTCAATGGTGTTGTCCAAGGGTGTAGAGTTATTCAAGCTTTAGAAAGATGACATTATAGTGGCTGGGTATTCAAATCACTTTGATAAACTTGTGCAATTTTTGCCTGAGATTATATCTAATAATAGGATGAAGGCTCAATAATTCTATTTGGGACTTCAATCAGATATCCTTTCTCAAGTTTTCTTTCTAAAACTTCCCACTTATACTGATGTGCTGGATAGGGCGATTATGGTTGATATGGACCTGGTTGTAAAGTTAGGGTTGATGGAAGTTCCTTTTTATCCCAGCGGCAGCATGAGTTCCTTTAAGGGAAAGTAGAAGCGTGATGATCCTCACGAAAGTTCTCAATGGAAAGTTCATTCTATACCTCTTACATCTCCAAGAGTAATTCCTTTGATTTTATATCAGTGTGGAAAGAAGAAAAATTCTATGAGGGTTTGCATTGAGGCACCCAAGAACTGTGGATCCTAAAAATGTTTAGGTAACTTACAAATATTCTTCCATATCTTTTATACTATTCATATTGGAACAAGATCATCATATCCTCCTAAAATTTTGGGGTAATAAGATGATTCACATGTAAAAGGGTTCCAACCATAGGAATCTAGAATGAAGCTACTTCATGCAATGGAAGAGTCTTTAGAGGAAGTAGACACAGGTCCTGTGACTGTGAGAGGTACCATTATTATAGCTTCATCATTAGTGACTCCTCTATTTGATACTGGTGTATCTCATTAATTTATTTCAACATGTATTGTTAATCTGATAAACTTTACTATAGATATTTTATCTTGTGAAATGGATATTACTACACCCCTTGGTATGAAGATAAAGAAGGGTCTCTATAGTCCCATTTGTGTCTTCTCTCTATCAGATATCAAGATGGAATGGAGTTTTCTGGTCCTCGACATGAAACCTCTTGAAGACATTTTCAGAATAGATTGGATCATTTCCAATAAATCTCAGATTGATTGTTATCTTCAGTGGGCCTACCTTACTACACCTAGTGGTGTGTCTCTTGTCTTTTAAGGAGAATGGGTCTCAAGGTTGAGAAAATCTAGACCTTCTTATCTAGAGTTGGGTAAAGTAATATCAGTGTTTGATTTTGATCTGGAGTGGGAATATTTGAGCGGTGATCCCCCTCCAGCTGTTATCGAGTTTCCCAATGTGTTTCCTTATAATTTATCAGGTTTTCCACTGAAAAGGGAGATCAATTTTTCCATTGACTTAATGTATGGTACTCAACCAATTTATATTCTCTATTATCATATAGATTGAGAAAAAATTAAAGAGATGAAGCCTTGATTGAATGATCTCCTTGATAAAGGCTTTATACACCCAAGTGTATCACCTTTGGAAATTTTAGTTCTATTTAATAATAAAGTTGATGGTTCTCTTCAATTATGTGTTGATTACCAAAATATCAATAGAGTTATGATGAAAAACAATTATTCTTTTCCACGGATTGATGATCTGTTTGATCAATTGAAAGGGGTGAAGTGGTTTTCAAAGATCAACCTTCGATCTGGTTACCATTAGTTGAGGATAAATGAATCTAACATTTAGAAAAATGCCTTTCGAAGTAGGTGAGACCATTATGAGTACCTTGTTATGACCTTTGGTCTAACAAATTCTCATTTAGTTTTCATGGATTTGATGAATAGGATTTTCCATGAGTATTTGGATACCTTTGTGGATGACATCCTCATTTACTCCAAGTATGAGGAGGATCATGTACATCATCTAAGAATATTTCTGAGTCTGCTAAGAAATTTCTAAATTTATTCTAATCTTTCGAAGTGTGATTTATGGATTTGAGAATTGAAACTATTGAGACATGTGGTGTCGAAATAATTAATATCATTTAATCCTGAGAAGGTGAAGACTATTATGAATTGGGAGCAACCGCAAAATGTTTTCGAGATTCTGAGCTTCTTGGGTTGTGTTCTTATGCAAGGTAATCATGTAATGGCCTATGGATATCATCAACTTAGGCTACATGATAATAATTATCCAACCTATGACCTTGAACTTGCAGTTGTGATTCACACACTTAAGATTTGGTGGAATTACCATTATGGATAAAGGTTTACTATGTATTTAGACTATAATATCTTGAGTTATATCTTCTATAAAAAATATTTAAATCTCTACTAGAGGTGTTGGGTGGAATACCTATAGTCTTTTGATTTCAAAATTACCTATACCTCAGGGAAATGTAATTTAGTTGTAGATACATTGAGTAGGAAACTTCCAACCTAGGTAGTGAAAGAATATTTAGAAGAGTGGAATTTGATGGATCTCTTTTCTTAATTGCATATTGGAATCCAGGAAATAGGGGATGAGGTTTTGTTAGCCAGAATTCAGTTAGCATATGTTCTTCTTGAGATTATTCTTTAGGATCAATAGCTTCATGATAAATTTAGTAGCATCAGAGACTCCCTTTATGGTGGGGAGAAAGTTTCACAATGTATGTTCTCCAAAGAGGGTTTTCTATGTTATCAGAATCACTTTTTTGTGCTATTTGCAGCAAGGAAGGTTGTGATAGAGGATTTTCATAATTCTCAGTGTTCTATGCACCTAGAAACAAAAAATATTTTCTATGACGTAAGGAGGAAGTTCTGGTGTCCAAGAATGAGACAGGGTATTGTTGAGTTTGTCACTCATTGCTATATGTGCCACCAGGTTAAGGCTGAGCACCAAAAACCTTTGGGTTTTCTTTAGCCACTTCCTTCCCCTACTTGGAAGTGGGATGAGATCCATATGGACTTTTTGGTTGGTTTGCATCATACCTAGATAAAGAATAATGTGATATGGGTTGTGATCGATGGGTTAACCAAGTCGGCTCACTTCATACCCATTCGTGATACATCCAAAGTTGAGAAATTGGGAAATATCTATGTGAAATAGATTTTCTGTTTATATGGAGTTCCTTATACAATAGTTTATGATAGGGATCATTGATTCAATTCTCTATTTCAGAGAGGCCTTCAGGAGGCACTCAGATCTTAGGTTTTTTTTGCATACCCTATCATACACGGTCGGATGTCTAGAAAGAGAGATCTATACATATTCTTGAAGATATGATTTGTGATTGTGTTCTTGACTTTGGTGGAGCATTGGATGATCACTTGGGGTTGGTTGAGTTTTCTTATAACAATAGTTACTAGTCTTTGATTATAATGTATCCTTTTGAGGCCTTGTATATACGTCCTTGTAAATCTCTATTGTGTTGGTCAGAGATTGGTGAGAGTTCCTTTGTTAGACTAATTTTGGTGCAAGAAATGACAACAAAGATTCAGTTGATTCATCATAGAATGTTAACAGCCCAGATCTGATATAAGTCTTATGTTGATCTCCACTGTATAACCTTGGAGTTTTCAATTGGTGATCGGGTGTTCTTAGAAGTTTCACCCCAGTTAGGTCATCGATGGCTTGGGAGGAAAGGGAATCTTTCTCCTCATTTTGTGGGAACTTTCAAGGTTGTTGAGCATGTGGGGAAAGTTACGTACTATTTATCACTTCAACTATGGCTGACATCAATACATAACATGTTCCATATATCACAGCTAAGAAAGTATCTCTCTGATCTGTCACATGTTTTGAGTTGGAGTGATCTTTAGATTGAACCCAATTTATCCTTGACTGAATGGCTAGTCAAAATAGTTGATTTTGAGACCAATGTACTTCATGGGAGGATGATATCTTTGGTTCATGTTATATGGAATCATGATTCTAATCATCATGAGGAATGGGAATGTGAGGTACTAATGAGAGATAATTGGCCTCATATTTTTGGAATTTAAGCCTTTTTATAGGATTTTTGTGGACATAAATTTTGTATGGTGGGGAGGTTGTAACATCTCATTACTGAAATGATAGGTATGTATTTAACCTTATCATGGTTTTCCCTTTTTCTGACTGGGTAGGGTTGAGAAGGAATTGGTAGGATACCTATAATGGTGAAGTCACACATTTTTTGGACTCTCATCATTAACCGGTCATTTTTACAGGGTGTAGGAGGATTACACATCGTGTAATGGTCGCTATGTGCATTCCATGATAAGGGTTCACGCCATGAAATATTACATGATATTATGAGTCTTCACACATCTTGAGATAATTAAAGGTCATTTTTTATTTCAAAGCAACATTTTTTTCAGTGATTAGAGATTTTAACTATTTCATGATGTGTAATGGGATTACACATCATGTAATACCCTACATTCCAGTTATATACAGGCTGCCTGACAAAAATTCTCACTTTCCCTCCTCTCCAGTTTCTTTTATCTCAACCCAATGCCTTCCCTAGGAAATCTTGGATCCCTCCAACCCTTCTGAGTCCTTTCATTCAGATATTGATCATTGTTTCATTGCGATGTAAAATCCCAAGTAAGATTTCTTCCTATTCTTCATCCCTTCATCTCTTTTGTAACGTCCCAGTTCCGAAAGCCACCCAGAGGTGCCCCGTACTCGGTTGGTCACATGACCTCAAGCGCATTTCCTCGAATGTCAGAGGCTACCGACTAGCAGCGAGGGCCTTGGGTGTGATATTGGGGAAACTATGACCTCATTGAAAGAGTACATAGCAGAAGTAAACAACACACAATAGCGGAAGTATTAAATATCCAACAACAGTAAACAGCAGAATACTGATAAAGAAATAACTGGAGAAAAATATATATATATAAATGATGCATGTTACATATATGTCTAGGAAAGCAGACAAACAAGTCACAATGCTGAAATACAATAGTGCTAAACCAAAGTGTAAAATAAAGTAGATAAACTCCTCAAAATCGCAAGCCATAGCTTGGTCTCATGCTCTCCAGCTCCACAGCAATCAAGAACCTGAAGTAGAAGGGAACTTTCCCTTATCTATACCTACATCAATATAATCTGTTTGGGCCCAAAATCATGACCCAACCAGGGTGTGAGACAAAATCCTAGTAGGCAAACACCTGAAGATATGTGCCTAACAGTCAATGAATATATGGCAGGAAAAAGTACAGAAAGCAGTAAACATGAAAGTACTCAACAGCAAACAATCCACAATTCTAGCATATAATTTACAAACAAGCAAGCAGACACTCAAGCTAGTAGAACAAACAGGTAACCCTATGGGTATTTCTCACTGTCGAACCCCTATGGTTCAACCAACAAGTACCAGCAACCCTCTGGGAGGTACACACAGTCTCACCCCTCTAGTTCAGCTAATGAATAGACTCTCTGGGGAAGCACTCACCGTCAATTCCCCATATAGTCTCGTATCGTACTAAAGTAACTCTGGGGAATAACTCAATGTATCTTTCCCCCTGTGGCCCACGTCGAGGAACTACAGTCACTTTGAGGAATCACTCAACGTCAATTCCCCCTGTGTTCTCGCGTCATATTATAAAGACACTCTGAAGAATCCCTTACATCCATTCTCCCTATGGTCTACTACACTAGGTTCTCACAGCCCTATGTAAAGTCAGCAAGTATCGCATCACATAATGGCCAAAGTAACCTCAATGACTACTTTTCTAGAATTCTACAGCATCTTAGCATGGAAGAACAATAGTCACATCATCCTACAAGCTAGGCATGGAACTGGAAAATAGCCTAACAGGCAAAACTAGACCAAACGGTCATAACCAGGAAAAACATGCATGGGAAAAACATCCAAAGCACAGTAAATTGCCCTATTCACAACAATAACCTCTACTCAGGCATATAATCAAAGTAGGCAAACAACAAGGGAAAAACAGAAAACATGTAATACCCCGTTCAAGGGTCTTGGTGTAATTTGCACATAAATACTCAAATAATTCCTACAAAATGGCACAAACCACCTAATTTGATGTTAAGAGATTGATATACTTGAACCACGGGACTTGAATTTCCTTATAATTTCAAATATCTATAAAAACGTATAAAACGTTCAACCCATGATAACTTGAAAAAAAGAAGAAATTGGAAAATGAAACTCTAGGAGAAGGAAGAGATTACCGCTGCGGTTACAACGCAATCGACGACAGTCGATTCGGAGAACGGACGGAGGCTCAGGGGTTTGTCGAAGATCCACGACCATATGGAGTCTCTCGGACGAAGAACACCTAGAAGAAGACGGTTCTATCTATCAGACACTACCCCGGTGTGTTTAATGAAAAAAAAGTACACGACGTGTAATTTTGGAGTACATGGTGTGTACTTGCCTAATCCGTACTCCGATTTAAGCGGCCTCCAAACACCCTTACACGGTTGTGTGTGTGGATCCTACACGACCCACACATGGCCTTCAGTGGAAAGGAAGTACACGAAGTGTACTCATAAAGTACACAGCGTGTACTTCAAAAATTTCCAGAAACTCCTCTTTTCTCAAAAACTCCAAAAAAAGTAAAAACATACATAAAAAGAAGATTTGGGTTCTTACAAACTTCCCCCTTAAAGAAATTTTTCCCCAAATTTCCCTAGCTCGGGGTAGAAGAAGAAACCCCGAACAACTCCGGCCACTGATCTCGCACATTGGCCTCCCTCTCCCAAGTCTCATCATGTACCCGCCCGTGCTACCATAGCACTCGTACTAGAGGAACAGACCGGCCCCGGAGAACCTTTGTACTACGATCAACAGTCCAGATCGGGTGCTCCTCGAACGATACATCCACATCAAGCTCAACCTCCTTGGGTTGAAGGACATGAGACGGGTCTAAAAAGTAACATCGGAGCTGAGAAACATGAAAAACGTCATGCATAGCCTGGTACCTCTGAGGTAACTGCAACCGATAGGCAACCATCCCAACTCTCTCCAACACCTCAAACGGTCTTATGTACCTTGGTGAAAGCTTACCATGTCTCCTGATCCGCTTGTGTACCAACCACGGTGTGACGTGTAGAAAAATCGGATCCCCGACCTTGAACTCCAAAGGTCGTCTCCACTGATCACCATAAGACTTCTTATGGGAATGTGCAGTAGTTATCCTCTTCTGAATCAACTATATCTGCTCTATGGTCTCCTGAACAAGACGAGGTCCCAAAAAAGCTTCCTCTCCTACCTCCGGCAAATATAAGGGTGATTGGCATGGCCTACCATACAAAGCCTCATAAGGTGTCATCTGAATAGTTACTTGAAAACTATTATTGTAGGAAAACTCCAAAATAGGTATATGCTTCTCCCAAGAACCTAAAAAGTCCAGAATGCATGCTCGAAGCATGTACTCAAGCACCTGAATCGTATGCTCGGACTGGCCATCTGTCTGAGGATGGTAGGTTGTACTCAGAAGCACCTGCGTACCCAAAGCTTTCTGTATCCCCTGCCAGACCCGAGAAGTAAAACGTGCATCCCTATCTGAAACGATGGAGTGTGGAACTCCATGCAGATGCACAATCTCATAGATGTATAACCGCCCCATCTCATCAACGCTAAAGGTCTCATTGATCAACAAGAAGTGAGAAACCTTCGTAAGACTATCAACGACGATCCATACAGCATCATTCCCATGAGGTGTCCTCAACAAACCGGTCACGAAGTCCATTGCGACATTGTTCCACTTCCACTCCGGAATGGGTAACTACTGTAAAATACCTACCGGTCACTAATTCTCCGCTTTCACTTGCTGAAAAGTGGAACACCTCATGAAAAAACCAGCAACATCTCTGTTCATACCTGGCCACCAATATTGGCGGTGAAGATCACGATACATCTTGGTGACACCAGGATGAACTGCCCAAATTGAGGAATAAAAATCCCGCATCAGATCCTCACGTATGTCTGCTGGAACCTATACATGTCTCTGAAAATGCAAGATCTCATCCTCGCCTATGGTCCATCCAGGAATAGGGTCTTCTCCTGACACACTTTCCCGTAGAACTAGGCCTTCAGAATCTGATAGCTGCCTTATTCGTACTCAATCAAGAAGTATAGAGGTAACAGCTACAGAAGATATAAAAGTCTACCCCTGTCTGTTGTGCACCTCCAAATGCATCTCATAGAACAGAGCCATAATCTTCCACTCATTGCTGGCCTCCTAAACTACCTATATCTGAGTCCTCTTTCTCAACGCATCAGCCACTATGTTGCCTTTCCCAGGTGTATAGGCAAGCTCAAAGTCAAAGGACTGAAGATACTCGACCCACATGCACTATCTCATATTCAGATCACGCTAAGTGAAGATGTACTTGAGACTTTTTTGGTCAGTGAAAACCACAAAATGGTCTCCCAAAAGATAATGTCTCCAGCAGCATAGGGCATGAATAACAAATTCAAACTCTAGATCGTGTGTCGTGTAGTTCCTTTCATGTGTACTTAACTACTGAGACTCGTACGCAACAACTCCATCTCCCTTCATAAGCATAGCTCCTAGACCGATACTTGAAGCATCACAGTAGACAGTTTAGCTCTTTCCTGGCTCTGGAAAAACTAGTATCGGTGTTGAAGTCAACCTCCCTTTCAACTCCTGAAAGGATAACTCACAAGAATCTGACCATAATAACTTCACACCCTTTTTGGTCAAACCCGTCAGTGGTGTTGCTAAGTGTGAAAAGTCTTGTATGAAGCATCTGTAGTATCTAGCCAGCCCCAGGAAACTCTACACCTCAAAGATGTTCTTAGGCTGCTCCTAGAAAACTACAGCTCTCACTTTCTCTAGGTCTACTGATACTCCTTCCTCAGAGATAACATGACCCAAGAAATGAATTTGGTCTATCCAAAAGTGACATTTCGAAAGCTTAGCATATAACTGATGCTCCCTTAGTGTACTCAAAACAATCTCAATATGGGTAGCATGGTCGTGTCGAGTGTGAGAGTACACCAAGATATTGTCCATGAAGACCACCATGAAAGATTCTACGTATGGATGGAACACTCGGTTCATCAGTGCCATGAAAACTTCAGGTGCGTTATTGAGACCGAACGGCATAACCATATAATCGTATAGACCATATCTGCTTCTAAAGGGCGTAAGAGGTATATCTGATGGTCTAATGTGCAACTGATGATAATCGGATCTCATGTCGATCTTCGAGAACACTCGGGCTCCTCAAAGCTGGTCAAAGAGATCATCAATTCTAGGAAATGGATATCGGTTCTTGACCATCAACTGGTTCAACTTCTGATAATCCACGCAAAGCCTGAGGGTATCGTATGCCTTCTTCACAAAGAGAATAGGTGAACCCCAAGAAGAAGTATTGGGTCGGATGAAACCCTTTGCCTAAAACTCCTCCAACTGCTTCTTGAGCTCCTGTAACTCTGGCGTAGCCATCCGATAAGGATGAATGGACACCGGTGCCGCTCCTGGAATGAGATCCATAGAAAATTCTACCTCACAAACCGGATGCAAACCCCAAAAGTCCTCTCGAAAGACATCTCTAAAATGATCCACCACTGGAGGAAAGTATAACTATGATGTCCCCTAGTCATCCAGATAAAGACTAGCAATCTGGGTTGTAACTGCCCCCAACCCATGATGCTCTGGACCCGCTCGGCTCGCCCGGACATCCCACTTGCCCTTATGAAGAAAAGATCCACCCTCTGGTGATATGAAACTCACCCTGCAGCGATAATAGTCGACGACTGCCTAGAAGGGAACTATCCAGTCCATTCCGAGAATGAAATCATAGCCTATCATTTATAGGACATAGAGATCCCATATAAAGTGATACCCAGCCACCTCTAGAGGGCACTTCATGCACTGACGTACACTAGTCGTCTTAGTCTCCAATGGTGTGTCTAGTGTCAAGATATCAGCAGAGGAAAATATGCAGAGACCAAGGCTCTCTATAAAAGAAATGGATATAAAAATATTGGAAGCCCCTGTATCAAAAAGATCAGAAGATAAAAATGAGGCTACTAAGATTGTACCTCGAACTGTAGAGGGTCTGAGATCTTGCTCCTGCTGGGTCTACTCCATTGCAAAAGTCTGACCTGCACCACGGCCCTATGATCCTGCCTGACCGCTCTGAGCTGATCCACCTTGTTTTCGCTGAAATACCAGTGACTGACCACCATGGCCTCGACCTCCACCTCGGCCCAAACATCCAGAAGAACTCCAGTCCCCAGACTGGTGAGAAAATGGTGGCGCTGCTCCTAAATGAGGAGTCATGGATGAACCCCTATTACTAGTTGCTCATGAGAAAACCTAACAGAAGCGCTGAAGGTGGCCCATCTTGCCACAAGATTAGCACTCCACTAGGTCTATCTGGCACTGTGTCCTCGTATGCCTAGCCCTTTCACACTGGTAGCATACCACCTGGTTACCTGAAGATGTGTCTTGCTGCCTCAGATCACCGCGCGTAGACTCCCTACGGTGCTTCCTGCTATCAACTGGTGAAGCACTAACTCTGGAAGAGGAACTTCCCTAGTTATCAGCTCCAGAATCTCTCAGATTGCACTCTTCAATCAGCGCCTGGTTGGCAATGCAAGTGATGGAAGTCAACCTGAAGATATTCACCTGAGAGAGGATCTCCCGTCTGAGACCATCCTTAAACTTCCTTGTCAAGAACAACCCAACTCCGCCCTGGAGGGGTGTGAAACGCTGAAGCTCAGTGAAATGAGAGGAATACTTCATGACAGAAAGAGTACCCTGCTCTAGGCTCATTAATTCCCAGGCTTAGTCGGCCCTCAAAGTCTCTGGATAAAAATAGTCATAAAAGATGCACTGAAACTCCTCCCACGCCATAACCTGTTGATGACCCACCTGTGAGATCACGTCCCACCACCTCTTGGTGGAGTCTCATAGCATGTAGGCAGCGATCTTGACCTTCCTTTCTGGAGGCTTCTAGATGCTTGAAGATCGTTGGCATGGCTTCTATCCATGACTTTGTAGCCTGCGGTCCTCCTTCTCCTAAAAAGGTGGGAGGATGCTACTGCTGGAAGACCCACGTCAAGTATTCCATAGACGTGGAAGAAGGAGGATCTCCCTAGAAGGACTACATCATCCTCAGAAATCCCTCCCTAAACTATGCATCATCTCCTGTGTTAGGTATAATAGTTGGTGCCAAGACTGGCATGACAGGAGGATCTGCAGGAAGCCCCTGATCAGCTATATTCGGTGTCTGATCACCGCCTGGAAACTGGCGTACAACCGGAGGACGTCTCGGTGCCATGACTCTGCAAGGTCAAACGCACACTTCAGATCACATTATCAAGGACTGAAAACTAAGAGTGTAAGAAGGGAACAGGGGCAGAAATCATTCAAATTTTACAAAACATGACTATAAGGAGTGTATAAAGACTACACATCATGTTCCCTTAAGTCATTTACATGGGCATGTACTTTTTCCAAAATTGGTCATGTAACACCCCAAACACATGGCATGTTATCCTAACATATGTCATGTACCTAGATCCTCTTCCCCTGCCCAATTACTTCTACACAGTTAAGCCACACGGATCTCCTAAGACAAAACTACATGGCGTTTTCAAGGTAGACACGGTGTGTACTCAACAGGCCTCACCTGTCCCGTGTTGTTTGTGACACAGCCTGACACATGGCTCAAACTACATGGTGTGTTCCAAATGGACATGCCGTGTATGAGAAAAGATAACACTAGCCCGTGTTGTTTGTGACACGGCCGGGTACCTAGGTCAACCCACATGATGTGTACAATTGGTACACGGCGTGTTCCCACAAGATTTTCCCTATCCCGTGTCTCTGCCCACACGGCCTGTGACACAGTTAGAGAATACACGATGTATATATAAATTACACGACGTGTACTTAAGAAAAACAGTTTCTTCTCAAATAGAAGAACACATGGCATGCAGTCAAAACTACACGGTGTGTATTCTGGGTTTTCTCGGACAGTAAACCTTAGAAACTACTCCGAATCCCATAAAACACTAAAACGAAAATAGGAAGTGCCCAATTCCGATCCGTGAGGGCCCATACTCTCCACAAATCAAAGTTTTTAATCTTTAATAAGTCACAGAAAAAGTAAACGAGTCAATGATCCACTAAATTCCAGTCCATGAGGGCCCATAACAACTC
Organism: Viscum album; assembly: GCA_963277665.1. Taxonomy (NCBI): domain Eukaryota; kingdom Viridiplantae; phylum Streptophyta; class Magnoliopsida; order Santalales; family Viscaceae; genus Viscum; species Viscum album. Next base: position 158,704,703 of record OY728137.1, read on the forward strand.
AATAACAAAAGTTTGGCATCTATCTAAGCAAGGCACTATACAAAAAAATCCCCCATCAAAAAGCAGGGATTCTATTAAAGCATCTATCACAATAGCATGCATAATCTACACAACATCTGTCACAACAATATGAAATCTCTAATTCATCCTAGATGGCATGGAAATAATGCATGGAATGTGATTTATAACAAGTGTCTATATGATTCATGAGATAGCATACCCTCATCTCATCAGGTTGCCATAGAAATAGAACTACAATAACAACAACGGTAATAGCACAAAGCATGTGAATCACCCAATGGTGAAATCAAATCAACTGTAAAATTGAAAACCAGTAAAATTGCAACAACGAGGTGGTATGGATTTTCCCTGTACATGGGTTAGCTACTCCCGGGAACATCTTATTACCAAGTACCTATTCCGTCCTATTCCTGGCTATAGGCCCCGAACAGTAAGTCAATAGAAAAGAAACCCTCTGATACCATTTTGTAATGTCCCAGTTCCGGAAGCCACCTAGAGGTGCCCCGTACCCGGTTGGTCACATGGCCTCAAGCGCATTTCCCCGAATGCTAGAGGCTACCGACTAGCAGTGAGGGTCTTGGGTGTTATAGTGGGTAAACTATTCTCTCATTGGTAGAGTACACAGCAGAATTAAACAACACAAAATAGCGGAAGCAGTAAATATCCAACAACAGTAAACAGCGGAAGACTGATAAAGAAACAATTAGAGCAAAAAATATATATAAATGGTGAATGTTACATATATGTCTAGGAAAGCATCCAAACAAGTCACAATGCTGAAATACAGCAGTGCTAAACCAAAGTGTAAAAGAAAGCAGATAAACTCCTCAGCATCGCAAGCCATATCTTGGTCCCATGCTCTCCAGCTCCACAGCAATCAAGAACCTAAAGTAGAAGGGCGCTTGCCCTTATCTACACCTACAGTAATATAATCTATTTGGGCTCAAAAGAATGGCCCAAACAGGGTGTGAGAAAAAATCCTAGTAGGCAACCACCTGAAAATTTGTGCCTAACAGTCGATGAATAAATGGCAGGTAAAAGTACAGAAAGCAGTAAACATGAAAGTACTCAGAAGAAAACAATCCACAGTTCTAGCATATAATTTAAAAACAAGAAAGTAGACACTCAAGAAAGTAGAACAAACAAGTAACCCTCTGGGTAGTTCTCACAGCCTAACCCCTATGGTTTAACCAACAAGTACCAGCAACCCTCTGGGAGGCACACATAGTCTCACCCCTCTAGTTCAGCTAAAGAATAGACTCTCTGGGGAAGAACTCACTGTAAATTCACCCTATAGTCTCGTATCGTACTAAAGGTGCTATGGGGAAGCACTCAACGTCTCATTCCCCTTGTGGCCCGCGTCGAGGAACTACAGACACTCTGAGGAAGCACTCAACGTCAATTCCCCCTGTGATCTCACATCATATTATAAAGACACTCTAGAGAATCCCTTATGTCCATTCTCCCTATGGTCTACTACACTAGGTTCTCACAGCCCTGTGTAAAGTCAGCAAGTATCGCATCGCGTAACGGCCAAAGTAACCTCAAGAACTACTTGGCTATAATTCTACAGCATCTCAGCATGGAAGAACACCAGTCACATCATCCTACAAGCTAGGAATGGAACTGGTAAATAACCTAATAGGCAAAACTAGACCAAACGGTCATAACTAGGAAAAACATGCATGGGAAAAACATCCAAAGCACAGTAAATTACCCTATTCACAATAATAACCTCTACTCAGTCATATAATAAAAGCAGGAAAACAACAAGGGAAAAATAGGAAACACGCAATACCCCGTTCAAGGGTCTTGGTGGAATGTGCACATAAATACTCAAATACTTCCTACAGAAAGGCACAAACCACCTACCTTTATGTTAGGAGATCGATATACTTGAACCATGGGGATTGAATCGCCTTATAACATCAAAGATCTACAAAAAATTCTAAAACGTTCAACCCATGATAACTTGGAAAAATGAAGAAATTGGAAAACAAAGCTCTATGAGAAGGAAGAGCTTACCACTGCGGTCCCAACGTGATTTACGGAGGTTGATTTGGAGAACAGATAGAGGATCAGGGGTTTTTCGAAGATCTACAGCTGTACAGACTCTCTTGGACAAAGAACACCGAGAAGAAGACGGTTTTGTCCGTCAGACGCAACCCCGGTGTGTTTAATGAAAAAAAAAGTACACGGCGTGTACTCGCCTTTTCCGTACTCCACTTTAAGCAGCCTCCAAACACCCTTACATGGCTATGTTTGTGGCCCCTAAACGGCCAACACATGACCTTCAGTGGCAAGGAAGTACATAGTGTGTACTCATAAAGTACACGACATGTACTTCAAAAATTTCTAGAAACACCTCTTTTCTCAAAAACTCCAGAAAATGTAAAAACATACCTGAAAGTAAGATCCAGGTTCTTACATATTTCTTCTCTTTTGGGTTCAATAGATCTTCCTAAAATTGATGGATCTATGATCTATAAATTTGTATCTTGTTTCTAGGTTGAGTTTCGAGATCTTATACACCTCCATTCTATTTGATAGTTTTTGTTGCGAGTGTTGAGTTTTAAGAAAAATTTAGGTGATTCTGTCCTACTTGGACAAATTGATTATCCTTAAAATTTATAGATTTATTTTAGTTTTTTATTTAAACTCAGTTGTTTGAAAAAAAATTCAATTGATTTTTCTAAAAACACAATTCTAGTGAATTGGGAGGTTGGAAATAGTTTTGGAAATAAATTGGGGAAAACCCCCAATTATATTGAATTGGGTGTGTGTTTGAAAATGTATGGAAATGGTTTCAATAGAATTATTGAATTTAATTATTGAAACAGAATTGATGGAATTTGTTAAATTTTAAAAATGGATTAACAAGTTTTGATAGAAACCCATTGGTTTTATCTTGTTAAAAATGTATGTTTTTTATTAAAACATGTTTTGGTTTTAAATAAAAAATCAACATTTGAAATGGGGTAATGGGATTTAAATATATTTTAAGAAGTATTAAAATAAAATTTCCATCATTGACTATATAAGAGAACATGAAAGCCTTAGGTAGATTGTGATTTATTTGGACACACTCTACGATTATACAATGTTATAAAACATAAATTTAGCAGGTCACATCACTAATGGGATGGTGATGAGTCACCTTTGGCTAGTTTCAAAGGGATATGTGTGTACACATATTGTAGTGATCAGTTAGAGAGTGTGGAGTCCTACAGCCTATAACTTTCATACCTATTTAGAAGATGACCATGTTTCCCGCTTATATATATTTGAGATATAAATATATAATAATATTGTTAAACTTGTTTACATGCCTTTTAAAATTATATAAACTATTTTATATGAAAAAATTATTTAATCCATTATTTTAGAAATATTATATCACTTTTAATGCCTTTTCTTAAAGTATTTTCTATCATTTGAACTATATATCATGATTTGTTTAAATGTGGTTTAAAATGAGAAACCTATTTATCTTTAAAATTAAAAACATTCCTTTGGTTAATCTATTATTAGCATCTGTTATGGAATCCTTATCAATACCCTACGAGAATTTTTAGCTCACACCATACTTTTTCCTTAAAGTGTTAGTAGATTATCTCCTTCCAGATTCGAGAAAAGGGAAAGGATCTATTGGAGGTGGATCCAGCTGTTGAACCTTGGACTTAGTGAGTTGTGTCCTTAGGTACTTGAGCTATTTTTTCTTGTTTTGGTACTTAAGTTGTAGTAATTTGGGATTTTTTATGTCTATTTGACTTTGGGTACATTAATTATAGTGGAGTTTCTTTTGATATGTATACTTCCTTGTTTCTTTTACTTCTGCATTGTTAGTGTAAAAATCATTCCCGCTTTCAGTTTGTATGATGTCAGGTTCTAGTCCCCGATTTATGGGGGTTGGGAATGCCCTTCAAGCTATGTTAGGGTCGGCTCAGTTATTGGGTTACTAGGGTACCTGGTCTGGTTTTTGATAGATCATCTTCTACCAAATCTTTTAGAGCTCCAACTTCAATTATCATGATAGAAAAAGTCTGACTTTTCTCCCTTGGCCTTTGCTGAGGTTGATGGTGATTCTCCTCCATTAACTTCAGATTTGTAAATTGATTGGCAAAGTGTCCAAGATATCCACACTTGAATCATTGGACTTCAGGCTAGGAATTAACTATCTTCCCTTTTTCTTTAGTGTTGATAAGTTGAGGCTTCACCACACTAGAACCGTTCTAAGAAATATGTCCATCTCTTCCACACCTGTAAAATTTACCACTCTAAAGCAATCAATTCCCCAAATGATTATTTCCACATTTTTTTTCATGTGGAAGTTGAATTTTTTTCCTCCTCTTACATGATCAAAGTTCCTCCCCAATTTTGGATCCAAAGATCTCTTCTTTTCATTCGATCTATGGGACCACTATGTCTCTTAAAACTCTAGTTCAACCTTCATATCACTTCGCATTATCTTCTCATAGATTTCATAGTCTCGATTGGATAGATTCTTCCATAGATGTGGTATTAGTACACTAAATAATATATCAACCTTTCCATTAGGTTCCATGACAAAGCTAGTGGTGTAGAGATAAATCCTTGTAAATATCATCTCATAGTATCCCATATATTCATTATCCTTCTACTTCAGTTCTAAGAATTCATTCTCCATTTTCATTCACATCAAATGGGGGAAATATGTTTTGAAGAAGGTTCCCCTGAACTCTTTCCACTCCATAACTTCAATCTCCCTTCTTGGATTCATGTTTTTAATCAGTGTCCACCACTGATCAACTTCTCCCTCTAAGAGTTACATAGAAAAGGTGAGTTTCTCTTGTTCCAAACAATGGAGTATAGAAAATATATTTTATATAGATATATCCATTATTTAGAAATCAATGGGTCAGTAGATCCACTGAAAGAAGGTGTTTATTTACATATAAATGACTCAGTGGAAATTTGTTCTCTTCGAGGTGAATCCAGCCTCTCAACTTGATTCAAGTTATTTCTCATAACTAGAGTATGTTGATTCATCATTCTCATGAATTTTTTCATTCTGGATTCCATCATAGGGCTATCAGCACATCGTCCTTTGTGCTCATCATTTACGTGGTTCCTCCTATTTACCACCATTTTCTGAAAGAATAAAACTTATTGAGAAACCTATTTATTTTAATAATATTATAATCTTAAAATAGTTTCCTATCTTAAAACATCATTCTTAAATATGTTATTCATTAACAACAATTACATTTTCTATAAATCCTTCATAATGGTTCGTACAAAGCTTGTGATTAACCAAACATATCCCCTAGGAGTATCAAACAAATAGTGAGGTAAGGCCAATTGTCATGCACCAGTTCCCATTTTATTCTTGATTAAATTGGTTTTTTTTAGTTTTTACCCCTAGATCCACTTGTTCGTATCCAGAAAGGGATTTTTTTTCTCAAAAACTACTTACTTAATATTTCACCAAAATACTAGGATGTTTTTCTATATTTGAACATTTATATAAGTTTATTCTTAAATTTTTAAAATCCTATTTTCCACAAATAACTAAACCATCCTTTGATACCAACTATGACATCCATCCTTTTTATTATATAAAATTTTCATTACATTGTACAAAACATAGGATACTTTAAAGTTTCGTTTCTTGGAAACAAGGTACATAACACATGAAAACTTAAAAATTTATTATAATTCATTTTAAAGGATTAATAATAGGTTCATACTAAGTAAAATTATTGCATCCCATAACCTGGGAACATACATCAAAGGAAAGGGTGAGAATAAGGCCTGGTAAGGAAAAGAAAGGGAAATAGTTTACATGTGATCTTGAGAAATATCAATAAGAACTTGAGGATTATTATAAATTCTTAAGAAAAAGGTATATAATAACAACAGGAATAATAACATGTAAATGTGTATAAAACATTTAAATGAGACATTCATAAAAATATCACCAAGTTTTGTCACCGAGGTGTCATAAAATTTACTAAGGTTATTTACCAAGGTATCGTAAAACTTTTCATCTTTAGAGATTAAATTATTTAACCAATGCATTAGAGAGATATAAGGGTGAAACCTTTATATGTATTAATTTTAATATGATCCACATATATCATAATAAATCATTTCATAAATAACTCGTAGATAAAAAAAGAAAACAGGTTTCATATCAAAATCATGGCGTTTCAAAAGTGTTTTAAAAACAAGATCATTATGTCATTTATAACCCACAGAAAGGGAAACCATGTTTTTTTATTTTAATACCAGAATAGAATAAGTAATTTTTAAATATTGGTGAATATCCTTTTAAAATAAATAGGTTTTTTTATTCACAAAAATAAAATAAAAGGTAATTTATTAAGGAGAACAGAGAAATTTTGAGAAGTAAAATCGGCAGCATAACTGGTATAAAACATGGTTTTAGAAAAGAGTAACAAGAGATGGGATAGGGGTATCCCATTGATAAAACATAATTTGGAAGTAAGGGAATTAATAAAAAGTAAATAATAAAGATTTACTATAACATTTATAATACATATAAAAAAATAGGTTCTTGAAACAAAGAGAAAATAAGGATATTTCTCTTACTATGAAGAGTAACTCCTAAAACCAAAATATTGGGACCTTGGGGGATTGAGGAAACATTGGGAGGACTCATTGGGAGGACTCCTTGTGAGGTAAAACTATCAAATATTCATGGATTATTAAATTATATTGAATGTAAATGGATAAATGGGTGGGTATTTTTAGCAAAAGTGGGGGATTTGTTTATTAGTTTATAAATTTAGGCTTTGGACACCTAGGTAGTGGTAAATTAAAAAACCATGGGCTTTCTCAGGGTATTTTACACTTGAGAAACCTTTTATCTTATTTTAATCCATAAATTTGATCATCATTTTATATTACTTATTTTGACAAGTAAAATTAAATTTTTCATAAAATAACATTCTTAAAGTTAAAGTTTCCATTTTAGAATTGGGAAAGTAAATTATATACTTTGAAATTGATTAAAATATATTAAAATACTTGATATTAATAAAATAACATATTTTAAGTTGTGGATTGTGTTTAATTAGTTATTACATCATTATGAAATAATTATGATGTCATTAACATACCGAAAAACTCAAACTGTATTTTTATTATTCATGAAAAAATAAATTATTTTAGAAAATTATCATAAATTCACCCTAACCTAATTTCGATGTGATGATTTAAAAAATAATATTTATTTTATCATAATAATTCTCTCAATGTGATAATTTTAATTTTATAATATAAAAAACCATATTTATTAAAAATAATAGAGGATTGAAAATACATAGTAAAATTTTTGACACTTGAAAAAAAACATATTAAATAAGTGTGTTTTAAGAAAACTATTTCATTAAAATAAACATTATTCATAATACCTTAGTTTATTATAATATTTATTTCTTTTCTAAAAAGTAAAATCTCTATCTGAAAAATCAATTTATCAAATTCCATCTCAATTTTATTAAGTAAAACTATTATTAAAATGGAAATTATAGAATAAAAACTATATTTATATAATGTAATTTCACTTTAAGTAACTATGGAATAGACACATAACCCCTTATTACACCTGCATATTCCCTAAGAGTAAGGTGTGAAATGGTAGTAGTTTCATGGGGTGTCTCAGCTAACATCGACTGAGTGGAAATATTCACTGACTTGAACTTCTCCTAAAGCAAATTTCATTCAAGCATTACTTGTTGAAGCTCATCTTAGTCTTGGTCAAGGGAGAAACCCAGTGATGATACCTCCCTCCCAAGTTCTGACAGATGGGATTCAAATGGAATGACTCTACTGGTTGAGGTCATTGACTCTTTTTTTCTCTATCAATTTTCCTTTATCAAATTTTTACTTATAAACTCTAATGATAACATTAAAATTATTATCAAGAGTATAGTTCCCAATGGACATATTGACCAATGGTCATATAACGATCAAAACCAAATGGTAAAATTTCCCTTTATATTTACTTCATTATTAAAGAGATATTGTTTTGTTGTATATAATATAATATAACATACACATTTTCTTAGGGTGGAAATATTATTCAAAAAAATTGGGTCGTTAGATATATAGTGGGTGAGAATATTACTCGGAAAGGGTTCCCTAGCCCCCGGAATGAAACACCCACTAAATGAACAATAAATAAATAATATGGATAAACTAAATTGTATCATAAATATTATTTATTATTGTATCACATACTTGTAATATATATATAATATATTACATCATAAACCTAAGTCATTAACTTAATTTTTAATTCTTGTTTCATATTAAATGAACTTGGAATATTAAAATAATATTTGTTTGATTAATATTATGCCTTATATTTACTTAACTTGTAAATACATTTAATAAATAAATTCAATACCAATTATTCTTTACGTGAATAATATGGATTTATTTATTTATCAGTGTTTGATAATTTAGAAAAAAACTCAGACCCCATGGTGGGTCCCACCATGTCTGATATACCGTTTCAACTGAATATGTCATATTCTTGAATGTACTATTGTGTGTGACCCTCTAGGCCCTTATTTTGATAGTGATGAATAGTATTCACGGATCAAGAGTGGAGTTTAATAACCCATCAAGGCCCCTAAATATATAAGGAAATTCATAGCAATGAAAACCAACCTACAAACACTCACTGTGTAATATAATCTCTTTGCCTTTAAATATCTTATAAAGTAGGACGCACACTTGTGTCATCACTCTTTTTCTACTTTACTATTTTTTGATTTAACTGGATAGATTTAACCTTGATTGCCTTGTCCAAGGTCTTATGAAGGTATTACCATCCTAATCAATAAGTCCTAAGATATATTACTTCCTCAAATCAGAAGCGACAAATCCTTTGTTTACCATTCAACTAATGTCATACCACCAATGATGCACCCAACAGAAGTTACCTCACCGTGATTTCATTATCATGATTTTTTCCTTGAATCAAAGTACATGATAAAATGGAACACATTTATCATGATCTCAATTCAAGAGACCAATACACATGTCCATAAATATGAACAACCAATGACACCCAACACATGTGGTGTTCCTATTGGTGGGTCTTTACTCATGATCTCACTACTAGAGATCACCAAGTGTGAACTTCATGAGAATAAGTCGCAATGCTTATGAGCCTCCATCACCTGACAGTCAAACATAAACTATGTCCAGTTAGTATGATGTATTTAAACCATAGGACCTTTGTTTAAGATTAATTCCATAGTATCTCGAGGTTCTTATTATAGCTTGGGATCGACTATATCCCTTTGATAAAACACTTAATCTATGGAAATTACTATTTCAATAATGGATATAGAAAATTATACACTATAATGGTAAGAAAGCATCATGTATATATAACTATATACACTATATGGTAATCAAAAGTATTGTCCAAGTTGGGTCTAGGGAATCCACTATTACAACACCACATACCCCAACCACACATCATCATCCCATAAGAACGACCACACATCACAACACATAAAGAGTCATTTATAGATTTATAAAAGGGGATTTTATCACATTCCACTTTTTTAGGTGCATTATCACATAAACCATAATCCTGGAGAAACCATTTTATTATCTAAATATAATTTTTTATCTAATTTTCATTTTTAGGGTGATATCACAATAAAAGCAATAGTCAAATCACATATCATCTAGCACAAATAAATCCCCCAACGACCACAATTTTTAGTGGGGTATCAATATCGTACAATCACAATAACACAATAATAATGAAGTTGTAAAAACATGTGAATCATTTCCCTTTCACCTTTCAATTTCAATTATTAAATTATTTATCTTTGATTAAGTCAAAAAAAACATAACTCATAGATGAGTAAGAGTAAACCCCTCCCATGTGATACATAATAAAGAGAAATGAGGGATTCCCTGACTCAAAGAAGTATTATTGACTTGCTACACACTGAAGGGTGAAGAATAAATTCCCACAAACCACAACCGCACATGGGAAACTGAAAATTAACCTACACTGCACTAAAGATCCATCAAAACACATCCCAAACACACAAATCAAACCAAATTTCACCACTGTAGTGAAAATATGAAGAAGAAAGAAAGAAAACTAATTATAACTAGATGAGAAATCACCATGGATTGAATATGGGATGTTGGGAAACAATCCCCATCAAAAGGAATCTCAAAACACCAAGGGAGGGAGCCAATGGTCGCTTGGAATGAGAGAGAGAGCATCAGTCATAGGGTTTGAGAAATAACCCTGAGCACTAAAGCCTTTAAATATGCATTGAACTGGACGTTTACATGGTGTGTAGTCCCACTAATACAAATACGCCTTTTATCAGCGCTAAAAATGGCCTTTAATAGCTCTAGAAAAGTGTTGTTAAAGCCGGCGAAGATAAAGGGGGGGTCCCCTTTATGAGCGCTCAAAAAAGCGCTGATAAAAGTACCCCTTTATCAGCACTTCTTTTAGCGCTAATAAATGGGTCCTTTATCAATGCTTCCTTTATCTGCGCTTTTGTTTTAGCGCTGATAAAAGTTAAAAATATTAAAAATATTAAAAAATATTAAAAAAATTACAAAAAATTAAAAAAATCCTGCCAATCTGGGGGGCTTTTATAGCGCTTGAGCACCCCTTTTAACAGTGCTTTCCACCCCCTCCAGCGCCCCGCACGCACCCCCTCCACCCTTTATCAGCGCTAGCCCCCCACATCCACCCCCATGCTCGTGCCTCTGCCTCCACCAGGTTTTGAACTTGAGACCTCCCCCCTGTGCGCCTAAGCCCTTACCACTACTCTATTTTGATTTGTTTACCATTTCATGATATCTCTATTTATATATATATATATATATAGTTATATTTATTCGTATAGTAATATATATTTATATTAATATATATATATAGTTATATTAATATATATATAGTTATATTAATATATATAGAGTTATATTAATATATATATAGTTATATTAACATATATATATAGTTATATTAATATATATAGAGTTATATTAATATATATATATATAGTTATATTAATATATATATAGTTATATTAATATATATATATAGTTATATTAATAAATATATCTATTTATATATATATTTAGTTATATTTATTCGTATAGTAATATATATTTATATTAATATATATATAGTTATATTAATATATATATAGTTATATTAATACATATCTCTATTTATATATATATATATTTAGTTATATTTATTTGTATAGTAATATATATTTATATTAATATATATATATATAGTTATATATAGTTATATGAATATATATATTTATAGTGATATTAATATATATATTTATATTGATATTAATATTTATATTTATAGTAATATTAATATATATGTAGTTATATTAATATATATATATATATAGCTAGATTAATATATATATATAGTTAGATTAATATATAGGTATATAAATATTCATATATTTGTATTTTAAATAAAATGGTTATTAGTTATTATTTAGATAAAGCTAATATATTTTATATGTAAATATATTTTATTATTTATATTTATAATTAATTTTTATGTGTGAATATATAAAAAATATGTATATATTGTTATATATTTAATTATAAATAGCTGTGAATTATAAAAAACGATAAAATTTCAAAGTCATAATATCAATATTAATGTAATAACTTGGAATAAATTTAGTCTCCACCAAAAAAAATCCAATAATACCCCCTTAAACGAGGCTGAAAATCCACAAAATGTTAAAAAATCGGGGTACCCTGACTAAAAACTCAATTTTAGAGGACTTCTGGGCCTTTTTTGGCCTCGAAAAATGTGTCATAGGCTTTTCCTAGGTCACCAGTGCGTAGAGGTCATCGCAGGCTTTGATTTGATATGCTATAGAGCTCAAACAGACACCCGGATCAAAATTTATGGTCGTTTGAAGTTTGAGTTCCATTTTCAACTTATTTTAGATCTTTTATTAATTGTTTTGATTTTTTTTGTCTTCAAGTTGTTATTAAATGATTTTAAATCGATAATAATTAGAAAATTATTAATTAAAAATATTTTTTTAATTTTTTAAGAAGCCATTTTCACTAAATATCTTATATATTAAGTATATTAAGTGTAAATGTACATTTATACTTATCTAAAATATATTTAAAAAATTATATATTATATTTATATCAATATAACTATATTTATATATTTATATATTAATATATTTTTTTTTTGAAGTCGACCCTTTATCAGCGCTTTTTTTAGCGTTGATAAAGGTACCCCCCTTTATTAGCGCTTTTTCATTAGCACTGATAAAAGTGTGGCGCTGGGAAAAACTGTTTTTGTGGTAGTGTCCTTACATGTCATTTAAATGTAAAGCTTTAAGTTCCCTCAAAAAATGCATTTCCTTGAAGGATTTTAACACCTGGTTTATTAAAAGTCATGAAATGTACTCACACAAGTCATGAATCACCTTTACATGACATGTATACTTTATACGGAGTGTATTTTATCTGCTTCTAACTTTTAGTATCCAAACTCCTTCAGATCTACTCTAGGCCTCCTCCAATCACCTCCAACACCCAAAACTAACAAAGTAAAAAACCAGGTAGGCATGAATCATTACAATTATTTTGTGTCAAGTGTTTCTAAGAACACCATCTCTTTCTTGTATTAACATGGATAGATTTATTTTCAAATTTAGAAATAAATAATTCTTCTTTTACAAAGAAATTTTTTTATGGTATGTGCAACTAAATAACGTTCTTAATGTATCAAATTATGAAAACCAAGTATCGGACATAGATAATGAATCGTGTTTTCCCCAGTCATATAACACTCAGTTTTGGCATCACCATCTAGGTCATGTAAACGAGAATAATCTGAAAAATATCTATCAAGATTATTATTTAGAATCTTTTGATCTAAGGACACTTGAAAGATTTCATGCTTGTTTACAAGGAAAAATGATCAAACCACCATTTGGTGGATATGGTGAAAGGTCCACAGTACTTATAGGATTGGTGCACACTAATGTGTATGCATATGGACCTTTTCTGATAGAATCAATAGGTGTATATTCTCACTTCATAAATTTTATTAATGACTAGAATAAACTTGACTATTTATATTTAATGAAGTATAAGTCTAAGTCCTTTGAAAAAATCAAAGAATTAAATAATGAATTAGAGAATCAACTTGGTAAGAAGTTGAAGAATATTTGATATGATCGAGGTGGTGAATATATTAACCAAAAGTTTATCGACTTTCTATAAGAGTTTGGGATTCTATCTCAAAAAACTTCACCTTATACACCACAATGGAATAAATTTAGTAAAATTGGAAACTATACCATACTTGACATGGTAAGATCGATGATGATTCATGCAAATATTTCATTATCCTTTTGGAAATATGCATTATATGATATAGCACACATTCTAAATTGAGTACCAAATCAGGTAGAAAATGTGATTCTATATGATTTAATGTATGGAAAGAAATTTGTGTTGACACACACTCATGTATAGGGATGTGAGGAATTTTTTAAGGTCATATCAGGCAACAAAATGGAATCTTGAGGCATAAAGTGTGTCTTTATAGGGTATCCCAAGGAAATAAAAGGATATGGTCTATATAACCCCTTAAACAAGATAGTAATTATCACATGACAGACCATCTTTCTTGAGAGGGATATCATCCTCAAGAATGATAGTGGGATAAAGATTGACTTTGATGAAGTTGATGTTCAAGATGATATCTATACAACCCCTCAAAAAAGAAAGTAATTGGCGCAAGACATTCCATATTTCTTAAGAGGGATAAAATCCTAAAGAATGATAGAGGGTGTAATATTGACTTTTATGAAGTTGAAGATCAAGATACACAAGATTTAATATAGGAATAGATTCCATATGTCATCATGGAAGAAGTTGTTTCTGAAACACAAGTACTGTGTAGGAGTACCATAGAGGTAAGAGATAAAGAAGGATATGGTTTTCAAAGATGGTGACTCGTTATTGATATAAAATAATGAATATCTCTCATATAAAGAGAAAGTGGAGAACTCAAAAGCTTCAAGATATCAAGAAACCAGGAATTCTGAGTTAGATTCCATGTATTAGAACCAAGTTTGGGTTCTGGTCCAACTAAAATTTGACGCAAATCCTATTGGGTGTAAATGGGTATTCAAGAGAAAATTGTACATTGAAGGTAAAGTAAATACTAACAAAGAATGACTGGTAGATAAAGGGTTATAACAGAATCAAGGCATTGACTACTATGAAACCTTTTCTCCAATTGATATGTTTAAATCCATCAAAATTCTACTTACTATATCAGCTCACCATAACTATGAAATTTGGTAGATAGATATTAAAACATTTTTCCTTAATGGGACCCTTAAAGAATATGTCTATATGACACAACCAGAAGGGTTTGTGTCTCCAATAAATGCCAAAAAGATATGAAATTTGTAGATATCCATTTGTGGATTGAAGCAAGTGACTAGGTCATAAAACATTCGGTTTGATGAAGCTATAAAAGAATTTAGTTTCATTTAAGAACAAATATGAGCCATGTGTTTACAAGAAGTTTTATGGAAGTGATGTAATTATCTTAGTAGTATTTTTCAATGACACATTAGTTATTGGAAACAGAATACTAGTCTTACAGTTAGTTAAGGACTGATTAAACAAGTGCTTCTGCATGAAGGACTTAGATGAAACAACCTATATTCTAGGGATCAAGATCATTTTTGATAGATCCAAGATATTCTTAGACTAAATCAAGGTACATAGATTGACCAGATACTAAAAATATTCAGTCTATAATAATCCAAGAAAATATTGGTTCTAATGTCACAATTCATACATCTTTCTAATAAAATGTTTCCTCATACACAAGAGGAGAAAAAGATAATGAGTAATATTTCATATGATTAAGCTATATGATCAATCATGCATGTCATGTTATGTATTTGGTTTTATGTTGCCTGTACCTTGAGCATGGTAGGAAGATATCAATATGATCTAGGTTAACATCATTGGTCTTTTGTTAATGTTATCCTGAAGTATCTGAGAAGAACTAAGGATGTGTTCCTAATGTATGGAGGAGATGACGAGTTAGTCATCATGTAACGACCCTGACCCATGTATCCCATAGATGATGTATCCTTTATTACATTAGAATAATATACAAGTAATCACATCCTGAAGGATCGAATAGTTTAGTAGTATTGGTAAACTAGATACATACTTGAGCTTGTATTACATTGGAAAACACAAATGATAGCATAATTTTTTTTGAGAATATATTTATTACCACTAACATATGCTTTTTTATCAAACATAGTACACTTAATGGATTCTTTATAAAGGAAATAAAATAATTTTGAACTCAAATGATCAATAAGGGTTAATTACAATGAAATTTATCATGAATAAATGAACCATAATCAAATAAGGAATGAACAATATGGAAAGATAAATATCTAAACACACATTTCATTTAAATAATTAACTATCCTAATAAATGGAAAGGTAAATAACTGAAAACATGTGTCATTTGATCAATAACATGACTAAAATAATTGTATGAGGCATAATAAATGTGGAAAGGTAAATAAATAAACACATATACTAATTAAATATATGGATAAGACATAATAAATATGGAACAGTAAATGAATGAAAATACATATCAGTTAATCAATAAATGAGAATGAAATGAATCTAAAGATAATATCATTGAAAAAATATCATGGATAATAATAATTGAATTCTAAATGAAGGTAATTTTTAATTATTGGATTCCATGTCTCAAGCACATGATACCACTTCCATCAAGATCTATACTCAAGACAGTTCAAAACAGATGGGTAGAAACCCATTTAATTAAGGTTATCCAATTGTTTCATCTCATGAGAATATTGCTGCATCAAGTATCTATCTATAACTATGCCCCACCTATCTCTTGAATTTCCAAAGCATTCCTCATATATTGAATAATCTATTTAAGTCATAAACAGTGTGTCTTACCATTAAATATCCATATTAAATAAAGAGCATGGATTATCAATATTTCCTCAGTTAATCAAATAACTTTCAAAGTAAAACACCATATTTATAAATGAGATATGGTTTAATAAATAATAATATACATGATAAATAATATGGATATTTATGGTAAATTTAATATCCAATGATCATAGGAAAGTGAATATTTCAAAGAAAAGTTAATGACTACAAAAATGAATCAAGAAAGTGAATATCAATACTTTCCTCAATCAAAATGATTATAAACCATCTATAGGAAGAATAATGATGGTATAAACACAAAATATACCCATTGTATTAATAATAATGGGTTTTTATAATGGATGAATATAAATACCATAAAAATATTATTAAAAAAATTAATGAGGAAAATATTCTTTCCATTTTAAAAAATTGATTTTTAAAACTAAAAGTTCATAAAATATTTTGAAAATAATTTTATTTAAAAATTAACTTTGAAACTTATAAAGTAATATTTAAAACATTTCAATGGTTATGATGGTTGAAAATGTTTTTCATGTCGTACACATTAAAACAAAGATTTCTCACTTTTTCGGTAAAAGCCAAGCGGGCATTGTTTTGAAGATGATATGAAGATTCCTTTAAAAACAATTTGTAAAAAGTAAAAATATTTAATAAATTATTTAATAAATTATTTTTAAAATGTTGAAAACATTTCTAAAAACTTTTTTTGAAAACATGGTTTTTGAATAAAATAGATTTTCAACCGAAGAGAGAAATGAAGTCGGGATTTAATAAAAACATTTTCTTGATTATTTTAAGTACCAAAGAGTGGTAAAATAAAATTATTTCTTGAAAATTCATGAATAATGAGATTAAAATAAAATTAAAGGAGTTTATTATACAATGATCAAATAATTTATTTCAATGGAAATTCAAGTATAAAGAATCCTGATCAAAATGAGATTGTAAAATAAAATTGTTAAAATGATTATAATGTTGAAGTGAGAATTAGTCAATGAATAGATTATGTGTATAAACTATAAATACAAATAAAAAAGATAAATACAATAATATATAGTCAAAATTCATTACATTCATAATCATAGAATATTAAATTCAATGAAGGAGTAATATAACCCAATAAAAATAAATTGAGTTATGAAATTCTTTACCACTTGGTAACTTTTAATTCAAATCCCCTTAGATGAAATAATTCAAATTTAAACATAAAATATCATTAAGAATAAATTATTAATAATATTACAAGTAAAAGAGGTAGTATATACACCATATAAAATAAATTAGGTGCATAACATTACAATGTGGCTCAATGAAATGAAATCTCTTACCTCATTCTTCCTTTCAGTTGAATGTGACTTGACCTCATGTATAGTGGTTTTAAACATGTTATTAACTTATACCAGAACAATATTAATATTTATAATATCACATATTATTCTTATATAACAGCTTATCACTTTTTTGTTAATAATCTTTCATTATTCTCATTGTTTTGGGTGTTAATTGTTTTGTTTTCTCACTCCTTATTTGTCATGAAAGTTCTGTTATTATGAATATTATATAGTTCTATAATCTCAATAATAATAATAATGAAATAATAATCTTAATTATACATCAATTATACTTTTAATATCAATCATGAAAGGTGATTTTGAGAAATAAAGTATGTTACGATCATGGAGACGGTAGGTCATACTTACGCATGAGTAACTTTTCCATTTTCCAATGATCATTATGGAAAGAAGGTAAGTAGTATATTATATTTATGGATTAATTATAATATCATATATACCATATCATTTCCCTAAATATACTTATATATATCATCCATGTGGTGTGGTGATGAAAAGAGAGTCACATAGTTCCATGAAGGCAGTTGTCCACATGTACACGAACGACGTTATCATATTTCATTGAGTGAAAAGGTAAGAAAGAAAATGATACATATTATCTTTTAAGAATGATAAATATGTCAATAATATCATAATTATTTCATGTATATAACATATAATAATTAACTTTATCCTTAACACCTTCCGTGTAAAGCGTTAGTGAAACACGAATCGCAATGCTTCGTAAGGCAGTAGTATCTCGTACACACGAGTGACGTTATCATATCCCTTATAGAATATAATGTAAAAAGGTATATATGGTATAATGAATCTAGATGTATAATTATGTTATAAATATCATATATATACTTTATATCCATCCTCATACTCACCCGTGAGAGTTGGCAATGAAAAAAAATTACATCAGTTCGTGATGCAATAGTCTTCCGTACACACGAATGGTGATTTTATAACCCATTTTATGGAAGTGGGGGTGGTTTTAGGTCATTTATATGGCATAATATATTTTTATTAAATAACTTTTCATTTACATTGTATAAATATAGGTTCTTTTAAATGTTAGTTTCTTGGAAAAAAGGTATATAATACATGAAAACATAAAACATTATTCTAATTTACTTGAAAGGATTCATAAATATTCATCCTAAGAACATTTACTACACATATATAAAATAAAAGGGTGATCATAAGTCCTAGTAAGGGAAATAAAGGGAAATAGTTTACATGTGATCTTGAGAAATATCAATAAGAACTTGAAGAATAAATGCATGAGCAAAGGAAAAAAGAGACATATCATAGTAAAAAGAGATTGAATCATAACATAGAAAGGTGGATAAAACATTTAATTGAGTCATTAATAAGAATATCACCAAGTTTTTCACCGAGGTGTCATAAAAATTACATAGTATATTCACCAAGGTATCATAAAACATGTCATCTATATAGATTAAATTATTTGCCCAATGCATTGGATCACTATCAAAGAGCACCTTAATATGTCTAAATTAATTGGATACACATAGATCAAAATAAAACATTTTAGAAATAACTCATTTACAATAAAATAAATGGGTTTCATATCAAAATCATGATGTTTTAAGAAGTTCCTAAGGACACGTTCATTATGTCTTTTTAAACCCACAGAAAGGGAAAGTGGGTATCATGTATGTTAATACCTAAATAAAATAGATAATTTTAACATATATGTGAATAATCCTAGAAAATAATGAGGTTTGGGTATTCACAAAAATAAAATTAAATAAGAGAAATTTATTAAGAAAAAGAGATAAATTTTAAGAAGAAAATTCGGCAACATAACGGTATGAAACATGGTTTTATAAAATGGTAAAAATAGAGGGGAAAAGGGTCTACCATTCATAAAAGACTCATAATAAAATAAATGTATAGAATAAAATCTACATAATAACATATTTTGTAAACTTTAAAGATATACCACATGAAAAGGTAACTTGAAAGGAAAAGAGAAGTTGAGATTTCCCTTACCTTGAAGAGTAACTCCTAAAACTCAAAGATTGGGACCTTGGGGGCTTGAGGGCACCTTGGGAGGACTCCTTAGGAAGTAAAACTATCATAGATTCATGTAGGATGAATTGGGAATGAAAGATAATAGATAAATGGGTGGTTATTTATAGAAAAATATGAGTATTTATTTATTAATTTTCTTGGCCACCTAGGTAGTGGTAAATGAAAAACCATGGGCTTGCCCAGAGTATTTGCCCATGGTATTGGACACATGGGAAAGCTATTATGGTATTTTAATACACAAGATTTTACTTGAATTTTATATTATTTATTACATCATTGTGACATAAATATGATGTCATTAAACATACCAAAAAACTCACACTGTATTTTTACTATTTAAGAAAAATAAAGTATTTTATAAAATTATCATAAATTCACCCTAACCTAATTTCAACATGCTGATTTCAAAAAAAATATTTATTTTATCATATTAATACTATAAATATGATAATTTTAACTTTTAAATATAAAAATATTTATTTATTAAAAATAACATAAGATAGAAAATGCATAGTGAAATTCCTTATACTTGAAAAAAAATTATTTTATCATTTATATTTAAAGAAGATGTTTTTTTATAATAATATTTCATTAAAATAAAAATTATTCATAATACCTTAATTTATTATAATAATTGTATATTTTCTAAAAATTATAATTTCTATCCAAAAAATCAATTTATCACATTCATTATACTTTTAATAAAAACTAATCTCATAACATAATTGATGGAACAAAAATTTTATTTATGAAAATGGATTATACATTAAGTAACTAAGGCCTTGACACATAACCCCTTATAGCACCTGCATACTACCTAAGGTTAAGGTGTGTGATGGTGGGGTGGTTCAGCTAACAACATTTGAGTGGTAATTTCCACTAATTTGAACTTCTCCCATAAGAAATTATGTTCAGGCCTCACTTATTGAAGATCGGCTTGGGATTAGTCAAGAGAGAAGACCAGTGATGCTACCTCCCTCCCAATTTCTGAAAAATGGGTTTCGTATGACACAACTCTACTAGTTGAGGTCATTATTTCTCCTTTCTACATTAATTATCCTTTATTACTTCTATATTTAAACACTAATTATAACGTTAAAATTATTATCAACAGTATAATTCTAGATGGTCATATTGAAAAATGGTTATATAATGGTCAAATATAGATAGTCACATTTCCCTTTATATTCAATTTTTTAAAAAACACACACATTTACAAGAAACAAATATCATTAAAAAAATTGGGTTATTACATTCGTCCCCCCTTAAGAAATTTCATCCCTGAAATTTCAACTTGTTATCTCAATTGAGAAAAGTTGTGGGTAATTCTATCTTATTGTTTCCTCTAGTTCCCACATCACTTCTTCATATTTTTTGTTTATCCATAACACTTTGACAAGGTGGGTGGTCTGGTTACGTAAAACCTTGTCTATATTGTCCAAGATCTCCACTAGTTGCTCCTCATAAGAGAGGTCGTGTTCCAGTTGTACTACCTCCGGATTCAGTACATGTGAAGGGTATGGTATGTAATTTTTCAGGAGAGATACGTGTAATACATCATGAACTTGAGATAGATTTGGAGGGAGTTTAAGCCGATAGGCCACTGCTCTTATGCAATCAAGGATTTCATAGGGTTCAATGTACATAGGGATAAGATTTAATTTCTTCCCAAACTACATGAATCTCTTCAAAGGTGAAATTTTAAGGAAGAATTTATCACCAATATCAAACTACAAGTCCCTTAAAAAGTTGTTGGCATAGCTATTCTACTGAATCTAAGCTTCCTTTATGTTTTATTAAATAACATGAATCTTTTTGTCATATCTTGCACAAGATTAGTCCCAAGAATCTTTCTCTTACCAACTTCATCCCAAAAATAAGAGTTCTACATCTCTTTCCATATGGAGATTCATAAGGTACCATTTGAATACTTGAATGGAAGCTTTTGTTGTATGAGAACTCAAATAATGGGAGATTTTGATCTCATCCACTTTTAAATTCCATTAAGCATGTTCTCAGCATGTCCTCAAGTGTTTCAATAGTCCTTTCATATTGACCATTAGTTTGAGGGTTATAGGATGTACTTAAATTCAATTCAGTATTCAGATCATGTTGAAGACTTCTCCAAAATTTTGATGTGAACCTTGGATCACAATTAGAAATAATAGAAAGTGGAACTCTATACATCCTTAACACTTCACATATATCTTGGAAAGTTTTTCAAGAGAGAAATATTCCTGAATAACGATGAAATGGGAAATCTGGGTGAGACGATCCAGTATAACCCAAATCGAATTGTTTCCTTTGTAATTTCTGAGGAGACCAGTGACAAGTCCATAGTTATATTTTCCCACTTCCATGTTGATATAGGTAGTGTTTGTAATACCCCTTTAGAAATTTTTCACTCTTCTTTCACTTATTGATGTACCAGGCACCTTGTAGTGTATTTGGAAATATCCCTTTTCATGTTATCCCATCAATAATGATCAAGAAGGTCCCTATACATTTTAGTACTTCTAGGATGTATATAGAATGTAGATATATGAGATTTATCCATCATCTCCTTTATTTCCATAATATATAGAACACATATCCTTATATGAAATTTTAGTATACCTTCTTGATCAATATTGAACCCAGGAAACTTCTCATTCTTCACAGCCTATATCTTCTTATGTAACAAAAGATATTCTCCTTGAGATTTCATGATCTTTTCTAGTAATGATGGTTGATAAATCATTTGGGATAGTTTTGATGATGTCCCTTCCCTTATGATTCTCTTGTCTAGTTTTACTAGGTCTTTGATCAATGGATCTCCTTTAATCCTTATCATTTCCATCATAATAGGGTCTTTTCTACTTAATGCATCAGCGACTTTGTTTACTCTTCTAAGATGATAATGAATTGAACAATAATAGTATTTAAGAAGTTCCAAACATCTCCTTTGTCTCATGTTCAATTCTTTTTGTGTGAAAATATAATTCAAACTTTGGTGGCCTATTCATATATCACATTTCTCCCCATAAAGATAGTGTCTTTGTGTCTTCAGAGCAAAAACAATCGCAACCAGCTCTAGGACATGCCTATGATAATTCTTATCATGAGGCTTTAACTGTCAACATACATAAGCAATCACCTTATAATTTTTCATGAGGATTCACCCAAGACCTTTTATAGATGAATCGATAAAAATAACGAATCCTTCTCTTATATAGGGTAGAGTTAACACAGTTGTAGTTGTTGAGTCAAAACGTGTTTTGACTTTCCCATTGATCTTTTGTTTTGGAAATCACGAATCACATATTTTTTTCATATATGTTGTATTCTAATCATAATCACATATATCGTAATCACATATTTTTTTTCTTTTCATAATCATATACTATTGTTTTACAATCATAATCACATATATCATAACCACATGCATCATAACCAGGTCATGTATTGTATTCATGTTATGCATCGTAACCACATGCATTGTAACCAGGCCATGTATCGTATTCATGTTATGAATCGTAACCATATGCATCATAACCAAGATATGTATCATAATAATATTATGCATCATAACCATGTATCATAACCAAGATATACATCATAATCATATCATTCATCGTAACCATCTTATGTATCGTAACTATGATATGAATCATAACCACAATATGAATCGTAACCACAATATGCATCTTATACATGTTAATCATTGTAACCAAGTTATGTATCATACTCGTGTAATGCTTTGTACTCATGTCTTACTCCAATACCATTTACATGTTTCTCATACTCATTGTTTCATACTTTTGTACTTAGTATCTTCTAAAAAACGATGTCGTGAAGTTAGTTTTATACCAATCAAAATGATGTCATGTATTCTATTTGTTTTGATAGTTATAATTCTAGGTGTCCAAGTCCCTCCAAATTTTCCAAAGAAATATGACCATTGGAGGAAATATGTCCATTGGAAATTTAGGCCTATAAATAGGAGGTTATTCGTTAGAGTGCACAAATTTTGCTGCTTTCAAGTTCTAGAGAGAGATAGTGTGACTTATCTCTTGCTTCGTGTGAAAGACTTGAAGATACAAGATGTGAACATCTTGTTCCAAGTTCTTTTATTTCTATAAGTGATTTTTTTTATTTGTGCGATCAATAATTTTGATAAATATTGAGGGCTTCTAGGGATAGGAAGACGTGTTTTTTATTATTTTATCAAGGGATTTTAAGTGTTTGAAAGACAAAGGTTCTGATTACCTTCATAATCAAGGGCTTACAGGGATAGGAAAACAGTCGTGCTAATCATCATATTGAGGGATTACCCAGGAGGTGCTAATACAAACCTTTTATCCTTAGTGAAAGGATACCCTACTCTTTGGGATTAAAGAATTGCAATACCTTTACATTTTCGCTGCTATTTGTAATAGAAAGGGAATCATTTTTTCTTCTTTCTATTCATATTCTTTTCTATTGTAATAGTTTCAATTACGATTCATTCATTACATTTTTTACTAAGATATTATATACATTGTATGGTAGAATCATTTATATTTTTATTACTCTGATCATTGTATTCAATTCAAATATAATTGTTTTTCATTACTTGTGGTATTACATCATATCATATCCATCAAATCTAAGACCCGTATGGTCATTTGTATTAGTTGTGAATTATATTAGTTTAAGACCTCTTAAACTAAGTTCATTCTTAAGAGTTTAAATACAAATTTTTTAAACCTAAAATTCACCCCCCCTTGTATTGTGTCATCTCATATACATTTACATTTATATTACAATCCAACAATTTTTATCATAGGAGTTTTACACTATTTTGTATTACTTTCTTTATTTATTTCTGTAAGACAATTGTATTTCTTTTAAAAATCCTTTGTTTATATTTACTTACTACACTAATGTGTGGAGTGGAAAAGTATTGTTTTATAAGATGGTAGGAATGAGTATTGGATCAATTGACAATATAAACCCAACTATACCACCTATTTTTGATAGGAATGATTATGAGTATTGGAGATATTGAATGAAGACGTTTGTTATTAATACTAGAGTAGATAACTTTGTCATTCTTGCTGGAGAATACAAAATTCTAGACAAAGAATTCAGAACCTTCACCAACCATGAGAAACTAGAATATCAACTGAATTTCAAGGTATGCAATACTTTGTTGTGTTCTATGAACAGGGATATATATAGTCATATATCTTCATGTAAAGCATCCAAATGTATCTGGAAGAAATTGGAAGTCACACATTTTGGTACATCTAAAGTTATAGAAACAAGAAGATCCATGCTCCGAGCTGAATATCATGGTTTTGTTTTTTCATATGGAGAACCAGTATGCAAGATTCAACAAAGATTTACGACAATCATAAATATTCTTCAATCCATGGGAGAAAAAGGTCTTTATGATGAAGTGTTAGTGGACAAGATAATTTATATAATTCCAAATGAGTGGGAATCAAAAAGAACAACTATTGATGAGAATAGGAAAGTTACTCAAATCACTCTTAATGAATTATTTGGTACTCTCTTACAGTATAAGACAAGAATGAAAAAAGATGTAGATTTTAATAAGAAAAATAATGGTAATGGAAGTGTATCTTTTACTACTACATCTAAATCCAAGACACTAGAAT
Organism: Viscum album; assembly: GCA_963277665.1. Lineage (NCBI taxonomy): Eukaryota > Viridiplantae > Streptophyta > Magnoliopsida > Santalales > Viscaceae > Viscum > Viscum album. The sequence continues at coordinate 158,729,832 of OY728137.1, forward strand.
GGATAACAAGATCTAAATCTAAGAAAGATTTTGTTATATTAGAATCCATTTAAAGTGATCATTCAGAGAATGAATTAGCCAACCTTGCTCAAATAATGGACAAGATTATTGTAAATAAAGACTTTCAGTGCAGATTTAAAAAGAAAGAGAGAAAGTACAAGAAAGACTCAGAAGTAAATTTTTATGAATGTAAAAGAGTTGGTCACATTAGATAAGATTTTCCTTTGATTAAAAGAAAAAATAGGAAGGAGAAACATTATGAAAGAAACAAGAAAAAGTATTACAATTCTAATAATAAGAAATTATTTAAAGAAAATGATACTTGGATTTCAAGTGGTGGTGATTCATCGGATGGATCTTTAGAATATGAATCTTCTGGTCAAAAGAATATTAGACTTATAGATAGAATACCTATTTAAAATTATTGTCGCATAGATAAGGTACACAATCTATAATCTCTTACAAATTTATCTTTAAATTCCAATTACCCTGATGAGAAAAATTCTTATTCTTTGGATGAAGAATCTTCCTCACTAGAGGATAATTTCTCTTCTTTTGAAGAAATATCCAGATTTTCCAAATTAATTGAGAATAAAAATTCCAAACTCAATAAAAATCTTAATAAGGAAAATTATAGAATTTCTATCCTTGAAAAAGAATTTTCAAATCATTCAAAAGATCTTGATAAGAAAACCCTTGATTTTGATAATATTTAAAAAACCCTTATGTAAATAAATTCTTAGAAGGATAAAATTTCTAAGGACTTTGAACAACTTTTTTAAAGAAATTTTTTTTTTTGAAATGAGAAACAATTCCAAAAAATTTTCTTATGAGAATGATAATTTGGTCATTAGACTAAAATCTAAAATTTTTTCTCTTAAGAAACTTTTATCAAATCTCACTTATAGAAGTAAAGAATTTGATAAAATGTATTCACAAATTCAACTTCCTAGGAAAAGTTCTGGATTTGGTTATACTCATTCAAAACTGATTTTTAGTCATAATTATTTTGTTCCCCAAAGTGCTCATTTTTTCACAAAATGTAAATGTGGTGGACATTGGGAGAATAATTTTTATCTTAATATAACAAAATCTTTAGGATTTCATAAATCTCACTTTGTAAAAAAAATGTGGATTCCTAAAATTCTTTTATCTAACATTTCCATATCCAAACAAGTTTGGGTTCTGAAAAACTAATTGTTTCTTTTTTAAGAAAATAAAAATTGTACCAATAATAAGAATATTTGGTACATAGATAGTGGTTTTTCTTGACATACAATTGGAAATAAATATTTCTTTGAAAAGATTATTGAAATGAAAGGTGGAATAGTGACCTTTGGATATAATGCTCAAGGAAATATCATTGGTATAGGTAATATTGTTCTTTTAGAAAAAGTTTAATTTCAAATATTTTGTTTGTTTTTGGTCTTAAGAACAACCTTATAAGAATAATTCAACTATATGATAAAGGTTACCTTGTGAATTTTAGGAATGATAAATTTTTAGTTCATAATTCCAAGGATGAATTCATTCTTTCTACCCGTAGGCATGAGAATGTATACACACTTAACTTAGAAGACCTTAGGAGCCAATACTTACCTTACTTAAGTTCAATAGAAGACCAATCTTGGTTATGGAATAGAAGGTTAGGAAACTGTAACCTTAGGAACCTATGTAAAATCTCAAAAAAAAATTTAAGGATCTACCAGATCTCAGAAATTATTTTTCAAAAGTTTGTAACCCTTTTCAATATGGCAAGCAACATAAAACTAGATTTAAATCAATTAATGAAGTTTCAACTTCTAATTAATTATAGTTAGTGCACATTGATCTTTTTGGTCCCACACAATCTAACATCCCAAGTAAGTAATGAATAATAGATATTTTTATCTATGTCTATTAATGATTAAGATAGTGTTATAGAGGCTTAAAATGAAAATAAATACAATCTTATGCATGGAATACACTAATATTCTTAAAAGATTGTTTTACTGCCTTTTGATGGAAAACCATTTTTGAATCTATATTTTGACAATTTTATAAACTATTTTTGTCAAAATAAACTCATTCTTTATGATTGGGACATCAAAATTTACCTTGTGTGAATTTTTGGTATTTTTCTGACAATGTTCATTTTTTAATGAATAATGAAAAATACTGCATTTTACATCAAAACTGCTTTTTAATATAATTTATTTATATGATTAGATTATCTTTTTAATTGGGTTTGAAGTGAAATTAGAATATATTTTTACCATTTAATCCAATGGTGGTCATTGGAATCAATTTCACTTTGAAATTGGACTTAAACTGGTGTCAATCTTTTGATACTTATTGTTTCATAAAAACACACTATTTGCTCTGACAGCGGGAATTAATTATTAAATTAATTAATTTGAATTATATGTATTTAATTTTGTAAAATATACTTCAATTTTGAATTCGGAATATCAAATATAGCTTGGGGTGAATTTTTGGTAATTTTCTGAAAAACTTCAATTTTTGATGAATAGTGAAACCACTAAGTGGTAGTTAAAGAAACTGATTTTTTGTTTAAATGAAACTTTGCTACTTTTGTGTTTTGAATTTCAAAAATCCGACATTCATGGTTGTCATTAAGAAGTAAAATGTGGTTCAATGGGATTACAATTTTTTTGGTGAATAGTAACTTATTAAGTTTTTAATCGCGATTAGTGGTAATTAGTGTAGTTTAAGGTAAAAATAATGCTTTAATAAAATAAGATGAGCTTGAAACATGTCCTACCCTCATTGGTTGTGTCATGGCCGACCAAGACAAGCCATGGGTAAACTTGGGGACCCCATGGATCCACTTTGGTTGGGAAATTACATAAACAACTTTTTATTTAATGTAAAAGTAAAAATGACACAAACATAATATGTTTTACGAAAAAAAAATTCACATGGGGTTATAACGATCAGATTTTTGATTATAAATAGTAATTGGAAAGATGAAAATATTTCCTACATCATAGTATTTTTTTTATAATTTTTATACATTAAATAAATTAAATTATTTATGACATAATAATGATGTCGCGATGACATCATTATTTGACGATTTAAATAAAATGGAAAGATAATGTAAAATCTATGAACTACATATGTCCAAAACCAATTGTATGAGTGGATTTCGAACCCTTATCACCTTATCCACGAATTATTTCAATGTGGTACCTTTTAAAACCGAAAAACATTTTCAAATAAAGTAATATTTCTTTACTTTCCAAAAGTGCCCCTCCTCTCCTCTTATAAAAGGCCCCCACCTCTACCTCATTTCACACACTCCTCAAGCCTTTGGCTCGGAAAAACCCTGCCTATTTACTCTCTCCACATCCCTCTCCTAATCCTAGAGGATTACCTTTGGGCAGAATCCTTTCAAAGGAAGCCTTTAGGCTCAAATAAAAAGGAGTTACACTTTTAAAGGTAATTCATTCTCTCATGTTCATTTGTTTTATTTTGCTTCTCCAACCCCCTAAACTATTTTTATTTACTTCTTTTGTAACAACACCAGTATCATAAATATACTATGATGTTGTTATAATATTTATTTGAGCTACACTCTCACACAACTACATCAAATGGTTAAAGAACATACGATTTCCGTGGATGGCGAAATTCTGCCTCCCGAAACGATGATTGTTCAATACTCATTTAACACCTTCAAAGGTGGCCATTATGATGTCACTATTTTTATATATGATATATAATATTTTTATGTTTTCCTTAAGCTTCTGTTTTTTTTCATTTTGGGCATACCTTTATGGTTTCCATTATGGGTAAACACGATATCTTCATTTTAGGAAGTGCGGACTACCGCCCCCTGAAAGTGATTTGATTAGTCAATACCATATGTGGGTTTTGTAAACGATAAAGTTAATGATATTATATATGTTATTATACTGGAATTATAATATACTCTTATATCATTATGATTCCATTCCAGAAAATACGAAATAGAAATGGAAGTAGTGTTCATGCGTACGTACGGCTTACCGTCTCCATGAACGGTGCATTTCATTTCTTACCTCTAAATGTGATGTAATATTATAAATACATGTATATGATGAATATATATGATATATATGTTATCCAAATCATTAATATCATTCTGGATATAACGAAACTTTGACCAAATTAACAACATGTAAGTGTAAGAAGTCTATTTTTGACTTAAGAACCAAATACCGACAAAATTAACATTATCAACTTAAATGATTACATGATGTTCATAACATGGTATAAAAGGAATAATGAACTTGAAAAAGGTTAATAAGAAAGTAGATATTAACTCAAGTTTATTATTCAGGAAATTAAAGAACGGTCGGGTCAAGTCGGATACGAGGTATGGGACTTCGTCTCAATCTCCTTTCATTGAGGCATATTTTATTTTATACACAACTTTCTTTTATACGGTGTATAAACCCCTTTGACTTTTATGTTTATTCAAAAGGAATCTTTTTTATACGAAGCGTTTACTAAATGACAAAAGGGAATGTTTTTGTCGTACGTATGCGGCGACAACGAATTCTCCGCCGTCATGACCGTTATTTGAGTTTCGGCTTCCTCTACAAGCCATACCTTTTTTTAAAAGAAAAATAAATACCATGTTTTACTTTTCTTTTATTTTGGTATTGAAAATGGTTTTCACAATGTTTTTTGTGTTGTATTGATATCTTGTGATTGAAATGTGGAAATTTTATGTTTCCTTTATGCATGTTTTATGTGATATGATTATGTTATGGTTCTTGGGCATTATTATGAAGACGGGTGGTTCCGTGATAAACTAAGGGCGGGTGAGCCCGTTATAGCTCTCCAATGCATTGGGTAACGCGAAGGAGTGAAACGTTAAGGTTTCTCCGAAGAGATTTAGGGAATATACTGTGATGGGTATTCCAAATGTAACCAAGAGGGTTACTCCCTACATAAGAATGTTATGAATGCCTCAAGTTACCTTTATGTCTTATGATTTCTATGATTTATTCATGATTTGATGAGGTATGTTAAAGTGCTTATGTTTTATGGGTAAAGTATGATCTCATCCTTATGTACATATGTACCCATGTTTCCTTTCCATATTTTTATAACCCATACTGATCTTTTTATGCTCATCCCAAGTTTTTGAAATGTTTTCACAGGTCAAGGGAAAGGTACATGATATGATGATAGTGTCAAGGAAGTGTCAAGAATGAATCCATGTTTTATTTTAAATATGTTTCCTTTGATGGGAATGAAGAATACTATCTTTATGTAACCACTTTGTTTATATGTGGAATGTAATGCAAGTTTTATGATCTAATTCTCTAAAACTCTAAACTTGAAAAGATCCTCAATGTGTAATCTTGTAATAACTCAAGATTTAAGTAAGGTTTAAGGCTGGGGCCTTATAGTTGGTATCAGAGGTCGGTTTAGATAACTTTAGGAGTTAGAATTCTATTGAATGATTATCCAAAGATTTTTTTTTATGGTCAAATTGAAGTGATATAGCATTTGAAGATTACCATGTTGCTTCATCTAAGACATGTTTGTTCAGAATGGTTTTCCGCAGAGGAAATAGGGAAGCAGTGCTAGGAAGGAATACAGAAGGAAATAACCTTCCGAATCAGCATCCCGAGATGGTCAGAATTGGAACTGAACAGTTTGTTGCAGTAATGGCACAGTTGACTCAGGCTATAAATGGTGTTCGTATCCATGCACGAGATCAGCCAGATCAACCGCAGAGGAACATGTCAGTGGTGGAACATTTCATGAGGAAACATCCCCCATCATTCAAAGGATCATCTGACCCTGTGTTAGCTGAAGGGTGGATTAAAGCACTGGAGAAGATTTTCGATGTCATGGGGTGTTCAGACAATCAAAAGGTTAGTCTTTCCATTTACCGTTTGGAGGGTGAGGCAGATCAGTGGTGGTCGATGGTTAAAAATATCAGGGACGCTGATGAGATTGATGCTCTCGACTGGGATGAATTCAAAGGTATGTTTCTTGAGAAGTATTTTCCTAATTCTGTTCGACTTAGGATGGAAAATCAATTCTTGTAATTTAGGCAAGAGGAATACTCAGTGGCTTCCTATGAAGAAAGGTTCACTCGATTGGCAAGGTATGCTCCAAATTTTATCCGAGACCTTGATAGTAAAATCAATCATTTTTATTCAGGATTAAAGCCAAAATATCGAAGGGCTTTAGCTTCTCGTGAGTTTAAAAGTTATGAAAAGCTTGTTTTATGTTCTGAGAAGGTGGAAATGGAGTTTGCCGATGATCAAGTGTTCTATAACAACCAACAGAGGAAGAGACCGAGGTGGCAGGAGAAAGGTAATAATTCTTCAAAAAGTCTGGTGGTAAGAAAACTAAATTTCCAGTTTGTGATAAATGTGGCAAAAGGCATGCTAGGGAATGTCTTTTGAATTCTGGAAAGTGCTACCAATGTGGTAAGATGGGACATAAGGCTCATGATTGCACTGAAAAGGATCAAGGTGAAGGTAAGACCAATTTTGATTTACAGTTAGTGAAATGTTATAAGTGCAATGAGATGGGTCACTATGCAAACGAGTGTCCGACAAAGAGCTTGAGTGATGGGAAGTAGTTAGAATACAAGTAGAAAGGGGTGGTGAAATCCTTTGCAAATACTTCAGCAGATGTCGGTCCATCAAATAGAGATTCGTAGCTTCCTTGGTTTGGCGGGCTTTTACCGAAGGTTTGTTATAAATTTTTCACGGTTATCTATTCCAATGACTAAGCTAAATCAGAAGGGTGTTAAGTTTATCTGGACAAAAGAATGTGATGATTTTTTTCAGGAATTGAAAAGAAGATTGGTGAATGCTCCAGTTTTGGCACTACCTTCCAGGAATGGTGAGTTTGTTATATACAGTGATGCTTCATTGAAAGGACTTGGTTGCGTCCTAATGCAGAATGATCAGGTAATTGGTTATGCCTCATGACAGTTGAAAAATCATGAGGTAAATTACCCTACACGTGATTTGGAATTAGCTGCTGTTGTTTTTACTTTAAAAATTTGGAGGCATCATCTGTATGGAGTAAAGTGTGAAATATATACCGATCACAAAATTTTAAAGTATATATTCACTCAGAAAGAGTTAAACATGAGACAGAGGAGATGGCTAGAATTAATCAAGGATTATGATTGTACAATTCATTACCATCCGGGAAAAGCAAATAAAGTGGCTGATGCTTTGAGTCGAAAAAGTAATGCTTCATTAACAATGTTGCATTTGGAACGTGATCCTTTGGTTAAGGATTTGATGAAATTTGGCATAGAAGTTGTTGGTGCAGGAATTCCTTCTGTTTTGTTTCAGGTATCAGTGAGATCATCTCTATCAGATAGAATCAAGCAAGCATAGAAGCAAGACAGTGAGTTGCAGAAAAAGGTAGAGCTGGTTCAGAAAGGTAAGTTGCCTGAATTCAACATTGATAATGATTGTGTTTTGAGATTTGGGAAGAGATTGCGTGTGCCTTGTGATTCACAGTTGAAGAGAGAGTTGTTATGTGAAGCTCATAGTTCTCCGTTTTCAGTTCATTCGGGCAGTACTAAGATGTATAGAGATCTGCGGGATTATTACTGGTGGGATGGAATGAAAAGAGATATTGCTGATTTTACTGTGAAGTGTTTGACTTGTCAGCAGGTTAAAGCAGAGCGGCAGTTACCGAAAGGGATGCTTCAGCCTTTACCAGTTCCAGAGTGGAAATGGGAGAATATATCCATGGACTTTATTGTTGGATTACCGAAGACATCTCGAGGTAATAATGCAATCTGGGTTATTGTTGATCGCTTGACCAAATCTGCTCATTTCCTTGCTATACGAGATACTTTCTCTCTTGATCAACTTTCCCGTTTGTATCTTAAAGAAATAGTCAGGTTACATGGAGTTCCTCTCTCCATTGTATCGGATCGTGATCCCAGGTTTACTTCTAACTTATGGAAAGGCCTTCAGAAGTCGTTGGGTACTGAATTAAATTTTAGTACAGCTTTTCATCTTCAATCAGATGGGCAGTCAGAACGAACAATTCAGACATTGGAGGATATGCTAAGAGCTTGTTCTATGGATTATCAGGGAAGTTGGGACCAACATCTTTCTTTGGTTGAATTTTCATATAATAACAGTTTCCATTCCAGTATACAGATGGCACCATTTCAGGCATTATATGGGAAGCGGTGTCGAACTCCAGCTTTCTGGGATGAAGTGGGTGAAAGGAAGTTGATGGGACCAGAATTGGTAGAAGAGATGGCAGAAATAGTTCAGCTGATTCAGAGACACATGAGAACAGCTCAGAGCAGGTAGAAGATTTATGCGGATAACCGGAGGAAGGATCTATCTTTCTAGGTAGGTGATCATGTTTTTCTCAAGGTTTCTCCTTGGAAAAGTGTGATGAGATTTGGTAAGAAAGGAAAGTTGAGTCCAAGGTTCGTTGGACCATACAAAATTCTGGAGAGAGTTGGATCAGTTGTATACCGAGTGGCTTTACCTCCGAGTTTATCTCAGGTACACAATGTTTTTCACATTTCGATGTTGAGAAAGTATATGCCAGATCCATCTCATGTTTTGAGTCCAGAGGTAGTTCAGCTGGAAGAGAACCTATCTTATGAGGAACAACCGGTCCAGATTCTTGACCACAGGGAGCAAGTGTTACGGAATAAGGTGATTAACCAGGTAAAGGTTTTGTGGAAAAACCACATGATTGAAGAGGCAACATGGGAATCTGAAAATGCAATGAGGGATAAGTACCCCCATTTATTCGATAAGTAAATAAATTGCGGGGACGCAATTTTCTAAAGGGGGGAAGGATGTAACATCCCAATTAAGTAATGAATAATAGATATTTTTATCTATGTCTATTAATGATTAATATAGTTTTATAGAGGCTTAAAATGAAAATAAATACAATCTTATGCATGGAATACACTAATATTCTTAAAAGATTGTTTTACTGCCTTTTGATGGCAAACCATTTTTGAATCTATATTTTGACAATTTTATAAACTATGTTTGTCAAAATAAAATTATTCTTTATGATTGGGACATCAAAATTTACCTTGTGTGAATTTTTGGTATTTTTCTGACAATGTTCATTTTTTAATGAATAGTGAAAAATACTGCATTTTACATCAAAACTGCTTTTTAATCTAATTTATTTATATGATTCGATTATCTTTTTAATTGGTTTTGAAGTTAAATTAGAATATATTTTTACCATTTAATCCAATGGTGGTCATTGGAATCAATTTCACTTTGAAATTTGACTTAAACTGGTGTCAATCTTTTGATAATTATTGTTTCATAAAAACACGCTATTTGCTCTGACAGCGGGAATTAATTATTAAATTAATTAATTTGACTTATATGTATTTAATTTTGTAAAATATACTTCATTTTTTAATTCGGAATATCAAATATAGCTTAGGGTAAATTTTTGGTAATTTTCTGAAAAACTTCAATTTTTGATGAATAGTGAAACCACTAAGTGGTAGTTAAAGAAAAACTGATTTTTCGTTTAAATGAAACTTTGCCACTTTTGTGTTTTGAATTTCAAAAATCCAACATTCATGGTTGTCATTAAGAAGTAAAATTTGGTTCAATGGGATTAAAAAAAAAATTTGGTGAATAGTAACTTATTAAGTTTTTAATCGCGATTAGTGGTAATTAGTGTAGTTTAAGGTAAAAATAATGCTTTAATAAAATAAGATGAGCTTTACACATGTCCTACCCTCATTTTTTGTGTCATGGCCGACCAAGACAAGTCATGGGTCAACTTGGGGACCCCATGGATCCACTTTGGTTGGGAAATGACATAAACAACTTTTTATTTAATGTAAAAGTAAAAATGACACAAACATAATATGTTTTACGAAAACAATTTTTAAATGGGGTTATAACGATCAGATTTTTGATTATAAATAGTCATTGGAAAGATAAAAAGATTTCCGAAATCATAGTATTTGTTTTATAATTTTTAGACATTAAATAAATTAAATTATTTATGACATAATAATGATGTCGTGATGACATCATTATTTGACGATTTAAATAAAATGGAAAGATAATGTAAAATATATAAACTACACATGTCCAAAACCAATTGTATGAGTGGATTTCGAACCCTTATCACCTTATCCACGAATTATTTCAATGTGGGACCTTTTAAAACCGAAACACATTTTGAAATAAAGTAATATTTCTTTACTTTCCAAAAGTGCCCCTCCTCTCCTCTTATAAAAGGCCCCCACCTCTACCTCATTTCACACACTCCTCAAGCCTTTGGCTCAGAAAACCCCTGCCCATTTACTCTCTCCACATCCCTCTCCTAATCCTATAGGATTACATTTGGGCATAATCCTTTCAAAGGAAGCCTTTAGGCTCAAATCAAAAGAAGTTACACTTTTAAAGGTAATTCATTCTCTCATGTTCATTTGTTTTATTTTGCTTCTCCAACCCCCTAAACTATTTTTATTTACTTCTTTTGTAACAACACCAGTATCATCAATATACTAGGATGTTGTTATAATATTTATTTGAGCTACACTCTCACACAACTACATCAAATGGTTAAAGAACATACGGTTTCTGTGGATGGTGAAATTCTGCCTCCCGAAACAATGATTGTTCAATACTCATTTAACACCTTCAAAGGTGGCCATTATGATGTCACTATTTTTATATATGATATATAATATTTTTATGTTTTCCTTAAGCTTCTGTTTTTTTTTCATTTTGGGCATACCTTTATGGTTTCCATTATGGGTAAACACGATATCTTCATTTTAGGAAGTGCGGACTACCGCCCCCTGAAAGTGATTTGATTCGTTAATACCATATGTGGGTTTTGTAAAGGATAAAGTTATTGATATTATATATGTTATTATACTGGAATTATAATATACTCTTATATCATTATGATTCCATTCCAGAAAATACGAAATAGAAATGGAAGTAGCGTTCATGCGTACGTACGGCTTACCGTCTCCATGAACGGTGCATTTCATTTCTTACCTCTAAATGTGATGTAATATTATAAATATATGTATATGATGAATATATATGATATATATGTTATCCAAATCATTAATATCATTCTGGATATAACGAACCTTTGACCAAATTAACAACATGTAAGTGTAAGAAGTCTATTTTTGACTTAAGAACCAAATACCGACAAAATGAACATTATCAGCTTAAATGATTACATGATGTTCATAACATGGTATAAAAGGAATAATGAACTTGAAAAAGGTTAATAAGTAAGTAGATATTAACTCAAGTTTATTATTCAAGAAATTAAAGAACGGTCGGGTCAAGTCGGATACGAGGTATGGGACTTCGTCTCAATCTCCTTTCATTGAGGCATATTTTATTTTATACAAAGCTTTCTTTTATACGGTGTATAAACCCCTTTGACTTTTACGTTTATTCAAAAGGAATCTTTTTTATACGAAGCATTTACTAAACGACAAAAGGGAATGTTTTTGTCGTACCTATGCGGCGACAATGACTTCTCCGCCGTCATGACCGTTATTTGAGTTTCGGCTTCCTCTACAAGCCATACCTTTTTTTTAAAGAAAAATAAATACCATGTTTTACTTTTCTTTTATTTTGGTATTGAAAATGGTTTTCACAATGTTTTTTGTGTTGTATTGATATCTTGTGATTGAAATTTGGAAATGTTATGTTTCCTTTATGCATGTTTTATGTGATATGATTATGTTATGGTTCTTGGGCATTATTATGAAGACGAGTGGTTCCGTGATAAAATAAGGGCGGGGGAGCCCGTTATAGCTCTCCAATGTATTGGGTAATGCGAAGGAGCGAAACATTAAGGTTTCTCCGAAGAGATTTAGGGAATATACTGTGATGTGTATTCCAAATGTAACCAAGAGGGTTACTCCCTACGTAAGAATGTTATGAATGCCTCAAGTTACCTTTATGTCTTATGATTTCTATGATTTATTCATGATTTGATGAGGTATGTTAAAGTGCTTATGTTTTTTGGGTAAAGTATGATCTCATCCTTATGTACATATTTACCCATGTTTCCTTTCCATATTTTTATAACCCATACTGAGCTTTTTATGCTCATCCCAATTTTTTGAAATGTTTTCACAGGTCAAGGGAAAGGTACATGATATGATGATAGTGTCAAGGAAGTGTCAAGAATGAATCCATGTTTTATTTTAAATATGTTTCCTTTTATGGGAATGAAGAATACATTCTTTATGTAACCACTTTGTTTATATGTGGAATGTAATGCAAGTTTTATGATCTAATTCTCTAAAAATCTAAACCTGAAAAGATCCTCAATGTGTAATCTTGTAATAACTCAAGATTTAAGTAAGGTTTAAGGCTGGGGCCTTATACACAAACTAGAAGTATTGGAGGAAAATACTATATATATTTTTAGTTGATGACTACACCAGATTTACATGGGTATATTTTCTAGCAAAGAAATATGAAGCCTTTTTCTATTTCACAATTTTTAGAGCCCAAGTTAAAAATGAGAAAAATATACCACTAATAACTATTCATAGTGATCATGGCAGAGAATTTCAAAATTCATATTTTAAAACCTTTTGTAGTAAGAAAGGTATTACTCACAACTTTTCAGCTCTAAAAACCCCTTACCAAAATGGTATTGTAGAAAATGACAAGAACCATGTTGGGTGAATACTCAATTTCTAAGAATTTCTGGGATTAAGCTGTAAGTACTGCATGTTATACTATAAATCAAGTTTTAAATAGAAATTTTCTTAATAAAACACCTTATGAATTGTGGACTAGCTGAAAACCTAAAGTTTCTTACTTCAGAGTATTTGGATGAAAATTATTCATATTGAATACTAAATATAACCTACATAAGTTTGCACCCAAATCTGATGAAGGAATATTTTTAGGTTATTCCAATACTTCTAAGTCTTATAAAGTTTTTAATAAAAACTCATGTACTGTTGTGGAAACAGTGCATATTAAATTTGATGAAACTGATCCTTTCGTTTTTAAACAAACCCTTCTTACATTAACAGATGTGTTTTCACAAACTAATTATCAACCTTTTATTGAAAACTCTTCTGAAAAGAGGAATAATCAAGAAAATGTTTCTGAAATGTTTACCCTGGAATAATTTATACTTTATGTTGATGAACAGGTTTTACAAAACCCAAATCAATTTTTTATTAGGAATCATCCTAGTGAAAATATCATTGGTGATGTAAATCAACCCATAAGGATAAGAAATTCCTTGAGAAATGAAATAGAATATCTTTCTTTTCTATCTCAATTTGAACCTAAAACTTTGAATGAGGACTTAGGTGATGAAGATTGGATTAAAGAAATGCAGGATGAACTAAATGAATTTGAAAGGAATGATGTCTGGACCTAAGTTGAAATACCTAAAGAAACAAATGTAATTTCTATAAAATCGGTTTTTAAAAACAAATGTGATAAAAATTGAGTCATTATAATAAATAAAGAAAAACTTGTTGCTAAATCCTATAATCAACAAGATAGAATAGAATGTGAATAAATATATGCTTTGGTAGCTAGACTTGAATCTATTCATATTCTATTAGCCTTTGCATCATTCTTTTACTTCAAAATTTTCTAAATGGATGTAAAATGGGATTTTCTTAATTTTTTTGTACAAGAAGAAGTTTTTTTAGAAAAACCCCTAGGTTTTGTAGAATCAAAACATCCTGATCATGTTTTTAAACTTACCAAAGCTTTATATTGCCTTAAACTAGCCCCTAGAGCTTGATATGATGGACTTACAGGATTTATTTTACAAAAAAATTATACAAAAGGTACTACAGATCCAACTTTTTTTATAAAAATGGGGAAAAAAATTTTATTGTTCAAATCTATGTTAATGACATTATATTTGGATCAACTTAGAAATCCCTAACTAATTCTTTTGCAAATCTAATGAAATTTGAGTTTGAAATGAGTATGATGGGTGAGTTAACATTCTTTTTAGGTTTTCAAATCTCTCAAAAACCATAAGGAAGATATATATCCCAACATAATTATATCAAATATTTACTTAAAAAGTATGGATATGAAAATGCTAAAAGTATAATCACTCCAATTGGTACCTCAAATACACTTGATCTTGATGAAGTTGGGAAACCGATAGATCAAACATCTTTTAGAGGTATGATAGGAAGTTTATTATACTTAACATCTATTAATCCAAACTTAATGTTTTTAGTATGATTATGTGAAAGATATCAATATAATCCAAAGTAATATCATTTAAAATCAGTGAAAATAATTTTTATGTACTTAAAAGGAACTATGGATTTAGGACTATTCTATTCTTATGGAAATGATTTTGTTTTAAAAATCTTTTCAGATACTAACTTTGGTGGTTGTAAAATGGATAGGAAAAGTACATCTAGAACATGTCATTTCTTAGGAGATTCATTAGTTTCTTAGTCATGCAAAAAACAACATTCAGTAGCACTTTCCACTACTAAATTTGAATATGTAGTAGCTGGAAGTTGTTGTGCTCAGGTGTTGTGGATGAAACACACACTCACTAACTATGGCATGAGTTTTTCCAAAACTCAAATACTATGTGATAATACTAGTGACATTTCTCTTAGTAAAAACCCTTCACATAACTCACATGAAAAACACATAGATATTAGGCATCACTTTCTTAGAGATCACAGGTAAAAAAGAGATATTATTTTACAATTCATCAGAACGCAAGAACAACTTGTTAACATTTTCAAAAAACCATTATCTTCCGATAAATTTGAATACATTAAATAGAAACTAGGAATGATCATTGTAAAGTAATCATTCACATCTATTTCTTGTTTAAACCATATCCTTACATTAAGTTACTCCTTTTCAAAGGGGGGTATATATAATTTTATCGGTTTCACTTATTAGTTTTACATTTTATTAGTTTCACTTATTAGTTTTACATTTTATCAGTTTCACTTAATAGTTTTACATTTTATCGGTTTCACTTATTAGTTTTACATTTTATTAGTTTTACATTTATTGGTTTTTCATTTATTAGTTTTATATTTATCGGTTTTACATTTATCGGTTTTACATTTATCATTTTTACATTTATCGGTTTTACATTTATCGGTTTTACATTTTAATTGGTTTCACTTTTATCAGTTTTTCATGTTTATCGGTTTCAAGTTATCAATATTAGAATACTTTATTGGTACAATATTTTTTTATAGGTTATAGAATTCTTATCATTCTCATATGATTTTCAGTTTTGTTTGTATTACTATTAAAAGAACAGTATATTGAAACCAATATATATATCTTGATACTCCGAAAGGTGAAATTTCTAAAACCTTATTTTGGTTGTTCAAATAGTTTTTTTTCAATTATTTATTTTAATTACTAATCAAATTCATTCTGAATACGATTTTATTTTAAGGGAAACCTCAAGAGTTTGAAATAATTCTCAACCATTGGATCTTTTAGATCTAATAATGAACGTCAATTTCTTTTTTATAGAACCCCTATCTACCTATCCCACGTCCAATTGCTCTAAAATTCTCTCAAGTACTGATACTCTATAAATACCCAAAGCAGTTTGTAATCAGTTTTTACCTCAGTTTTCATAATCATAGATCTACCTAGCTTTCATAACCAGGAAATCATCAAGGTCCAAGATAGTCTTTCATGTCTGAGTCAACTACTTCATCTCCAAAGAAACTTTATCTAAAAGATTTATCTTCCATGAGCTTTTGAGGTGAAAGGTTAGTCTCTCAAAAATTTTATAAGACTTTTAATTCATTGTTTAAAAGGATAATAAGTTTCCAAGGCTGGGAATCCATTTGTGTTGAAAGGATAGATTCAAACCAATATTTTGTGTATTGTGAGTAGTTATTTCAATTTTATAAAACAATGGATATATAAAATGGTCTCAATATTTTTTTATGATGTATAATAAGAATTACACAACTTCATTCAAACAAGTAGCCACCTTCCTAGGAGTTCCGTGTGAGGGAGATTCTCTTTTTCCATCTCATAAACTACTAGAACTAGATGGAACCTTTGATAATAGAAAAGATAAAGAATCTATTTTTGAGATTCATGAGGATAAGAGAAAGGTATGCCATTTATCAGGAGACAGTCGACTCATAGCCCTCTGGATGCAAGGATTTTTAGTACCAAGAAAGGGTGAAAAGAAAACTTTGAATGTTTTAGATGTTTATGGGCTTGATTATTTGGTGAACATGAGGAAGTTCAATCTAATGGGATTTATTTTCTTGAAAATCAAGAAACTCAAGTCTGGTGCTATAAAATCATAGCCAGTCATTTTTCCCACCATTCTCAGTAAGTTATTGAAAGAATGTATAAGTTTGTGAAATGTTTCAATAAAGTTAAATTCGACATATTTTAAATAGCCTCTAATCATTATGCATAAAATCAGGAGACTTAAGTTACGATTCAATCCTAAATAGAAAAATTTTGAGAAAGATCTGGAAGCTGAGAAAGGAAATGAAGTAGCTGAAAGTAGTGAAAACCTTCTAATCCATCCAAATCATCTTCAACCAAAAGAAAGGTAGTTAATAATACAAATCCCAATAAATCAAAGAAACAAAAGGTTATATCTGATGAGGTTTTTACTAAGTAGAGGAAAAATAATGAAGAAAGGAAAGGGGATCCTCAGTTCGGTTTGGATCCGACTGAAGCCCTGGCTATAAAAATATGATCATAAGAAACATTAAAAGAATAATAAAGATATAAAAAAATGAATAAGAGAAAGTCCCAAGATATTAACATTAATAGTCTTCTCAAAACAATTGAGAAAGTTGGAACTATAATTGTAATAAGAGATCCACCTATTTAAACTCAATCAGATCCAAAAGAGAAAGGCAAAGACAAACAAGCATCCAAAAAATAGGATACATAGAGTCTTATTCAAGAATCTTAAGAATAGAAAGAATAAAACAGGGAAGAAGAATAGGGACAAGAAGAAGAAATGGAAGAGAATGAATATGCAAACAAGAGAAACCATTTAGCTGAATCCTCAAAAGTTCCATCCTTCAAATTTCCATCTCCATATTCTCAGCCATCCAAGGAAGTTTCTCAAAGGGTTTATTCTAATAAATTCATTCATATTTTAGATAAATAATAAGAAGAATAATCCTATAGGAATCGAAATCAATCAACTCAATATATCATCACTAAAACTCATTTTGGTGATCTCCCAGAATACACTGAAGATATGGATTCTGAAAGAACAATCATTGTGAAGTGAATTTAGTACATCGAACAATATTTGAATAGATTGTAAAAGATGATATTGTACATTAAAAAATTGAATTTAGGATAGAAATACTTTCAAATATTCATAATGAAATAATGGACTCTGTTAAGGTTCTAATGGATAGGTTTATAAATCTTGAAACCAATTTCAAGATATTCAAGGAACGTGTTGTTGAGCCCAGTAAGGCTTGTAATAAGGTTATCAAGTGGTCCTATAACATTGATGATAGTCTCAAGAATCATGTGTAAAATCTAGATGAATTGTTGAATTTTGTAAATGATCTCAATTCTTTCTATCAAAAATTGGTCACTGATTTGAATGAAAAACTTGAAGTCTTTCAAAGACCCGGTACCTCAAAATGAATAGCCTCTGAAGAGCTTGATGGTCTAAAGAAAAAATTGTAGAATGAATGTAATGAGGTTTTTTTCTATAAAAGAGAATTATAATCCTAGAGAAGGCCTATAGACTCAGACTAGATGATTTCAATAACCAATAAACAAGGCTTAAAGATCAGGAAGCAATCAATCGTCTTCATGAAGATAGAATCCAGAAACAAGAAAGGATAATTGTTGAATATGATGTGAAGTTGAAGGATCGACAAGAATCTCTTAACAAACTGATGGAGGATAGAAAATATTTCAATAAAATTAATATTTAGATGTTTAACCTCTTGGAAAAATAAAAGGGGAAAGAATAATTTTTAGAACTCTTGTTTTAATAAAATTTTGTTTCATTCTAAGTAATATCTATTATTTCGTAATCTGTTTCTCTAACTCCTTGCAAGACATGAATTTTTTCTTTATTCTTTTTTAAAATCACAAAGTGGGAGAATAATTTGGAAAAGAATAAGTTTATTTCATAAAAATTAAAAGGTGTGAGTACCTTATTAAGGGGGGAGAACTCATAAGTAAAATTATAGAGAATATGATCCTTGGTGCCATTTCTATCCTAGGGTGGAATTAGTCATATTCACTATTACTTTTAGAAGAGTTTCTAAACTCAAGGGGAGATAAGTATTTATTGTTTGTTTTCTTTTGTGCTTTCCAAAAAGGGGTATATTGTTGATTCAAAATGTGTTTTGACTTTCCCATTTATCTTTTGTTTTGTAAATCACAAATCACATATTTTGTTTTTCATATATTTTTTATTCTAATCATAATCACATATATCGTAATCACATATGTTGTTTTCTTATCGTAATAAAATATTGTTGTTTTATAATCATAATCACATATATCATAACCACATTCATCGTAACCAGGTCATGTATCATATTCATGTTATGCATTGTAACCACATGCATCGTAACCAGGTCATGTATCATATTCATGTTATGCATTGTAACTATGATATGTATTGTAATCATATTATACATCGTAACCATGTATCATAACCAGGATATACATCATAATCATATCTTGCATCATAACCATGTTATGTATTGTAACTACGATATGAATCGTAACCATGATATGAATCGTAACCACGATATGAATCGTATCCATGTTAATCATTGTAACCAAGTTGTGTATCGTACTCATGTAGTGCTTTGTACTCATGTATTACTCCAATACCATTAACATGTTTCTCATAATCATTGTTTCATACTTTTTTACTTACTATCTTCTAACCAAAACGATTTCATGAATTTATTTTTATACCAATCAAAACGATGTCATGTATTCTGTTTGTTTTGACTGTTATAATGCTAGGTGTCCAAGTCCCTTTGAATTTTCCAGAGAAATATGACTGTTGGAGGAAATATGACTGTTGAAACCTAAGGCCTATAATTCAAAATATAATGCACAAATTTTACTTCTTTCAAGTTCTAGATAGAGATAGTGTGACTTCTCTCTTGCTTCGTGTCAAATCCTTGAAGACACAAGATGTGAATGACTTGTTCCAAGTTCTTGTATTTCTATAAGTGCTTTTTTTATTTGTGTGATCGATCATTGTGATAATGATTGAGGGCTTCCGGGGATAGGAATATGTGTTATCGATCATTGTATCAAGGGATTTAAAGTGTTTTAAAGATAGATGTGTCGATTACCTTCATAATCGATGGCTTTCGGGGATAGGAAGATAGTCATGTTGATCATCGTATCAAGGGCTTACCCGGGTAGTGGTAAGACGGACCTTTTATCCTAGGTGAAAGGATACCCTACTCTTTGGGATAAAATAATTGTAATGCATTTACATTTACACTATTATTTTTAATATAAATGGAATCATTTTGTTTCTTCTTTCTATTCATATTCTTTTCTATTTTAATTGTTTCAATTACGATTCATTCGTTACATTTTGTACTAAGAGATTCTATACGATGTATGGTATAATCATTTACATTTGTATTACTCTAATCATTTTATTCGATTAAAATACAATTGTTTTTCATTACTTATAGTTTTACATCATACCATATCCATCGGATCCAAGACATGTATGGTCATTTTTATCAGTTATGAATTGTATTAGTTTAAGACCACTTAAACTAATTTCATTCTTAAGAGTTTAAATACAAAGTTTTTAAACCTACAATTCACCCCCCCCCCTCTTCTTTTATTGTTCCATATCATATTCATTTACATCTATATTATGATCCAATAGTAGTAACCAATATCTTCTCTAGATCTTGGAAACTTTCTTCACACACCTTTTTTCATATGAACTTGACCCCTTTTGAGTAAACTTGCTTATTGGATTAGAAAGTAGTGAAAAAAAATCACAAACCTCTTATAATATCCTTCTAAACCAAGGAATTATGAATATCAGTTATTTTTGTAGGATGAGGACACTCCTCTGCAACCTTTTTATTAGTTTGGTCAACTTAGACTCCTTCATTGGTTACAATGTTCTCCAAGAAAGAAACTTGTTATAACCAAAATTCACATTTTATGAACTTTCCAAATAGCCTCTCCTTCCCTAGAATTCACAATATAACCCTTATATGATCCTCATGCTCCTCACATATTTTATAATATATTATAATATCATCAATAAAAACTACCATAAAGTTATCAAGGTAGTCTTTAAAGACTCTATTTATCAAATCCGTAAAAATATCAGGAGAATTAGTCAAGCTGAAGGGCATAACAACAAAATCATAATCCCTATATCTTGGTCGGAAGGTAGTATTTGGAATATCTTCTTTCTTTGACCTCAATTGTTGATAATCATATCAAAGATAAATCTTGGAGAAGGATTGATCCCCACGAAGCTGGTTAAATAAATCATAAATCCTTAGAAGAGGGTACTTTTTCTTCACTATGATCCTGTTAAGTTCTCTATAATCAATGAATAGCTGCATTGATACATACTTATTCTTCACAAAGAGAATAGGTTCTCCCTAAGGAGACACACTTGGTCGGATAAACCCATTCTCCAAAAGATCTTGGAGTTGTTTCTTTAATTCCTCCAGCTTCACATTTTCCATTCTATATGGGGTTTTTATATTAACTTGGATCCAGGAATGAGTTCAATGGATAACTCTAGATATCTTTCTAGGGGAGGTCCATGTAACTCATTAGGAAATATTTCAATGTATTCCTGAATTATGGGGACACTTTTTATTTGTATACTTCTATTTCCTTCTTCATCTTCACTGATCATATCCATAAAGAATGTTATGGGTGCTGCTTCTAGACAAGGCTCGGGTTGAGATATCTCTCATTTGAAAACAAATATAGGTTTTCCATTCAAGAATAATGAGATTTACTTTCTTCTATAATTTATCTTATCATTATATATTGAGATCCATTCCATCCCTAGTATAATGTCGAATTCTATCATGGTAATGACTACTAGATTTGTGATGAGAATTTGCTCGACAAAGTGAATACTAGAGTTTTTATACATTTTTGATGCTTGGATAATACCTCCTAGATTCTTGACTAATAAGTATACTTCTAATATTTCATGTATTGATTCTATATTCTTTGAAAAATTAGAGTAAATAAAAAAATGTGTATAACCAAAATCAAACAAAGTACTTGCTAGCTTTGAGAGAACAATGAGAGTACCTACCACCACATCATTTAGAGCTTTAACTTTAGCTGTAGTGATGGAAAAATCCCAAAATTTCTCCATTGGAATGTGATAAGTTTGATGATGATTCCCCTCCATTATCTTCATATTTGGGCGGTGATTGGCTAAGTGCCCAAGTTTTCCACACTTGAAGCATCAAACTTTAGGAAGGGCCTGCACAATCTTTCATTTGTCATTAGTGTTGAGAAGTTGAGGCTTCACCTCACTATGAATATTCCAACCAATATGGTCATCTCTTCCACACTTGTATAATTTCCTTCTTCTGAGTAAGCAGTTACATGTATGCTTCTTCCCACATTTGTTGCGTGTGGAAATTTGCACTTTCTTTCCTCCTCTTCCATGATCAGTGTTACTCCCTAATCTTGGCTCCATTGATCTCTTCTTTTCATTAAATTTATGATACCACTACATCTCATAGAACTCTAGTTCAACCTTCATATAACTTTTCACTATCTCCTCATAATTTTCATAGTCTCGACTTGATAGATTATTCTGTAGACCACTATGTCTCACTGAACTTTGGTTCAGCCTTCATAGAACTACACACTATCTCCTCATAACTGTCATGGTCTCAATTGGATAGATTATTCCATATATGGGGTCTTAGTACCCCAAAGAATCTATCAAAATTTCCATTAAGATACATGATAAAGCTATAGGTGTCGTGAGAAATCCTTGTAATGTTCATCTCATAGCATTACACAGATTCATTTTCCTTTTTCTTCAACTCTATGAATTCCTTCTCCATTTTCATTTGAATCAATGGGGGAAATATTTTTTTAAAAGGGTCCCCCTAAACTCTTCCTACTCTATAGTTCAAACTACCTTCTTGTATTCATTTTTTTAATCAGTTTCTACCACTAATCAGCTTCTCCTTTTAAGTATTTCATAGTCAGGGTGACTTTCTCTTATTCTGAACAATGGAATACAGAAAAGATCTTTTATATAGAGCTTATCCATTTTTCATCAATCAATGAGTCAGTAGATCCAATGAAATAAGGTGGTGATTGATGCATAAAGGAATTAATGGAAATTTGTTTACTTTGAGGAGAATTCGATCTCTCATCTTGATTCAAGTTGTTGCTTATAACTCAAGTCAATTGATTCATAATTCTCATTAAGTTTTCCATTTCAGCTTCCATCATAGGGTCGTCAATGCCTATTCCATTCCACTCACCATTTACATGGTTACCTAATATTTCCCACCATTTTCTAAAAGAATAAAACCTCAGTAAGAAATGTGTTTCTTTTAATATTCTTATAATTCTAGAATAATTTTATATATTAAAACATAAGTATGTTATTCATTAAAAACAATTACATTTTCTACAAATCCTTCATAATGGTTTATAAAAACATGTGATTAACCAAACATATCCCATAGGAGTGTCAAACCAGGTTCCTAGTAAGGCCCGTTGTTGTGTACCATGTTACACCGAGCCAGGCTTGACACACCTTGTTGGAGTTATTACCCCTAGGTACATTTGTTCTAAAACCACATCCACTTTTTTGTATCCATATGGGGATTTCATTGCTTAAAAACCACTTAATTAATATTTTACTAAAATACCATGATATTAAAATTGTCCCTAAGGTTCTTCCTAAAGTTTTCAAATCCTAATTTTCACAAATAACTAAACCTTCCTCTAATACCAACTATGTCATCCCACCTTTTTATTACATAACTTTTCATTTACATGGTACAAATAGAGGATCTTTTAAAGTTTATTTTCTTGGAGAAATGTATATGATACATGAAAACATAAAAAAATTATTCTAATCCACTTGAAAGACTTCATCATAGGTTTATCCTAAGTAAATTTACTATATCTCATAACCTTGTGGCATACATCAAAGAAAAGAGTGAGCATAAGGCCCAGTAAGGTAAAGGAAGGGAAACAATTTACATGTGATCTTGAGAAATATCAATAAGAAATTGAGGAATAAAGGAATAAGAAAAGGAAAAAAGAGAAATATAATAGTCAAAAGAATATGAATCATAACATGTAAATGTGGCTACAAAATTTAATTGAGTCATTCATAAACATATCACTAAGGTTTTTCACTGAGTTGTTGTAAAAATTACCTAGGTTATTCACTAAGGTATCATAAAACATGACATCTATAGAGATTAAATTATTTACCCAATGCATTTTAGAATTATCAGGGATCATCATTCATATGTATTAATTAATTTTATCCACATAGATCAAAATAAAACATTTCATAAATAACCCATGGAGAATAAAATAAACAAGTTTCATATCAAAATCATGATGTTTTTAAGTTCTTAAAGACAAGTTCATTGTGTCTTTTTAAAACCACAGAAAGGTAAATCGGGTCTAATATATGTTAATACCTAAATAAAATAGATCATTTTTATATATATTTTAATACCCCTATAAAATAATGAGTTTTGGGTATTTACAAAAAATAAAACAAAATGAGAATTTTCTTAAAAAAATATATAAATATTAAGAAGAAAATTCGGCAGCATAACGGTATGAAACATAGTTTTAGAAAATAGTAAAAAGAGATACGATAAGTTTATAACACTAATAAAAGAATCATAATATATTAAATGGATATAATAAAATGTATAGAATAGAATATTTTGGAAACTTGAAATATATACCACATAAAAAGGGAACTAGAAAGGAAAAGAGAAGTTGAGATTTCCCTTACCTTGAAGAGTAACTCCTAAAACTTGAAGGTTAGTACCTTGAAAGATTGAGGAATACTTGGGAGGTAAAAATATCATATCTTCATTTAGTTTGTATTGTGAATGAAAGATAATGGATAAATGGGTGGGTATTTATAAAAAATATGAGGATTTGTTTATTAATTTCCCTGGAAACCTAGGTAGTGGTAAATTCAAAACCATGGGATTTCCCATCGTATTGGGAACTTAGGACACTTATTATGATATTTTAATCCACAATATTCAAACATAATTTTATATTACTTAATACATCATCATGACATAATTATTATTTCATTAAACATACTGAAAAACTCAAACTGTATTTTTAGAATTCAGGAAAAAATAAAGTATTTTATAAAATTCTCATAAATTCACTCTAACCTAATTTCTACATCATGATTTAAAAAATTATATTTATTTTATCATATTAATTATATAAATATGATAATTTTAACTTTTAAATATAAAAAACCAAATTTATTAAAAATAATAATCAATAGAAAATGTATAGTGAAATTTCTAACAGTTGAAAAAAAATTATTTTATCATTTATATTTAAATAATATTGTTTTTATAATAATATTTCATTAAAATAAACATTATTCACAATACATTAGTTTATTATAATAATTATATCTTTTTTGAAAAGTACAATTTCTGTCCGAAAAATCAATTTATCACATTCATCGTGTTTTTAAGAAAAACTAATCTCAAAATAGAATTGATGGAAAAACATTATTTATAATAAGGGATTATAAATTATGTAACTAATTCCTTGAAACATAATCCCTTATAACACATGAATATGAACTAATGGTAAGGTGTGAAATAATGATAGATTCATGGGACAGCTTGGCTAACATCGCCCGAGTGGTAATTTCCACTAACTTGAACTTCTCCCATAAGTGGTTTTATTTAAGCCTCACTTGTTGAATCTAGGCTTGGGATTGGTTAAGAGAGAAGCCTAGTGATGCTAACTCCCTCCCAAGTTCTGAAAAATGAGCTTCATACGACATGACTCTACTAGTTAAGATTATTGTTTCTCCTTTCTGCATTAATTATCCTTTTTCATTTCTACTTATAAACAATAATTATAACGTTAAAATTATTATCAAGAGTATAATTTCTAGTGGTCATATTGACCAATGGTCATATTGACCAATGTTCATATTTACCAATGGTCATATTTACCAATGGTCATATTGACCAATGGTCATATAACGGTCGGATCCAGATGGTTACATTTCCCTTTATATTCACTTCATTAAAAAACACACATTTTCAGGAAAAAAATATCATTCAAAAAGTTTTGGTTGTTACAATACCCCTAACATAACAACATATCAATATATGGAATAATTTTTTTTTATTATATCAGCATGGTTTAATAGTAATTGAAGGAGGTGGAGGAATAAATAAAATAAAGATGTTCATTGAAGAACGTTACCTCTTCTTCGGGTATTCTCCTTAGTTTTACACTAAATCCTTCCTAGGTTGGATTTTTTCCCAAACTAAGGATTCTAGGATGAGGGGATGGAATTTATGAAGTGATTTCAGTAGGTTTTTTTAGAACCAAATGTAATGACTTGGATTTTTTTGTATTATTTTTAGATATTATATGGAATATTTTTGAGACTAGGCATTAAGACGGCATGTGATTCTGAGACCCGATGAGCCTGAAATAAATTTTTAAAATATATTGAATATATTAACATCACACATAAAAAAATTATCCTAAAAAATGGAATAACTCCCTAGTAGGGGATTAGATCATAAATTAGAGGGCACTGTTGAGTTCAGAGCGTGGGTTTTACCCTAGGCGTGATAGAATCTTTATTGGTGTGGGGTGTTTGCGAAAAAGTTGTCATAAGCACATAAATAAAATAAATTTATTTATTTATTTATTTTTGAAGAAAAAATCTAGATCATCTATAAATACATGGTTATATATATATATTAGGGTTGGCCACTAAACCCTAGAGACCTAGAGAGACCGTTGGAGAGTGTTCTTAGAAAATGATGTTGGATCAGATTAGGATCAAGGACCGGTGTGCCAATAGAATGTGTAGATCTCATAAACAACAGTGTAATGGGAATATTATTCTTAGGTGATCAATCCAAACTCTAGGTAGGATATTTTTTTACAATTCCATCTCTTTCTTTTATCCCGGTTGAATGCATATCAATTCCAAATAAAATAATTGATTCAAACATCAATGGTAGATTAAATAGATGGATTTATTCTTATTCATTGATTTAATCCCTCTATGTTTTCTTATTTATATGAAAACAGATCAATTTCAAACTAAAAAATGTCTAGGTTTATTCCTCACATTTTATAGCTAATGGATCTCCCCCCTGTTATTCACACATTCATCGCAGCCAATTTCTTTAGCATGTGGTTTAAAGAATACTCGGTATTCGATCGTTGCATGACCATTCTTCAGTGCAACGGATTGATACCACATGTGAGGTTCATGGTCGAGGGTATTATAAAGGTTCATTAATGATTTAGGGAAATCTGAGGTGGATCATAATAGATTTTTGGTACTTGTTCATCCTAGTTTCGACAGTGTGGTTACGGATGGTGCGAGTGGGCATTTCTTGGGCAGGTTTGAATCTCGAATCTATGATCTCTAGTGACTAGAGGCTTGTCCAAACTCAAATCTATAGATTTATATGAGAACAGTAGCTCCAAAAATTTGTATAATATCATGGAAGAGAACTCGTGGGATTTGGAAATTCCCAGGTTACACGACATGTAATTCGGCATTACATTCCATGTGGGACCCCACTGTGCGGCACTAGGTTTTTTCCATAGAGTTAAATACCACACGCATTGTGACCTTGTTACATATCATGTGACATGTGTTGGTAGCTTAGTGTGTATCTAGAGTGATACATAGACATGGGTGGTCCAAGTACACAAACATTTCCAGGTGTACATGAGCATGGCCAGGTGTATACGGGTTGGTACACGGGTATGGAAACCAGTACACAGACACGGGCAGACAGCACGGGGAAGGTATCAGGTGATCTTTCCATGTCGTGTACTATTCTTGAATGTCATGTATGTTGATATTTACATGTTGTGTGAGGCAACACCACATAGGCAGGACATGGTTTGGATAGACACATCGTGTACCCCTGGTACATCCCATGTACCCACTTTGAGGGTGTTTGTAGCCCTTCATGTCTTCAGTCTAGACTAGTATCGGTTGAGTGTGTTCCCTTGGTCCATGTTCCTTCAAGGTTATAGTGCATCATTGCGTCCAAATCCTATTATTTTTATCCCCTCTGGAGGATGAGTCTCGGATAGAGTTTGTGGTGTCCCTCTGTGAGACTAGAGTGGGATCCTCTATCATCTTTATACCCGATGTGGAGTTTGTGGAATCGGCATGACCTCCTTGAGCAAGATGTTGATCCTCTATCTAGTAGGCCATATCAGTAGGGTTCATGGTATCGTTAGTGTATGATCCCATACATAGTGGGTTGATCCATATTGGGTTTATGGTGTCCCCCAGTGGTCCTAGGCATGACCCTCTATCTAAGTATTAGGGTCTTCTAAGACCAATGAGCTTTATTGGGAAAGGCCTAATGATCATGAACTCTTTAATGAGTGTATCCAAGATATCATGGCTAATGGATTGGATTCTCCTAGAACAATCATTGCTTTGAGAAGAAACATGTGGATGGTATTTGGTTGTGACTTCTTAATGGCACATTGTCCTTCTTGAGTATATATGGGTTTCTATTGTTTTTATTACTATATTAATGTTATGAGCTGACTATTCTTGATAATTTGTGTTTAGTGTTTTCAGGTTGTCCTACTAGGTATTGTTATACTCACACCTACATGGGCTCTGCCCACACGATTCATATCATATGAAGATGATATCCCATTTGACAGTGTCCTAGGAGGAAAGGGAGCAGGTGGATCATAGATTGAGCTTGACAAATTGAGGTGTTTTCTGGGTGCTTTCATTTGATCATAGTCCTCTCCCTTGGAGTAGATTGGAATCTCTTCAGTTTTCTATTGAGCTTGTATTTAGACCCTTTTTCACTTTCAATAGTTTATTGTCATACTCTATTTTTGGAATCATAGATGTATACACGCATTGGTTTCAATTGTTTTATATTTAATAATTGTGTGGGATTAGAGATGTGTGCATGTGTACAGGTGCATTAGGATAATGTCTCCCATATGTGGGATATGTCTAATCAGCGCTGGCTACCATCCCCTAGCCTATTGGAAGTAGTCTTGGCATATTCATGGCTCAAACCCCGGTGGGTTGGGTCAGGATAGAGTGGTATCAAAGGATTAAGTTATACCTTAGGAATAGATTCTTTGAGATCGGTTTGGGGAAATAGTTTTAATTTTTTCGAGTTCATATTTCAAACCAATGACTCCAGTGTTAGTGCGGCGGTCAACGTATTCATACGCCAGGACTCTAATCACCTATCTTCTGAATCGGTACTTATGGACATTGGTTGTAGGGAAAACATTGATACATGCATTATATAGGAATGGTTTTTGGTTTCTATGAACTTATTAGGTCATCTCCCTATATACACTCTTTGACTGTGGTATATCTTATTTATTTTAGGATGTCTCCACAAAGATAGCCAGCCTAGATTCCACTGCATGATCATGAGGATGATCTATCGAGTGAATAGGATTCAGTACAGGGGCATGTACTAAAGATATCACACCTCCTGGTGGTTTACCAGCTATACCACCACCCATTGATAAGCAGCTATCACTATAAGTTCTAGTTGAGGATGCATGAAAGATGAGTGCATTGCACGAGTTTCAAAGGCAGCAACCTCCTAAGTTTTGGGGTGACCCATACCCCCGGGTGCCTAAGGACTGGCTAGAGGAAGTCACTCAATTTTTTCTCTTTGTGAGGATGCCAACATACTAGATGCCATTCCTCGCAATGAGTCTTCTTCAGTGATATTATGGGAAATGGTGGATTTTGGTGACTCATTCATGTGACGTGACACCTCTCTCCTAATCATACTTCGAGAATCTATTCAAGGAGGAGTTTTATTCAACCGTGTTGTGATAATTGTGCATATAGAAGCTTATACATCTGCAATAGGGCAGTTTGACTATGGTAGAGTAATCAGTGAGGTTTACTGATCTCTCATAATACTCTATAGAAAATATTTGGGATCCATTTTGCATAGAACATACCTTTGAGCAGGTCTTACATTGGGATATCAAATATTTTGTGATATCAATCTGTATTCTCACCTATGTTGGGGTGATTGAGTGGGACTTGGTATTGGAGAGCTTCTTGGAAAAGTAGGCGTTGACAGTGGGTAATGGTAGCAAGAACCCAGGAGTTGATACCACGATAGTAGGTAGTTGATGGCATTCATAGGGATCCAAGAATGTAAGGCGCTTTAGGAGATGATCCCAAGACATGGGATTAGTAACATGGGGCTTCAGGATGGCTCGAATCAACTGAGTGAGAGGCGGTATTTCTCCTATGACAATCTGGGACATCTTCCTTGAGATTTTCTGACCCGTCATACAAATAATCTAGATATGATTAAGGGACCACCAAGACAGAGGTAGAGGCAAGACCAGAGTGGTATGTAGGGAGGAATACATGGAAGTGGGTTCGGCAGAGTAGCAAGATGTGGTTGAAAGTTTAACCTATTACCACCACCACCCCCATGTGGTACATGCTAGGCTCAGGTAACTGGTGGTTAGGGATGATGCCAGCTGAAGACTAGGAAATTATATGACCCCGAGGCTCTAGGGATGATACGAGGTATGGTCTATGTCTCTTCTACCTTAGCTGTAGTATTGATAGAGATAGGGGATATTCATTCCTTTTTTTCACTTCTATGGTTTGAGACTTAGATATTATGATTGAGCCTTTGGCTATACCCCTGTGGTTAGAGACTTTGATGGGTGGTGACTCAGTGATTTTTCACTTCTGCTAACTATGGGATCTAATGCTTGGAGATGAGGGTTTTGTATGGGTTCTCTTTTTAATAGCGATGAGGCCTTATGACATCATCTTATGTATGGAATTTTTATCCATAGTTAATGATCATATTGATTGTTTTGGGTGGATGAGGTGGTGTGTCCATAGTGATGGGATGAGGTTTTCCTTTGTGGGTGAAAATTAAACCTTGGAAGAGAAGGATAAATTGGGCATAGAAGAGT
Organism: Viscum album; assembly: GCA_963277665.1. NCBI lineage: Eukaryota > Viridiplantae > Streptophyta > Magnoliopsida > Santalales > Viscaceae > Viscum > Viscum album. Next base: position 158,760,041 of record OY728137.1, read on the forward strand.
GTTGTCAATTAATCAGCAGTTGGCTAGAAAGACACTTGGATCAGTAGATGTTATGGATACTAGTTCCATATAGTAGTGGTGAAGTATGAGTACATCTTTCATGAGGATGTTTCAGGCTTACCTCCCCCCCCCCCCCGTGAGATATACTTCTGCATTGACTTACACCCCAGGATGAGCCCGATATCTACACCACCATATCAGATGGATTCCACGTAGCTTTTTGAGATGAGGGTGTAGTTAGAGAACTTATAGAAGAAGGGATTTGTGAGACCCAGTGTTTCCCCTAGGCATCCCTAGTATTTTTTCCAAGAAGGTAGATGGGATCTTGAGGTTTTATATGGAAAATTGGTGCTTCAACCAGGTGACCATGAAGAATAAGTATCCACTACTGAGTATCAATAAACTCCTTGGTCAATTGAGAGGGGTACGGTGGTTCTCAAAGATTTACCTCGAATCAAGCTATCATCATCTGTGAGTACATGATGAGGATATAACTAAGATAACATTCAAATGCTACTATGGTCACTATGAATACTTGGTGATGCCCTTCGGTGTAAAAAACGCCCCAGAAGAGTTCATGGGACTCATGAATTGAATCTTTCAACCTTTCTTAGATCGGTTCATAGTGGTCTTCATCGGCGATATATTAGTATACTTGGTGTCTGAGGAGGAGCATGTGAGACAATTAAGTATGGTCCTAGACACACTCTGATAGAACCATATTTATGGGAAGCTCTCAAAGTATCAGTTTTGGATTCTATATGTCCACTTCCTAGAACACGTTATCTCAAAGTCAGGAGTGGCAGTGGACCTAATAAAGGTTGAGGTAGTTCTAGCTTGAGATCCACCCAAGAGTGTTACCTAGGTGTAGATTTTCCTTGGGTTGACAAGGTACTATAGGTGGTTTTTATCTAATTTCTCCAGAGTGGTAGCACCCTTGACATCTTTAACCTGAAAGGGGCAGCCTTTTGTGGGGACAGATTGGTGTTAGCGATGCTTTTAGAATCTGAGGCAGAGGTTGAAGAGCGCTCCTATCTTGATATTTCCAAATGAGGGTGTCGAGTATGTAGTGTTCTACGATGAATCAGGGACCGATCTTGGTTGTGTTCTGATGTAGAGATAGGCGGTAATTGACTATGGTTCACATCACTTGAGACCACATGATCAACACTACATGGCCCGTGATCTAGAGCTAGCAGTGGTAGTCTTCACACCAAAGATGTGGCAACACTACTTGATGGGTGAGCGGTTTATCATCTACTCTAACCACAAGAGTCTCAAGTATATCTTCTCTCATAAATATCTTAACTTGAGACAGATATGATGGATAGAGTTCCTCTAGGACTATGACTTTGAGTTTTTCTATTCTTCTGGGAAGGGAAACATGGTAAAAGATTATCTCAGTAGAAGATATTGTTATCAGTTATTGGTTGAGGCGTCGAATCAATTAGCCTCATTATAGTTGTCATTAGTGAACAAGGATGGTTCTTCATATCTACAGTCAATGGTTTTTGTAACATCTTGAGTTTTAAATAAGAATTATTTATTTTATTTTTCCATTAGTATCTTGAATTAAATATTAATTCAATATTAACAATAATAATATTAATAAAACAAAATTGTAATAAACATTAAATTATCAATTAAGAAAGTAAATGAAGAAATTATAATGACGTTCTTAAAATGAAAAATTATTAAATAATATTTTTATCAGTTAATCATATCAATTAATTTTTATACATAAAATAAATTTTATATATATAATTACATAATATATTAAAAAAACTAAAATATGTTTTAATATAATAAATCATTTTTAAAACTAAAATGTTTTTCATTAATCAATGTTGGTTAACATATAATTTTATAAAAATATTTTTATTAAATTATTGAATCATGAAATAATATTTTGTTTTAATAAATAAATTATAGGAATTATAATTTAACACTTTAAAAAATGATTTATAATTATGAAAACTTAAATTCACATAAATGAATTTTAACAAATGATTTTAGAAAAAATATATTTAAAATTTTATTATGAATATTAAATGTAATATAATTTATTTAAAATAAATATAATTTTAAAGGTAGTCTATTTTAACTATTATAAAGTTTTGTAAATCTGTTAAAGTATGAAATTATAATGAGTATTATTTTTATGAACTATGAATTATGAGAATTATTAATTTATATATGTGTGTGTGAAATTATGATAATATATGTATCATTAAAATTAAAATTAAAAAATATTGGACTCCTCATGTATTAATCATGTTTTAATGATCACAAATCCTATTCAACCTCGTTTAATCATGTAAATTATATCAAATCATGTGTATTATTGTTTAAGTAGTCTCATGTTTAAGAAGAGTCGTTCAAGTTCTTAATTTCTCTACATTCATTTTAATTACTTTATACTATCTTTGATTTATTCTCATAATGCCTTCTTTGACAAATGATTAAGTCTAATTCATTCTATAATCGTCATTGATTAAGTATAAATACAGTTATTTTTGTAAATTCTGAGACACCGTGAGTTTGTCACTGGCTATGTATTTCCGGAAAAGTAAACAAGACACCATGAAGCAGACACCGTAAACATTGAGACACAGTGACCTCAAAACACAGTCAAGTAGACACCGTGAAGCAGACATTGTGACAAGCAAACAGCGTGACAAGCAGACACCGTGAACAAGAAGACATCGTGACCATGAGACACCGTGAAAGATGAGACACCGTGAAAGAACAAGACACTGTGAACATCAAGACACCGTGAACCAGACACTGCAAACACGAGACACCGTGACCAATCCAGACACCGTGTGAAGAAGACACCATTTCCATGACATACTGTGACACCGTTTCTTAATCTATTTTTTCATTTTTCAATTTAATCTTTAACGGTCATATTTGAATATTTTAAATGCACTGAAATAATTGATGTTTCTTTGTAGACATATCAACTGACAGTACAAGGTACGAGGTGCGGTATCCATGCAACATGTCGACTCCAACACATGCATTCCAAGATAAAAGTGAAGTGTGGCCCAAAAACAAGGCGCACGATATTGAACAAAAAACAAGGTTGTGAACACGACAACGAAGAACACTGAGAGAATTTCTAAAGGAAGGATTGTCACATGCATGCAATCCGACTCTGCTGAAGAACACACGAAGTACACTAGAATCCAGAGAACATCTTCGCATTATCGAACCTCATCAAGAACACAATCTGAATCGCGACACTCTGTTTTACTGACGTGGACTCGAGATATGCATCTACTTCATCTCAAAAGTACAGATCTGCAAAGACTAACACTTAGAGCACTTCTAAACTCGTATCCATATTTCTGCTCTATTGTGTATTTGTTTCTTACCTTTCGAGCAGAGTGTGTACCTGTAGAACAAAACACTATGTATCCTGCATTAAACTAAAGGATACAAGATATCCTTACTCAAACACTCTATTTACTCTTGTGTATACCCATGGATAAGTGTAGAAGAGGTCCTTGTGTGGCCTGGTAGTTTGTACCCACGAAGAACTATGGAAGAGGTCCCTGTGTGGCCTAGAAAATCATGCGTACTGTTGTTAACCCCGATCCAGGGTGTGGATCAAAGTTTATTTATATAAACTACTTGGTGGTAGGTGATCACCAAGTGGAGTGGATTAGGTCTCATCTTGAGACTGAACCACTTGTTTCATATCTGTTGTGCTGCTTAATTTAGTTTTCTCTATTTTACTTCTTTTCTTCATAAATAAGAAATCACTAAATTCACTTTGATAGTTAGTCTTGGAAATAAGTTATAACTATCTTGTCTTAGTAGAATAACTTCAAAAGTAGTTTTAATAATTAATATTAAGAATACTGAGAACTGATCAATCTTCTAAGAAGTTATTTAAACAGTCAAACTCTTATAACAGTATAACCTTGATTAACTGGATTGTATCTAATCTTTTGGAGAAAACCCTTTTAGAAATAATTTTTAAAGAAATTTTTATAGTTAATCAATTCACCCCTCCCCTCTTGAGTAATCTACTCCTACCAACATTTGGTATCAGAGGGAGGTTTATTAGGATTCTGTTTAACCTTATTCAACTGTGATTACAGTTGTACTTTAAAGATCTGTAAATTTCTGTTAGTTCTAAATTTCTAGATCTTTTTAAAGTAATATTTTATTATGGATAATAGAGTGGAAGGTTTTGCTACCAACAGACCACCATTCTTTAATGTAACCAATTATGCTCAATGGAAAATTAAAATGAAAATGCATTTAGAGAGTATGAGTTTTGAAATTTGGTCATCCATTATAGATGAATATAAGATTCCTACTTCTGATATAATCACATGGGATGAACCTACCAAAACTGCCTACAATAACAACTATAGAGCTATGAATGATTTATAATGCTCCTTAGGAGATGATAAATTCAATAGAATTTCTTCTTGTAAAACTGCCCATAAAATTTGGGATACCCTGTCTGTCTCACATGAAGGAACATCTAGTGTAAAATAAATGAGACTTAATACTTATACTATTAAATATGATAATTTTAAGATGAAACCTAATGAACCTATCTCTGACATGTATCTTAGGTTCAATGATATTGTCAACACAATGATTTCTCTTGGAAAAGAAGTCACTGCCAAGGAACAGATCATGAGAATTCTCAGATGTTTGCCTGCCAGATGGAGGGGAACCTATGTCTCTATTAGAGAATCATTCGACATTAGAAACCTACCTATAAAAGAACTCATTGGGAAATTGATGATGTATGAGGAAGAGATAAAATTCAATAAGGAGGATGAAGATGAGCCAAAGAGTAAATCTATTGCATTCAAGATCACCACCTCTAAGCACAAAGACAAAGGGAAACTGGAAGCTTCTGTAGAAAGTTCCAGTGATGAACAATCATCACCCGACAGTGATGAGTAAATGGATCAATTATCCAGAAGATTCAAGAGATTTTACAAAAAGAAGAATTTTTTCAGAAATCCTAACTTCAAGGGAAAATATGACCAAAAAGGAAATTGGAAGAAGGACTTGAAAAGAAGTAACAAGACTGATGAAATTGTATGCTATGAGTGTAAGCGCAAAAAAATATCAAGGATGACTGTCCAAATCTCAAATACAAAAAGAAATATGAGGACAAGGACAAGAAGTATAAAAAGGAAATGAAAGCAACCTGGAGTGCTTCTGGGGATAGTTCAAGAGACTTAGAGACATCACATGATGAACAGGATAACAAGCCAATATGTGTTTTATGAAAAACACATCTGAGGTAACACTGGACTCCTCTGTACATAATTTATACTATTATGGAGATGAGAGTGACTTTGAAAATATGACTAATGAAGAAATGTTTGAATATTATAACATACTTGAGGAAACATGCAATAAACTAAAAGACAAATGTAAATCATTGAAGAAACAACATGTTCTTACTGTAACTGTTAAATCTGAACTCACAACTGAAAAAGAGAAAAATTATCAACTACTCAAAGAAAACAATGAATTAAAAATGTCTAATGAGCAATTAAAGGGTGACCAAAAAAAGTTTACCAATGGAAAAAATACCCTTAATCAAATGATAGGAAAACAAATGGATCTTAAATACAACACTGGAATTGGATATCAACCTGGAAAAAGAAATCTAGGTAGAACAAATTTTGTTTCAAAATCTAGGACATACAGTTTTACTCAAAGTTCTGGACACAAATCATCTAGTTCAAGTCATGGTCCATATTCTATTGTTTCAAGTTTTTTTGGACCTAATAGAGTCTATTTTTCAAATACTCTACGCAATGCTTATAGGAAACCTATGAGGAAAATATGGGTTCCTAAAGCACTTATCACTAATATTACTAGACCCAAAGAAGTATGGGTACCAAAATCTATTTTTTCTTGATCTTTTTGTAGGAAAGTTGCTTAAAGAGATCCTGAAAAATTCTATGGTACTTGGACAGCAGATGTTCAAGGCATATGATAGGAGACTACTCATGCTTCAAGAATCTGATAAAATTAGATGGAGGACATGTCACATTTGGTGACAATTCCAAAGTAAAGACTATTGGCCTCAACCAAATCAGTAACTCTAACTCAATTTTAATTTCTAAAGTACTGTTTTATGATGGATTAAAATATAATCTGCTTAGTATCTTACAATTATGTGATGATGGATTTCATGTTAGATTTGAAAATGATGATTGGAATGTCTTTAATTCTAAAGAATAATTAGTATTTTATGCATTAATAAATCAAAATGTTTACTCTATTAACTTATAATCCTTAGCTTCTCAAAATGATTCATGCTTAAGTTTATTTCATAAAGAGTCTTGGCTCTAGCATAGGAGACTAAGACACTGTAATGTTCACTCCCTTAGAAAGATAACTAGAAAAATATTAGTTAAAGACTTACCCAAACTTGAGTTTCCAAATGAAAAAGTGTGTAATCCTTGTCAAAAGGGAAAACAACACAAAGTTTCCTTCAAACCAAAGAAATAAGTATCAACTTCTCAACCTCTCGAACTGGTTCACATGGATTTATTTGGACCAACTAGAGTTTCTAGTTTAAATTGGAAGCACTGTGTTTATGTTCTTATAGATGACTTATCTAGATATACCTGGACCTTCTTTATGGCTCAAAAAATTGAAGCATGTTATTATTTTACTAAATATGCCAAGTCTGTAGAAAATATGAGTGGACTTAGAATTAAATCCTTAAGAAGTGATCATGGTCATGAGTTTGAAAATCAAGAGTTTGAATCCTTTTTCTCACAAAATGGTTATAGTCACAATTTCTCTTCCCTTAGAACACCTCAATAAAATGGAGTTATAGAGAGAAGAAATAGAAACCTGCAAGAAATTGCTTGAACAATGCTTAGTGAATATAACCTACCTATTTATTTTTGGGCTGAAGCTATCAATACAGTATGCTATATAATCAATAGATTTCTGATCCGACCTATTCTTAAAATGACTCCTTATGAGTTATGGAAAAATATAAAACTCAAGGTTAACTATTTCAAAGTTTTTGGTTGTAAAGTCTATATCCTTAATACTAAGGACAAACTTGAAAATTTTGCATCCAAAAGTGATAAAGGTATCTTTTTAGGATATTCCATGTCTAGTAAAGCCTATAGAGTGTTCAATAAAAGAACTAAATGTGTGGAAGAATATTTTCATGTCAAATTTGATGAAACATATCCACATGAGCCTAAAACCTTTCTAGAAAACCTGGAGGATGATGTGTCAAATCTGAACATTAATCCAAAATCCTCAAACCAGTATGTGAAAGAATCAGTCAAAACTTCCAGTTTTGAAAATTCATTAGAACCTAAACCTTTTAATGAACCTGAAATCACTAGTACCTCCTTTACTAGAGTTGTTAGAACTCTTAAGAACCATCCCTTAGATGCTGTTGTAGGACACCTAGACAAAGGAACTCAAACTAGAGCTTCTCTTAGAAATCAGGTTGAACATCAAGTCTTCTTGTCACAAATTAAACATAAAAACATTAATGATGTTATCAATGATGAATTTTGGATGATGGTTATGAAATAAGAACTTAATCAGTTTGAAAGGAACAAAGTTTGAAAACTTGTAAAAAGACCAAAGGACACATTCATTATAGGGACTAAATGGGTGTTTATAAATAAGTTAGATGAAGCCGGTAACATAGTTAGAAACAAGGCTAGATTGGTTGCACAAGGATATAGTCAAGAAGAAGGAATTGACTATGAAGAGACCTTTGCACCAGTGGATAGTCTTGAAGCCATAAAAATCCTATTTGCTTATGTTGCACACCTGAATTTCAAACTATATCAAATGGATATTAAAAGTGCATTCTTAAATTGGTATATTGTTGAGGATGTCTTTGTTGAATAACCCCCTGGTTTTACAAACCCCCACTTTCCGAATCATATTTTTAAATTATCAAAAGCTTTATATGGTTTAAAGCAATCTCCAAGAGATCGGTATGATAGATTTAGTACTTTTCTTATTTCCAAAGGTTTTACAAAAGGAATAGTTGATCCTACCCTTTTTATAAAACGAATTTATAATGATGTTTTAGTTGTTAAAATCTATGTAGATGACATTATTTTTGTATCTTCAAAAAATTATTTATGTATTGATTTTTCTAAAATGATGCAAAATAAATTTGAAATGAGTCTAATGGGTGAACTAAAATTCTTTCTCAGATTTCAAATCTTTCAAAATAATGATGGTATTATTTTAACTCAAAGTAAATATACTAGAGATCTTCTAAAACTTTTTGGGTTGGATAGCACTAAAAGTAGTGAAACTCCCATGAGTAACACTTGTAAGTTGGATCTTGGTGAGGATGGAAAATTTGTTGATCAAACCACTTATAGAGGAATGATTGGAAGTTTACTCTACTTGACTTCTAGTTGACCTGAAATTATGTTTAGTGTGTGTATGTGTGCTCATTTTCAAGAAAATACTAAAGAATCTCATTTAAATGATGTAAAGAGAATTTTCAAATACCTCAAGCATACACCCAATCTAGAACTGTTCTATCCTAGAGGAAAATCATTTGAATTAGTTAGTTATTCTGATGCTGACTTCAGTGGTTGTAAGTTAGAAAAAGCACCTATGAAACATGTCACTTTTTAGGCAAGTCACTAGTATCATGGTGTAGTAAGAAACCAAATTTTGTTGTATTATCTACTGAAGAAGCTGAATACATAGATGCTGGCAGTTTTTGTGCACAAATTTTTTGGATGAAACACACATTACTAGATTATGGATATCAATTCAGGCATGTACCTATAAATTGTGACAATACAAGTGCTATTAACATCTCTAAAAATCCTGTTTCACATTCTAGGATAAATCATGTTGATTTAAGACATCACTTTTTGAGAGAACATTATCAAAAAGGTGATATCACTTTGGAATTCATTGGTACTGAGTATCAGCTTGCTGATATATTCACCAAACCACTAAATTCTGAGAGAATATACTACATCATACATGAACTAGGCATGATAAACCTCAAATAGAAATCTTACTGCTTCATATATTACTATTTGATATCTTACTGTTTCATGTCTCACTGTTTTATATCTCACTGTTTCATGTTTATGGTTTCTAAGTTAGTGTTTCGTGATTACTGTCTGACAGTTACTACCTCACCATAACACTCAGTTACTATCTCACCGTATTACTGTCTCACCATGAAGTCCATTTACTGTCTCACCGTGAAGTCCATTTACTGTCTCACCATAACACTGTGACATGGTCTAACCATAAAAATTCTTTATAATTTTATTTTCAAAATAAAAACCCATATCATGATAATTACTTTTTCCCCTCTTTACTTTCCCGTATTTTTACTTTTACAATGTTTGGTATTCCTAAATGATAAAATAAAGAAAGTATCACTCAATTCTTCACTTGGGATTTCTTTTATTCACTCTTTTAAAACCATACTTAAACCTTGAAACCCTTTCTCTCTCTCGAACCTTTGGTAGATTCCCAGGATGAAACGCCCTTCATCATCGACTCCTGAGAAGCACATCTCAAAGAAGAATAATACTGCACCTAAGGTAGCACCCGAAGGACCTTTAAATCTGAATCTGGTAAACTGTGTTGTAGTACCTGAGAAGGAGGTTTTCCCCAAATGGATTCTATCTAGTAAGTCTCTAGTGTTGAAAGTTTTAGAATAGTAAGGCTGGTTAGAGTGGTTTTTGAAGGTAGATAGACCTATCTATCCTAAGTTAGTGGCTCAGTTTTACAAGTACGTACAGTTCTCTTTTTATTCTGGTGATAGTCATGTTATAAGAAGTTGGGTCAATGGACATAGATTCTCATTCTCTTCAAGGTTATGGGATGAATGTCTAGGGATACCTCATGAAGTCATATGTGAATATTATCATACAGTACCTCCTCCTTCAACTGAATTCTTTGATTTGGAAGGTGCTTTGAAATCCTTAACTAGAAATGGCACCAAGAGGAGAGCCATTACTGCTGAACTTGATGGATAATCAAGGCTTTTGTTCAAGTTTATTCAAAATATGGTTAGCCTCAGAAAATGTGATTTTTCTATTTTGAAATATCAAGATGTGTTTATGATCCACCTTATGAAAAATGGGTATAAGATCAACCTCTTCAAGTATATCATTCACCATATGTGTGAACTGATCAAAGCTCTATCCAAGTCAACTTCCCTGTTTTACTCTCGGCTTATCTCAGCCATACTGCATGCCAAAGGTTTGGTTGGACCTAATGAGGAAGTTATAAAGGACTATGAGTACTACCTTTCAAAAGTAACCATCAAGAGGATGAAAATAAACTAGAATCCTTGGAAAAAGGAATGGGTGGAAGACAATGATAGATTTTATGAGAAATTCACTCCTGTGGATTATCCCTCAAGACCAATAGATATTTTTATCATGGTTTGGAACCAGATGAGGTTGTTGAGTATCCTGAAAAAGAGGAAGGAGAGGCTGAATTTCCACCTAGGGAATCTGTTTCTGTTGAGGAAGATAGTACTCTTGTTCCTCATGAAGTTCTTGAAGAATAAGTCCATGCTCCTACAAATGGTGTTAATCTTGAAGCTCAACCTGATACTAAAATAGAATCAGTTTCCAAATAATCTGAAAAGCATACCATGGAAGAACCTATGGTGGAAGAGCTACCTGTTATGCAAGAAGCTAATCTTGAGGAACTCCCTATAGAACAATTTGTTCCTGAAATCATCCCTTCAACTGAAGAAAGGATGGAGCTAGCTTTTCAGCTGGCTAGATAGTAAATGGGTGAGGAACTTAGAGTTGAGTCTGTGGAATTATACCAAGATCCTAAGCTTCTCAGTCTTGATAAGGAGGCACCTGTTGAGGGGGAGAAAACCCCAAATCTTGAGTCTATTGAAGCTTTACATTCGATTGAGTCAATCCATGTAGCCACTTGATATCAGTTTCCTAGTTTCAATGATGTGGATGACTCTCAGAAAGTTTCAGTCAAAGGTCTTGAGCTTTCTACCATGTTCCAATTGAAATTTGTCCCCAATACCCAACCATAACATCTTTCTTGGTAAGTAAGGATGATCTGAAGGACTTTGGTGCAACTCTCTTTTCTGGAATTGAAAAACTCCCAAATACCCAACCCGAACCAATAAAAAATTTAAGTGATAGAGATGACTCACTATTAGTGGAAAAAGTTATTTTGCACATCCAACCAAAAATGGTTCATGAGATTCAAGAAGACTGAGTTGAAAATAAACATCTTGGTGATAAAGTGAATATTCTGAGAGGTATGGTCGAAGACATACAGATAAAGCTACATTTGAGATCAGATCTTGTTTCTCCTCCTATAGAACCTACTGTTACTCAAACCCCATAGGTTGTTGTGTCTCAGATTCAACCTATCTTAGCTTACTTGGATGAAAAGGTTGTTGAAAGGAATAAACAAACTGTGAAGGAAATGAGAGAGCTTGTTGTCAATCTTAACAAACTCACTGATGAATATAACAGGTGTCTTAAAAAGGTGCTAAATAAACTCAAATATCTGAACACAGCTGTCAATGCTTCTAAAGTATCTGGGTAATCCTCTCACCCTTCTCTGGAAAGTGAATTGCTTTGATCAGTGGTTAAAGAGGATCTTCAATCTGTGCTTAGTGGTTTCAACACAGATTCTCTTTCTGCAGTCATCAAGAACAGTGACCACGTTCTTGACCTTGTTCAAATTCACTCTAAGATTTCTAATGATTCTAAACAAGAGATTAACAAGAAAGTGGATTTATACTTTAACAGAATATTCTCCAAGACTGATATGACAAATAACTTCAAGTATCTTGTGGAAAATCTATGGATTCCTCCTGTAACTCAGGCCTTCAAGAATCAAGTCTAAAAGCTCACATATTTCACTCAAATGTTGGACAAGTTTATGGAAAACAAAGATGATTTTGAAAAATCCATGCAGTATGGTGGAGATATCATTGCAGATTTCATCAAGCTTCTGAGACCTTACCTTAATGTACAGAGTACAGCCATTGTTGCTCCCGCGACTGCACCTCTAAGACCTAGGTTGCCTACTTTCCCCTCTTCCCTAGCCTCCACCACTATGTCTGTTGGTCAGGCCCTGAGTCAGATCAGGCCTATGATCCTTGATCAACAACTAACTAGATCTTCTACTGCTCCTACTTTGGCTCCATCGGTTTTTGAAGGTCTTCATTTACCTTCACTATCCACCACCTCACTCCCTTCTTCTACTTCGACTTCTGCTCCTATGGCTTCCTCTTCTACTACTACTCCTAAAGGCAAAGAGAAGGCCAGACCCTGAAGAAAAATAGTGATTACTCCTTTTTTTATAGGACTGCTATTGCTTTTGTGTTGCCTTTTTTGTTTGTACTGTGCCTTATTTTATATTCATGGAATGTTCCCTTTTGTTTTATCTTCTTCCATCTTTTTGATAATCCCAAAAGGGGGAGAAAAATCTACATGATTTGTGATCATCAAAAGGGGGGATATTGTTGGACTCCTCATGTATTAATAATGTTTTGATGATCATAAATCCTATTCAAACTGGTTTAATCGTGTAAATTATATTGAATCATGTGTATTATTGTTTAAGTACTCTCATGTTTTAATAAGAACTGTTCAATTTCTTAATTTCTCTACATTCAGTTTAATTACTTTATACTATCTTTGATTTATTCTCATATATAATACCTTCTTTGAAAAATGATTAAGTCCAATTCATTCTACAATCATCATTGATTAAGTCTGAATACAGTTATTTTTGTAAAGTCTGAGACACCATGATTCTGCCACTAGCTATGTCTTTCTGGAAAAGTAAACAAGACATCGTGAAGAAGACACCGTAAACATTGAGACACTGTGACCTCAAAACACTGTGAATCAGACACCATGAAACAAACACTATGACAAGAAGACACCATGACAAGCAAACACCATGAACAAGCAGACACTGTGACCATGAGACACCATGAAGGATGAGACACCGTGAAAGAACAAGACACCATGAACATCAAGACACCGTGAACCAAACACCACAACCATGAGACATCGTGACCAATCTAGACACCGTGTGAAGGAGATGTCGTTTCCATGACATATTATGACACCTTTTTTTAAACTATTTTTTCGTTTTTCAATTTAATCTCTAACGGTCATATTTGAAGATTTTAAATGCACTGACATAATTTATGTTTCTTTGTAGACATATCAACTGATAGTACGAGGTACGAGGTATGGTATCCATGCAACCTGTCGGCTCCAACACATGCATTCCAAGATAAAAGTGAAGTGTGGCCCAAAAACAAGGCGTGCGATACTGAACGAAAAACAAGGCTGTGAACACGACAACGAAGAACACTAAGAGAATTTCTAAATGAAGGATTGTAACATGCATGCAATACAACTCTGCTTAAGAACACATGAAGTACACTAGAATATAGAGAACATCTTCGCATTGTCGAACCTCATGAAGAACACAAGATAAATCATGACACTCTGTTTTACGGAAGATGACTCGAGATCTACATCTACTTCATCTCAAAAGTCCAAAGCTGCAAAGACTAACACTCAGAGAACTTCTAAACCCATCTCCATATTTTTGCTCTGTTGTTTATTTATTTCTCACTAGTTTGTTTAAAACCCTTACTAGGAAATTTTTTTTCACATCCCAAGTTTTAAAATATTTTTCACAAGTTTAGTATCAATTGAAAAAGTGTTTGTTTCATAAAAGGAGGTAGTGCATGAAAAGACAATTAATCAATTGTATATCTTTTGTATAATTATGATAAATTTTATGGTTATGGTCTAATTATACAAAACCTATATTGGAAAATGTCCTGAAATGTATAATGTGCTATGTATTTTTCAGTTATCTTTTAAAAAATAGTACACATTATGTTTTAGCACTGAATCTGAAAGTGTGGTTTCAGGCTTTATAGTTGTTACCCCTTCACTTTTATAGCGTGTTAGGGATTCTTAGTATGTAGATACCAACTTTGAGACCTTATATACTCGGATATCTACTATACATTCTCCTGATGGATATTCTGAAGGTGTGGATCACATTATCCTTTTCAAAGGATGGATGATGGTACCTTTTACATTATGGGAGTAGGTGATGCGGGGGTTTCATACATCCCCTTTGGTGGTACATCCAGGTGTGAAAAAGATGTACCAGGACCTCCAATTTCAATTTTGGTGGTCAAACATGAAGAGTTGTGTTCCAAAGTTTGTCTCTCTATACCTCACTTGTCAGTAAGTGAAGGATGAGTACCAGGTTTCATCAGGTTTAGTTCAAACCCTTGAGGTTCTATAGTGGAAGTGGGATGGGATATTCATAGAAATTATGATGGGTTTAGCACATATGTCTAGGGGACATGATACCATCTAGAATATTATAGACCGACTCACCAAGATGGCCCACTTTCTATCCATTTGACAGAAGAGTTCATTAAAGAGTTTGGGATGCCTCTACGTATAGAAGATAGTCTGACTCCATGGAATTCCCTCAATGATCATTTAGAACTATGATGCTTGTTTTATATTGCGATTATGTAGAGGATTATAGGATTCCTTTGAAACTCAGTTTCATTTTAGCACGATGTTTCACCTCTAGAAAAATGGTTAAACTAAGCAAATCATTCGAGTATTGAAGAACATGTTGTAGACTTTCATGTTAGACTTTTTCCATAGTTGGGGGGATCATCTATCCTTAGTAGAGTTTACATACAACAACTTCCATTCCACTATTGGTATGACACCATTCGAGGCCTTGTACGGACAACCCTGTAGGTCACCACTTTGTTGGACTAATTCAGGTGAGTCAGTACTCATTGGCCTAGAGTTGGTATGAGCTACCACATAGAAGGTGCAGATCATCCAAGAGTAGATGAGGACTACACGGAGCCATTAAAAGTCTTATATGGACTGATGAAGAAGACCTATAGAGTTTGAGGAGGGAGACCATGTCTTCCTGAGGGTCTAACCTTGACATGGATTACAGAGATTTAGCCTCTGTGACAAGCTTTCTCTAAGATTAATTGGCTCTTTCTAGATACTGTATAGAGTTGGAAAGGTGGAATACTTCTTAGATCTACCGCCATAGTTGAATTGGGTACACGATGTCTTCCATGTGTTGTGGCTGAGGAGATATGTACATGATCACATGTTATCAACTGGGGTGAGCTGGACATCAAGGATGAAGATACCTTTACCGAGTACCTGGTAGAGATCAAGGATCATCAGGATAGGATCATTCATGTTTGATTGATTCCCCTTGTGTATGTTTAGTGGTAGCATGAGAATCTTCAAGAGAGAACCTGGGAGCAGGAGACCTAGATGTGAGCTCAGTACTCTCATCTTTTTATGTGGGTTTTTCTCTTTTCAGGATGAAAACCCCTAAGGTGGGGAGAATGAAATGACTTGGATTTTCTTTGTATTATTTTTGGATATTATATGGAATATTTTTGAGACCAGACGCTGAGACAGAGTGTGATTATAAGGGTCAATAAGTCTGAAATAAATTTTTGATATATATTAAATATATTAACATCACGTGTGAACTATTTTCTTAAAAAATTATAATAACTCTCAAATGGGGGCTCGAATCAAAAATATGAGGGTGTTGTTGAGTTCAGAGTGTTACTTTTATCCTAAATGCGACATAAAATTTTTTAGCATGGGTTTTTTGTGAAAATTTTATCACAGGCCCAAATGAATAAAATAAATAAATAAATTTTATTTATTTTTTGACGCATAAACTGGTCTATTCTATAAATACACAGTTATAGAGATGTCTCAGGGCTGGCCTCTAAACCCTGGAGACTTGGATAGACATTAGAGATCATTCTTGGAAGATGACGTCAGATCAGATCAGGATCAAGGACCAGTGTGCCAATAGAACAAGTGGATCTCGTCAACAACAGTGATGCAGAACCATTCTTCATTGGAAATCAATCCAAAATCCATGTAGGATTTTTCTTTTATGGAATTCCATCCCATTATTTTATCACGGTTTAATGAAGATCAATTTGATAAACAATAATTGATTTGTGCATCGATGATAGATTAAATATATGAATTTATTCTTATTCGTTGATTTTATCCATCTTCATTTTCCTATTTCTATGATAATTGATTGAGGTCAAAATGAAAAAAGGTTGAGGTTTGTTCCTCACATTTGATAGCTTATGGATTTCTCCCTCCCCCTGTTCTTTGTGCATTCATCACAGGCAATTTCTTAACTCGTGGTATGATGAATACCTAGTATTTGATCATTGTGTGATCGTTCTTCGGTGCAATGGATCGATACCATAGGCATAGTTTGTGATCAATGGTATGATCAAAGTGAGACAATGACAAAGGATGATTAGATGCGGATCAGAATATATTTTCAATATCCATTCATCTTGGTTTTGATGATGCGGCTATAGATGGCACGAGTGGGCGTTTCTAAAGCAGGTTCAAAGCCTGAATCTATAATCTCTTATGACTAGAGTCTTGGAAGACCCTAAATCCACAGATTCTGATGAGAACAAAGGCTTCGATGATGTGGAGAACAGCGCAGAGTAGAACCCACGGGATCTGGAATATCTTGGACTACACAATGTGTAATCCGACATTACATGTCATGTGGTACCCCCCTGTGCGGTGCTAGGGTTTCCCCACTTAGTTAAATATCACACGTCGTGTGACATGTGTTGATGGATTAGCATGTATCTCAGGTGATACATGGACATAGGCAGGCCAAGTACACAAACACAGCTAGGTGTACACGAGCACACCCAGGTGTACACGGGTTGATACACGGGCATGGCCAGCAATACATAGGCACGAACAGATGTCAAGGGGAAGGTTTTGGGTGATCACTACATGTCATGTACTATTAATACATGTCATGTATGTGGATATTTACATGACATGTGAGGAAACACCACATGGGTAGGACAGAGGTTGGTTGGACATGTCATTTACCCACTTTGAGGGTGTTTATAGCCCTTTGTTTCTTCAATCTGGACTAGTATCAGTTGAGTGTATTACCTTGGTCCATTTTCCCTTAATGGTATAGTGTGGAATTACGTTCACATAGCAGGATCTTGATCCCCTCTGGAGGATGAGTCTCAGATAAAGTTCATGGTGTCCTTCATGAGACTAGAGTGGAATCCTCTATCATCTTTATACCCTAAATGGGGTTTTTGGAATCAGTGTGACCTCCATGAGAAGGGTTTTGATCCTCCATCTAGCAGGTCATATCAGTAAGGTTCATGATATCATTGGTGTATGATCCCCTATGTAGCGGGTTGATCTAAATTGGGTTAGTGGTGTCCCCGAGTAGTCCTGAGCGTGACCCCCTATCTATGTATCAGGGTCTTTTGAGACTAGTGATCTTTCTTGGATGATCCCTAATGATCTTAAGCTCTTGGGTGAGTGTCTTCGATGATTTCGTGGCTCATGGAGTGGATTCTCCTGGAACGAGCATTACTTTGAGCATAATCATGTGGATGTTAATTGGTTATGACTGCCTGGTTGTCGGTGTCATTCCTGAGTATATCTGGGTTTCTCTTATTTATATTAATTATTGAAATACTGTTATGAGAAGACTATTCTTGATGATTTGTGTTTAGTGTTTTCGGGGTGTCCTACTGGGTATTGTTATACTCACCTCTGCATGGGCTCAGCTCGCATGTGTCATGTCTTATGAAGATGACAGCCCATTTGATGGTGTCCTAGGAGGACAGGGAGCAGGTGGACCATGGATCGAGATTTACAGACTAAGGTGTTTTCTTGGTGCTTTCATCTGATCATATTCCTTGACCTTGGAGCAGGTTGGACTCTCCAGTTTTTGGTTGGGCTTGTATTTGACCCCTTTTTCACTTTCACTTCTTTAATGTCATATTATGTTTGTGGGATCTTATATGTATGCATGCATTGGTTTCATTTGTTTTACATTTCTTCATTGTATGGTCTTGGAGATGTTTGCATGAATACAGGTACATTAGGCTAATGTCTCTCATGTGTGGGATATGCATACCCGGCGTTGGTCGTCAGCCCTTGACCTATTGGAGGTGGTCTGGGGGTAGTAGCCGCTCGGAACCCAGTGGGTCAAGTCATAACACCAAAAGGTTGTGAAGGTGTAAATAGGAGATAATGGAGGGTGGCCTTTTATAAATGGGGTGAGTGGTACACTTATAATTTTTGAAAAGAATGAATTTCATCCACATTTTTTTCATGTCATAAGGCTCCAATAATAGACCATTCTCAAATGTAAAGGGGATAATGTAAAAATATGTCTATCTGGTAGATTTTGTACAAGTTTTTAGAAAAATTTAACCCTAATATTTGTAGTTTAACCCCCCAATAAATCCATTTTTACCTTAACCGCAGTAAATAATTTATACGGTTTTCACTATTCATTTTAATCAAAAATTAAGTAGACCATGTTATATAATATAAATTATGTTGATTCCAAATATGGAAACCATTTTGAAAATTTTCATTCACATTATTGGAAAATCTTAATTTAAAATTAATCCCACAGTTGCAACGCAAAAGCTGGTTTTCAAAGAGAAAATGTTCAGAAGTTTACAAAGTTTTTATATCAAAATGCAATATGAAAATGATACCAATGACTTAAATATGATTAATTGATATAAAATTAAACTAATTTTACTTTAAATATAATTTAAAATATAATTTAAAATTATAAATAAGTTAAACAAAAAGACATTTTTCAATTAAAATTTTTTATTTTTCACTATTCATCAAAAAATGAAATATTTCTAAAAAATCCCAAAAATTCACTCTAAGATAATTTTAATATTATGATTTGAAAATGAAATTTATTTTATAAAATAAATTTTCTAAAAGTGGTAAAAAATAATTTTTAAACTATATGCGCAAAGCACGACTAATCCGTCTTTTAAAAAATAGTTTTGCATAAAACATTTATTTTTCTTTTAAATGATTCTTATTTTATTTGCAATCAATGGATAACCATAACTTTCATAAAATAGTTAATACTATTAATACCTTACAATTTAATGGTTATGTTATAATGGTATACTATATTATGGTTCGTTTCAACTTAGTGTTTCATGTTGTGCAAGCTATCGAAGAGATTAAATTTAAGGAAATATATTTCGTAGGTTGTTTAAGATCAGTGTTTCATATCACATACTCTATAAAAACAATTTTATTTTAAAATCTTGGGGTTTTACATTCTCCCCACCTAAAACAAACTATGTCCTATAAATTTAAACTTGACCTTAGTAATCAAGAGTTTGACATTTGGAAAAATAATTATTGAAAAACCCACATCATAAATGGGTTAATAAAATATCCTCTTAAAATAGATAAAGGTAAGTACAAAGGTCATATGGAATAATTTAATAACTAGTTTTATAAGTAGGAGAATATAGGTGGGAAATGAAATCATGGATATGGAAGAGAATACTAAAACCTAAGGATTAATGGAGAGTGATAGAGGTTATTGATCACAAGAAAGTGGGTGATCCAGAGAGATTAATGACCAAAAAACTATAAACCAAATATGTGTGAAAAAGGTCATTGATGTCATCAAAAATGATGGTAATAGGATAAAATTTTATTTCAAGATATTTTTCCTAAAGTTTGAGGAATTATTTTATTGTCTTAGAATATAAGGAAATATACTTACTAGGTACATTTCTATTTCATAAGCACAATTTCATCCTTTGATTATGCTGTGATCAATTTCCATTTCATCGCTTACTCCAAGAAATGAAAAAATATATATGTATGAAATGCTAAAATTCACTTTTAACAAATTGTAAGATCCATAAAAGAGTGAAAATTCTTTCTATTTGTCTCTAACTATTTTCCAAAACCAATATGGTTAGCACAAGTTATCTAATATAATACATTAATATGTAAACCTAAATAGTAATACCACCAGTTCATCATTAATATTTATTTTTAAAATCATTTAACTAAAAATAATTACATATTAACTATGACATCATGTAGGCTAGTTGTGGGTGCTAAACCCTTATCGTCATTCGGTCATGGGTTCAAGCCTTGCAGCCTTTCCAGATGCAACGGATTGTCACTCAACATAAAAGTTTTCCTTTTTCTAAACTATATTAATATAATTCCTATAACATTTCCAAAAAAATATGATGGAAATCCTTGAAATAAAATTAATCATTAAATAACTCTTTTAATAAGGTTTTCAATATAACCCATTTTTTCACAAAGTCTAGTAATCTTATTTGACTATCATCACAATGTAATTAATGATCATATTAACCTTAATGGTTATTAATACCTCTAAACTTATGTCTATAAAATGTAAATTCGTTATTACTCAAATAAATTTTTCACTAAAACATATATTAACCTAATGGGTTTTATTTCCATAAATTTCTCTCAAAATATCCTTAATCTTGGTATAATTTCATCAAATAAAACCTAAAAAAGGGGTGTTTAATACTTTGAACTTATAATCAATATTAAACTCATAAACTCATGATGGTATTCATAACTATTATACTAATGAAGACACATATGATTCTAAAATTTAAAACAATCCTTAGATGTTTCATAATTCTTATCACCAAAATACCATTGGTAAAAAAATATTTCTACAATTTAATTATTGAACCCCAATACATAAATACTTTAGCCGTTTTATTTCTACATGGGTCCTTCATTGGTCAAGGGTTTATATTTTAGTGGAGACCATTGACTTGGATAATGAATAGGTTATCCACATTTAAGACAAATAACTATAAATGGATCTCTATGATGAGATTTATTTCCTTTCATCATACTTTTCACTTTTCCTCAGCAATTCTTTACTTCATATCCTACCTTTCCATACATAAATCATTTTCTCATTCCATTAAGACTTTTTCCTGGGTGTCTCCTTCCACATTTCTTACATGATGGAAATCAAGTATTCTTTCCTCTATGGTCTCTATCACCTGAGCTCTTGACAAACTTCATCCACCTCTTCTTTGATGAGTCTGAGAGTTGGTTAAGGTATATGTTGTTAATCATGTTTCTAGAAATCTCATTAGGAATAACCACAATATATTTCACTCCAGTCATAATACCATTATTTTTCATATCCACCACTTTTTCCTTCATATTCAATGTTAACATAATTCCTTCAGGTTTCAACCATTGACTAAAACTAAAAAACATAGTATAAGAAACAATAATTATAGTGGGAAACCCATATAATCATTTATAGGATGTTTAAATCATGACACCTCTTTTTTTAAAATCTATAACACCTAATGTTTAACCTAGGTCTTTCATTATCATCATATATTCAAATCCTTCATGATGGTTTGTAAATAAAATATGAATTATCTAAAGCATATCCCCTGAGAGTGTCAAACTAGGTGCGTAGTAAGGCCCATTTTTGTGCACCAAGTGAAAATCGGGTCAAGCCCAATGTGCATTTTTCAGAGCTATTACCCCTAGGTACATCTGTGATAAAACCACACCAACTTATAGTATCCAAATGTAGATTTATTTCAAGGAAAACTCACATAATCTCTATCTTACCAAAAAAATAGAATGTTCTTATATGCTTATCCTCAAAGTCTATCATAGGGTTATGGTCCCTAACCTATGTTTTCTTAAATCTAATTTTCAAGGTTTCTATTAAACTTCCTCTAATACCAATTGTAGCAACCCCAACCCCAGTAGCCCAGAGCTGATGTCTGATTTATTACATTCACTGCTACAAAACTAGCTTTTAGCAGCACTGGTATTTATCAGCGCTAGAAGAAAACACTGATAAGTGGAATATTTATCAGCACTAAAGAAAGCACTGATAAATTTAACCTTTTATCAGAACTTTCATTTTAGCACTGATAAAGGGTATCCTTTATCAGCATTTTATTTTTATTAGTGATAAAGGGTACACTTTATCAATGCTTTATATTTAGCACTGATAAATATTTCTTCCATCAACGCATTTTTAGCATTGATAAAGTGAAATAATTAAATAAATAAAAAATAAAAAATGTGTTTATTAAAAAAATATTACAAATTTTATTAATTAAATAATTATTGATAAAAATGAATTGATTGATTATACATTATTAAATATTAAACATTTTATTAATTAGATAATTATGATAATTAATGTTATTAAATTGTATATATTAAATATATAGATATATATTAATTTAAATAAATATGATTATATATTAAAAAATATTTATGCGCTTTACATTAAATTTTCATATATTTGTTGAATAATGGTATATAATTAAAAATTAATATGAATTAAAAATATTGACTAATTTCATAGTACTCGACATATAATTGAATGTCGTTTGATTTTTCAATTTAATATAGATCAAATGTGTGTTATATTGATTTCACATATACATGTAATTAATGCATTTTTATATACAATATGCACGCACACCAAACTTATCTATTTTTCAATATTGTTAAAGTGTACCTATATTCTTAATTTATTCAATTTCACTCATTTTATACATAGATGCATGCACTCAAAAATAGATATTCATTAATAAAAATAAAAAAATATTTGTAAAAAAACATTTATAAATATATATATTTAAAAATGTACATTCACTATATTTATATAATTATATATTTATAATTATAAATAAATAAATAAAATTAAAAGTATTTATATAATTATAAATAAATAATTATGTATATTTAAATAATTATTAAATTTATAATAAATTTACTTAAATAATGAATATATTTACTATATTTATATTTATATATATTTATTAAATATATATATATGTATAATTATATAAATATATATAATTATATAAATAATATTTTTTAAAAATATTTCTATAATTATAAATAAATAATTATAAAATCATAATAAATATATTTAAAAAAGAATATATTGACTATATTTATATTTATATATATTTATTAAGTATTTATAAATATTTAAAATTTTTTATTTATAATTATAATTATAAATCCTTTAACAGCGCTTCAGTAATAAGCACTCATAAAGGAATCTTTATCTGCGCTTTTTTTGTGCTGATAAAGATGAGGATTTATTAGCGCTAAACAAACCACAGATAAATGAACATTTATCAACACTATAAGTTTAGTGTAGATAAATATTGGTTTTTTCAGCACTAAATAAGCACTGATAACCCACGGGGCACGGGTGAGTTGGTTAAAGGCGGTGGCGTCCTGACCCTGAGGTTTCGGGTTCGAGTCCTCATAAGGCAACGTGCACTATATGCTAACAAACCTCTCGTGGGCCCCTCTACCCTATTGGGAACTGGCCTAAGCCCAAGGGTTGGCTACCTTGGGCCTCCCTAGGGATGCGCGGCACGCATGTGGGGAGGCCACCCCCAACAACACGTTTTCCAACGAGCCTATACCCAAGTGGTACAAGCTTCTGCTTGGCATCCAAAAGACCTAGGATCAAATACAGGAAGGGAAAAAATTCCATGTACTGTAGCAGGGCACTATAGCAGACTGTAGAAGCGGCAGACTATAGCAGCGGCAGCACTGTAGCGGAGGTGGTATTGTAGCAGGTACTGTAGCAGTGTGGGTATTGTAGCCATACTATTCACTGAGGGGACCTTTGGGCCAAAAAATGGGCTTTCAAGACTTGTATTCAGGCCACTTGGCCTTGGACCTCCGGGCTATGTAATGGGTCTCCCTCTACCCACACTAAATAGGTATTTTCTTTAAATAATAAATTGAGGCTTCGACCCCAACCTTAAAAAAGAACTGATAAAAGTGTCCTAATCTATTTTAAAAACTCTAATCATTTGCAAACATGTCATGATATAGAAGCTTTACATAGATGACACCCACTGTCGGTGCTCCTCCTCAATGAATCGATGGTCGAATCACACCACTCGACTACCTCACAACATCTTGTTCTATATCCAAGGAGGGTCTTGGATTTTCTTCAACCTAATGAGGTAGGCCTTCCGATTTTCTTTGTATATTTTTTGTTTCATTTTTGATTTCTTCTTCTATGATTTGTTTATGATCCATTGTTTATGATCTATTGTTTATGATTTGTTTATGATCTGTTTTTTAGGGAATGATTTTTGGTTCGTTGTTTGTATTGAATACCAATGTATGATCCTTTGTTTATATCTGACATTGAACCTTGTATTTATTTACTGTTGTTTCACTGATATGTTTTATATCTTCTTACTAAATATTTTTTTCCTCTATTGGTTATATGTATCACGGGATCTAGTTTCTCTTAGAATTTACTATGGTCCTTATTTTTTTTATGGAGCATATTCAAAGGGGTCATCCCCAGTTAAGAACATGAGCTTTTATCACATCAATCCTTCGCTTTTTGAATCATTATGGTGCCTTTAGTTCACGTTATGTTTGAATATCAGGTTTTTATCTATTTGATATTTCTTATAGACTATAAGTGAGTGAGTTTTTATACTAGTGTGACATTTATGTGTGTCTATATATCTATTGCATCATTTATTTCCATAGTTTTTTGTCTAACAGGTATGCCTATATCAGGTAATGATGATTTTGGGTCTGCATGTCCATTGACCCCAAGGGTCATGCTAGAATTTTGTTCGACCTCTGGTATTAATTGTTTCTATTTAGAGGGGGACCACCTACCATTTATGGTTTTTTACTCCCAAAGTTTAAACCATCTTTTAGTGACTTTGAGGTGTGTTAGTGGTCATAAGATGATCTGGTCTGGTGTTGTTTGGGTAATTCAGGCTAGGTTCGTTACACTATCCATCTTCTAGTTTATTCCTATAAATTTTAGAGATAATATCATTTATTATCTGCATTTATCCCTCTATATTTTTTCAAATTCCAACAACCCTTATTATTGGATTTGTAATATTTAAGTGCTCAGATATTCTAGTAGAAATGATCCATAACTCCCTTATTAGAATTGTCTATAACTTTCACTTTTGATAATGAATATCTTATGCGTGTTTATTTATATATTGTATAAAATTATTCTTTTATGAACCCAATAGGATAGATATGAACCAAAAATGTATACACACTAATCATTTGACAAATTAATATGAAGATAGAGTTAAAGAGTTTATCAAGTTTGCAAGATAGCATGCAGACGACCCTTCTAAAATCCATTCTTTGTGTTTACATTATTGTTATTCAAGACAAATTAGTCCGAAAGAGTTGAAGGAACATTTTATTTTTCACGGAATAGATCAAAACAATAAATTTTGGACTAAACATGTGGAAAAATGAATGTGGACATTGATTGGGATGATACTATGGTTTATGAATCATTTTATATGAATACCTTTGTAAAAGATGATGGAGATCGCATGGAAGAAATGACAATGGCAATTAAAGATAACCTTCGTGATTTTCCAAAGTTGTTCGAGGAATTAAATAGTTGTTCCAAGAAACCATTGTATATTGGTTGTACTAAATACACAACATTGTTAGTTTTATTGAAGTTATATAATTTGAAATATGGAAAAGGATGGAGTGACACCAGCTTTATAGAACTGCTTGGTCTTCTGAAATATATGCTACCAAAATAAAATAAACTAACATGATGAACATATGATGCTAAATGAATGTTACATTCAATGTGAATGATCTCTAAAAAATACATGTTTATCCAAATTATTTCATATTGTTTCCCAAGGACCATGAATCACTCATCAAATGCCCTAAGTGTGGCGTTGATCGATACAAGAAAAATTAATCAAGTCCTTATAAATTTGTATTGTACTTTCCTATCATTACATGGTTTATAAGACTATATAGATGTCAAGAAACTACAAGACAATTAACATGGAATGCAGATACAATAATTAAATATGGGAACTTATTTCATTCAGTAGATTCTCCTCAGTGGAAGAAAGTTGATTACGAGTTTCCTGAATTTGGAGATGATCTGAGAAACTTTCATCTTCCGTTATCTATATATAGAATAAATCCTTTTGGTGTACAGAGAAGTACTCACAGTATATGTCCCGTCATGTTGGTAAATTATAACTTGACTCCATGTCTATGCATGAAGCGCAAATACATTATGTTGTCACTACTTATATATGGACCAAAGAAACTAGGTGATGATATTAATGTCTATTTGCCTCCATTGATTGAAGATCTGAAATTGATGTGGGATACAGGTGTTACAATGTATGATTCTCATAGAAGTGAAGAATTCACATTGAGTTCCATGTTGTATGGAATGATAAATGACTTCCCCGCTTATGGAAATTTATCAATCTATGACATTAAAGGCATGTTGGGTGTCACATTTGTGAAAAACACATACTTAGTTTGGTTGAAAAATTCCTCTAAGACTGTGTTTTTAGGACATCGAAAATTTTTACCTTGGTGACATAAATACTGATCCTGGATGACAGCATTTGATGGGAATATCAAACAAGGTGTAACACCATCTCCAGCAACGGGTGATCAACTATAAAAAAATTAAAAAAGATTGACACTATTTTTGGTAAACCATTTTTGAAAAACTTTAAAAAATCAGGTTAGAAGAAGAGATCAGTTTTCTTTTAATTGCCATTTTGGAATTATTTGTATGTCAGATATTTTCTTGATGTCATGCATGAAGAAAAAAATATATTTGATAGTGTTATTGGCGCATTACTAAATATTCCTGGAAAAAATAAATATGGAATCAAGGCTAGGTTGGACTTAATTGAAATGGGGATAAGGGAAGAGTTGTCACCGGTGAAGGGTAAAAGGTGGATTTTTCTTCCTCTAGCAGTTTACACTCTATCCAGACAAGAAAAGTTGCAATTTTTCCTTTTCTTTACGTGTGTAAAATTTCCACAGGGGTATTCATAAAATATCAATAATTTTGTGTCATTGAATAATTTGAAGTTACAAGGACAAAAATCACACAATTGTTATGTTTTGATGCAATATTTAATATTTGTTTCTTTCTGTTGCATTCTACCTCAAAATGTATAACATACATTAACCAGACACTGCTTCTTTTTCAAATCCATATACAGTAAATTTGTAGACTCGGTGAAGTTTTCCATCATGAATAAGGAGATTTAAATTATATTATGTGAATTAGAAATGTTCTTCCCACCATCATTATTTGATATAATGGTCCACCTAATGGTTCACTTGGTCAGAGAGGTTCAACTATGTGGTCATGTCCATTACAGATGGATGTACCCTATTGAATGGTATATGAAGATTTTGAAAGGGTATTTCAAGAATTGAAGTTATCTAGAAGGTTTTATTGCATAATAATATATTGTTGAAGAAACTATTTAATTCTATACTGATTACCTATCAGATGTTGAAAGCATCAGTCTCCCAAAGTCTCGTTACAGCGAACACCTTATGAGCTAAGGGATTTCTGGAAGGCATGTTGTTACAATTACCTTAATAGAGTGGGATAAAGCACATATTTACATATTACATAATAATGAATATGTTGATCTATACATTGAATCTCGCAAAGAAATTCTTAAAGATTTTAATCCATCAAGGACTGAAAGATAGATATCAGATACACATAATCAAAAGCTTATAAGATGGTTAAGAGATCAAATATATAAGGAGTTATCTAAAAATAAAAATTCAATTGTCGAATGACTTCAATGGCTGGACAGAGGACCAGATGAAAATGTTATATCTTACACTGGGTTTGTAATAAATAGTTACATGTTTTATAAAAAATAACATGATGACTTTAGTATGATGAAAAGAAGTGGTGTTATGCTTATGGATGAAGCGATACGCATATCTGGTTCCAAGGATAGAAATCCAATTTATATAAATATTTCATATTTTTTCATTATTGAATAGATATATGAGTTGGATTATACAACATTTTAAGTGTCACTTTTCCATTGATAATGGGTTGACAATATCAATGGGGTGAAAGTTGATGAAATGGTCTTTGTGAAGATTAATTTCAGTGTAGAAGGGGGAAAAGATGATCCGTTCATAATAGCATCACAAGTAGGGTAAGTATTTTATATCTCTAATCCAAAAAAAAGAATTGGTTGATTTTCCTACTAGATACTAAAACAAATGTTGAGTTAGATGAAAATTCAATCAAGGATGACCCTTTAATTGGGACATCACAATCAGTTCATGTCGGTCCCACTGTATATAATGTCTTGTATGTTAGAGGGGACCACAAAGAGGGGATTTGGATTCTTGAAAGAGGAACCAAATCCTTGAAACCTTTAAAAAAAGAAAGAGAGTTCAATGAGAAGGTAAAAGTGTTTATTAATATATTATGTTTTTCCTAATAATATTATATATTCTCTACTGCATTAACATAATCTAAATTAAATGTTTGACTACTCATGAAGACAATGTCTTTTTCACATGATGATATTACCAATACCTTGTAAGAACAAACTATAATGAAGTAAACCCTTTGGATAGATTCAAAGGTAATGTTACGATATACTTTATCTATTTTACCAAAAAATTATATAATGGAACGTTGATTTAATTTTCATTATTCCTTGCAGAGTTCGTTTACTTTAGAATATTTCTTTCCATGTGTCATTCCTTTACAATAAGAGCAACGACATTATTTCTGCTCAACCACAGATGTAATCTTGATTATTGTATAGTAAAATCATTATCCATATAATTAATGTATTGTTTCATATTTATGTTTAATTTATTTATTTTTAGTATTGCTCACATAATATTTGTTTTCTTATATAGGTGGATTCTTTTGTTCGAGTTGGGAATTTCTCTGTCCAAATTTCATGCTCATTCTACCTTAAAACCTTTTCACCCCTACAGTGGTGCATTTATCACTTTCTTTCAAGTTACCTCTACTACCTTTGTAGGAAGAGAAACGACGCTGCCTCTCCTCAATTACAGAGGTAATATTAACGATTTCATAGTAAAATCATTTTCTATATAATTAATATATCGTATCATATGTACGTTTAATTTATTTCTTTTTAGTATTACTCACATAATAATTTTTTTCTTATATAGATGGATTATTTTGTTTGAGTTTGGGTGCTCTGTCCATCTTTCATCCCTTTCTGCACCAAAACTTCCACAGACTTATTCTCTCACAAAACCTTTCACTCCTATAGTGTTGACATTTATCACTTTCTTTCAAGTTCCCTCCACTACTCAATCATAGAGGTAATCTTGATATTTTCACAGTAAAATAATTTTCCATAGAATTAATGTATTATTTCATATTTATGTTTAATTTATTTATTTTTAGTATGACTCATTATAATTTTTTTCTTATACAGGTGCATTCTTTTTTTCGAGTTGAGGTGGTTTGTTTGAAACTACTCAGGAAATATTGGCAGTTTGACAAAGAAAGTCAATGGGAATCATGGTAACATTGACAGTTAGGATTGTTTTTTAATGTATTTAATAATTTATATTTATGTAATTATATAAACCAATGTTTTAAATGTCTATAATATAGTTTTTTCTTCTGGTATTTGTGTTGTGAATTTTATTTCAATTAAATTATGTATTGGGGCTTGTTTTTGTTGATATCAGATGTGTTTCTAGTGTGTTTTTGGTGTTTTAGTGTGCTGTTACAACACACTATAGTGGTGCTATAGTGTGTTGTAACAGCATACTATAGTATGTCCCTTTATCAATACTTTTAAAATCGCTGATAAAGGGTTCCTTTATCAGCGCTAAATTAAAGCGCTGATAAATGACCCTTTTATAAGTGTTGATAAGAGTCTTGGGATTTTAACGTCGCTCACATTGTCAAGGATTTTCTAGCACTGATAAAAGACATTTTTAGTACTGTTAAAGGCCAGTTTTGTAGTAGTGATTAGAATAAGATACAAGGAATCGCATCCCAAAGGACTGAATAGTTTAGTAGTCTTGGTAAACTAGATACATACTTGAGTCTTTCATTAAATTTGAAAAATAAAAATTACAACATAATTTTTTTCGAGAATCATTATTCCCTATAACATATCCTAGCTTATCAAATGTAGTACACTTCATGGATTCATGAGAAAGGAAACAAAATAAGAGTGAGATAAAATGCTCAGTAAGGGTTAAGTACAACCGAAATTATCATGAATAAATGAATCATAATCAATAAGTAATGAACAATGTGGAAAGGTAAATATATGAAAACACATGTCATTTAAATAATTGACTAGCATAATCAATAACAAGGTAAATAAGTAAAAACACATGTCATTTGATCAATAACATGATTATCATAACTGGATAAGGAATGATCAATATAAAAAGATAAATAACTGAACACATGTGTAATTTAAATAACTGGATAAAGCATAATCAATATGGTAGGGTAAATAGCTGAAAACACATGTCATTTAATCAATAACTGAGAATGAAATGCATCTAGAGATAATATCAATGTGAAAATATCATGGATAATAATAATTGAATTCTAAATGAAGGTAATTATTAATTATTGGATTTTGTGTCTTGGGTACATAATACCTCTACCATCAAGATCTATCTTCAAGATAGTTTAAAAATGATGGGTAGAAAACCATTTAACTAAGGCTAGACAAATGATTTTCTCATGAGACTATCGATGCATTGAGGGGCTACCTATAACCGACCACCACCTATGTATTGAATTTCTAAATAATTTATAATATATAAAATAATCAATTTAATTCATAAATAATTTATCTTACCATTAAACATTTGTATTGAAAAAAAAAGTACAGATTTCCAATATTTCCCTAGTAAATCAAAAAACTTTCAAATTAAAACACCTTATGTAGAAATGAAATACAGTTTAAGAAATAAGTATATCCATGATAAATAATATGGATATTTAAGGGAAATTTAATGTCCAATGATTACAGAAAATTGAATATTTGAAAGGAAATCTAATGACTACAAAAATGAATCAAGAAAATGAATGTCAATAATTTCCTTGTAAAAATGATCATAAACCATCCACATGAAGAATATGGATGGTATCAATACAAAATATACCAATTGAAGTAAGAATAAATGGTTTTTGTCATTGAAGAATAAAAATACCATAAAAAGATCATTAGAAATATTCTTGAGGAAAATATCCTTTTCAATTTGAAAATCACTTTTAAAACTAAAATCTCACAAAAAAAATTGTAAATACTTTTCTTTGAAAATAATATTTGAAACTTATAAGGGAATCTTTTTCGTCGACATTAAAATAAATATTTCTCTCACTTTTTTAGTAAAAGTAAATGGAAATTGTTTTGAAAACGACATGAATATTCCTTTAAAAACATTTTGTAAAAAGTAAAAATAGGAAAAATGTATTTAATAAATCATTTGGAAAATGTTGAAAACATTTTTTGAAAACATGATTTTGGAAGAAAATAAATTTCTAAACGAAGAGAGAAATGAAGACCAATTTTCTTAAAAACATTTTCTAAATTATTTTAAATATCAAAAAGTTGAAAAATTGTACTATTACTTAAACACTTCATGAATAACCAAAGTATAAGAAAATGATAGGGGTTTATTAGACAATGATAAAATAATTTCCTTCAATGGAAATTCAAGTATAAATAATTCTAATTAAAATAAGTTTATGAAATAAACCTATTAAAATGATTATAACGTTGAAGAGAGAAATGGTTAATGAATCAATTATATTTATCAACTGTAAATTCACATAAAAATTTGGAAATACAACAATATATAGTAAAAATTAATTACACACATAATCATATAATATCAAAGATAATGGAGTAATATGACCCAATGAAAAGAAATTGAGTTATAAAATTATTTACCACTTAGTAACTTTTAATTAAAATCCCCTTATATGAAAAAAAAATCAAATTAAAACATAAAATATCATGAAGAATGAATTATTCATGATATTAATTTTCAAAAGGGAATTATTTGCACTAGAAAAAAGAAATTAGGTTCATAACATTATAGTATTCCTTAATGAAATGAAATTGAGATGAAATCTCTTACCTCGCACTTTCTTTTGGTCGAATGTGATTTAACCTCCTGTATAGTGGTTTTAAAAATGTTATTAACTTATACCAGAACTATATTAATATTTATAATATCATATATGATCCTTTTATAACATCTTATCACCCATTCATTAATAATATTTCTTTATTATCATTATTTATGGGGTAAATTGTCTTATTTTATCATTCATTCTTTATCATGAAAGTTAGGATTATTGTGCATGTATAGAATAATAATAATGACATAATTATAATAATTATAAATCAATTATACATTTAAGACCAATCATGAAAGATGGTTTGGATAAATGAATTACGTTATGATCATAGAGATAGTAGATCGTACGTACGCATGAGTAACATTTTCATTTTCCAATGATCATTATGGAAAGAAGGTGAGTAATATATTATATTTACAAAATTATTATAATATCATATATAACATATCATTTCTTTAAATATAAATATATATATCATCCATGTGGTGTGGTGATGAAAAGAGAGTCATGTCATTTTGTAAATGTGGTAGTCTACACATACACGAACGACGTTATCATCTTTCATTGAGTGAAATAGTAAGAAAGAAAATGATATATATTATCTTTTCATAATGATAAATATTTCATGAATATCATATATATAACATATAATCATTAAATTTATCCTTATCACCTTTCATATAAAGTGTTAGTGAAATACGAATTACATCGCTTCATGGGGTGGTAGTCTGTCGTACACATGAGCGGCGTTATCATATCCCCTACAGAATTAAAATTTAAAAAATTATATATGATATAATGAATCCAAAGGTATAATTATGGTATAAATATAATATATATATATATATTAGATATATCATCATACCCAACCGTGATAGGTGGTAATAGAAACATTGAATAACATTGGCTTGTGAGGTGGTAGTATATTGTACACACGAATGATGATTTTGTAACCCATTCGATGGAAGTGGGGGTGATTTTAGGTCATTCCCTTAACATAAAAACATCTCAATATATAGAATATACTTAGGTTATTATATCAGCATGGTTTAATAAAAAATGAAGGAGGTGGAGGAATAAATAAAATAAAGATGCTCGTTAAAGAACATTACCTCTTTTTCGGGTATCCTCCTTAGGTTTGCACCAAAGCCTTCCTAAGTTGGATTTATTCCAAAACTAAGGATTCTAGGATGAGGGTATGGAAGTTGGGAAGTAATTTCATAAAGTCTTGGCTGAACCAAAAGGGTTTGAAAGTGTGAAAAAGAGAGGAGAGGATGTGGCCTTTTATAAATGGGGTGAGTGACACACTTGTAATTTTTTAAAAGAATGAATTTCACCCATGTTTTTTTCATGTCACAAGGCTCCAATTATAAGAACCCAGTTTTAAATAAGGTATGTATCCTTTTAAATTTTGGTCGAATTCTTTATTTTGGACCTAATATGGATTCATAATGAGGTTATAAAGGTTTTGGGGGTATCCAGGGCTTGTTCGGAGCTCAAAACCCCAACCGGAGGAGAAAAGCACTGGGTCACATGGTTAGTAAAAACTGTGTGACCCATCCCGCACAGTCTCTCCTAACTATGCGGGTCTAGACAGTGGGATGAAGTAGGGCACATGGGTTTCCTTAACTGTGCATCAGGGACCGAACGCCCATGCGGAATGCCTGTAGTTTTTAGCAGACGTGATTCACATGGTTGGAGCATGGTTTCCCTAACTGTGTGAGTGCTCTTATTAAGTAGTGGGAGGCGCACAGTTGGTACACAATTTTTGAAATCATACAGTAAAATTGTGAGACCCCTATTTGGTGGGTAAAATTACCTAAATACCCTAATGATCTATTATTTTACCCCATCTTCCTCCTTGGCTCATTCTAGTGGATAGTAAGCTCCTTCTTCTCCCTTTTTGAGCACTCAAATCTACTTTTCATAGTTTTTGATCCCAAGCTCTGATCTAAAGTCCAATTAGATCCTCATTCATCACGTTGGATGTGCATTGGTAAGTACTCGATTCCTTTTTAGTTTTATTTCATTCTTCTTTCCCTCGATGATTTTATTTAGATGTAGGCTCACATACCCTATTTTCAGGATGTTGATTCATTCTTCATATTTCTTCTAATTTAGGATAAACTAAAGGTTGATATTGGACAAAGAGATTTTTATGAGTTTAAGGTAGGTGGTCTATGAATCATCCCTTAGGTTTTTCCATTTTATAAATTGTTGTATTGTGTGTACGCCGATTTCATCGGGTGTGCCCTATTAAATTCATGTGTCTTTCTTATAGTCATTAGAATTGTATTCTAAGACCCTTTTTATATATTTTATCCATCATTGGAGGTTATGACCTCAACATTAACCACACTAAGTAGGTTGTTTCCATATTTATTCTTTTAGTATCTTGTTAAGCCTATTTGTTCCATCATTCGTGTGTGATGTGATTTGACCTTGATAAAGGTAAGTGTTTCGATTAAATGAATGAGTTATAAATAGTTATTACATGTATGTAACACTTTACCCATATAAGGTAAGAGTTTCCAATTAATTAATTAATCATTTAAATTATGAATGGAAAGTATATTGATACTTATCACTTGGCCTAGTTTCTTATGATGTAATTGTACTTGGTTGCACATATGTAGCACACCTTTCCATGTTTATGGAAGGCAGCAGAGTGAACCTAATAAATGAATAATAAAATTAAGTACTAAATGGTTTCATGCTTTGTTATGCCTTGTCACGCCCAAATTACATATTAAACATCATGAGTATTACATGACCTAATTAATTTAATGAATCAATTCTAAGGTGTATATTGAATATGGACCTTAACAGTTTTATAGGAGTGTTCAGACTCGATCCAACCTTGGATTCCCAAGGGAATTCCTTGAGCACTCATGGAATCCATTCTGATTCAGGGATGTCGGTTAACAAGGGTGAGACCTACCTTGGAAAATTATCCTTATCTACTAGTGGATTCCCGATATGAAACCCTAGGATCCCTCTATTATCATTATAGGATGTCTTGGATGCACTCCTTGGATCCAACGTGATGTCTATGAACATGAGGCGCCATAGATACACTCATTAGGCCCAGTCATTGCTTATCCCATTTTACCTTGGATGAATTCCTCAGACTCGGTTAGAATCATATTTTAGTGGAATGTCTTGGGAAATTCCCCTTGGATTACATAAAGACCCCTTATAGTCAGGCTATAGGTTATTACTGGGTTGGATTGAACCCTAAGTTTGCCTTTGTTATTACCTTGGATCCTATTTACTATTATAATCATTACAAGATGTCTTGTTATACCTTTTATCCATTATTATAATTATCATGATCTCAAGTTAGTGATGGTTATACCTCACATGACTTACTATATAAACTGGAACCTGATTATTAAATGAAATAGTTACATGTTCAAACACCAGTTGAGGCTGACGTAGGTGATGGGTATTTATATTGTTGTACCGCTTTGATTTTATATATGCATGTATGCACACTATTTCAATTTATATTATACGGACTGGATGTTATAGACATTATTAGTGGTGGTATACTGAGATTTATCTCACACCCAATCCAGACCATCATTGGTACCCAAACAGATTACATGTATGAAGGTGTTAATAAGGGGAAGTGTCCTGCTTTGGACACATGATATTTCTTGCTTGCTTGGGATGGAGCTTAGTAGCAGATGACTGAGCTGGAGCTTGGGATGCTTGGATAGTTTTTGGATTCTTTTTGCTTCTTTTGTATAGAATGTATTGTTTGTTTCCATGTATACATGTTTTCAAGTTTTTTAGATACATGACATACATTATCATCAGCTTTTGTATATGATTTAGTTATCATCTTTGAGTACTATTATCAGTTTCTTTAGCTATTAATTATTTCTGTCTTTTTCTTCTATAGTGGGTTACTGGTCCAGTGTCTTTAGTATTTTATTCTATTGTGCCATTTGTTTATGTATATTTATTTTTCTATTTACCTATTATTATATTTATCTGTTGTGCTCCACTATGGTAATGAGGGCATAGTCTCCCCATAGACACACCCTAGGCCCTCAGTTCTAGTCGACACCCTCTAACATTCGGGGAGATGCACTTGAGGCTATATGGTCAATCGGGCTTGGGGCACCTTTGAGTGGCACTCGGGTTCAGGACATCACATCAATAATGGACCATTCTCAAGCCTATAAGGGATAGGGTTGAAATATGGTCATTCAATAGATTTTGGAATAGTGTTTTGGTCAATTTAACCATTGTCTTTCTATTTTAACACCCCGGTAAATCTATTTTTACCTTAATTGTGGTAAATAATTTTTACTGTTTTCACTATTCATTTTGGTCGAAAATTAAGTTGACCTTATTAGATAATATAAATTATGATGATTCCAAATTTGGAATCCATTTTGTAAAATTAAATTCACAGAAGTGGAAAATTTTAATTTAAAATTAATCATGCGGACATGACGAGAAAGCAGGTTTTCAAAGAGAAAATGTTTAAAAGTTTACAAAGTTTTTATATCGAAATTCAATATAAAAATGATTCCAAGGACCTAAATTGAATTAATTGATATAAAATTTAACTGATGTTTCTTTAAAACCAATTCAAAATATAATTTAACATTATAAATAATTCAAACGAAAAAGGAAGTTTCCAATTAAAATTCAGTATTTTTCACTATTCATTAAAAAATGAAATATTTGAGAAAAAAATATCAAAAATTAACCTTAATATAATTTTGATATTATGATTTCAAAAATGAATTTTATTTTATAAAATAAATTTTCTAAAAGTGGTAAAAAATAATTTCAAATTATATGTGCAAAGAGAGACTAACCCGTCTTTTAAAAAATATGGTTTTTTAA
This sequence comes from Viscum album, assembly GCA_963277665.1. Classification (NCBI taxonomy): domain Eukaryota; kingdom Viridiplantae; phylum Streptophyta; class Magnoliopsida; order Santalales; family Viscaceae; genus Viscum; species Viscum album. Next base: position 158,796,839 of record OY728137.1, read on the forward strand.
AAAACATTTCTTTTTTCTTTTAAATGATTCTTATTTTATTTTTAATCAATAGATAACCATAATTTTCATAATTTATTTAGTTTCATTAATACCCGCTAATTTAATCAGTTAGGTTATAACGGTATACTATATTATGATTCATTCAGACTCAGGGTTGCGTGTTATGCAAACTATCGAAGAGAATAAATTTAAAGAAATATATTTTGTAGGTTGTTTAAGCTTAGAGTTCTGTGTCACATACACTATCAAAAAAAAATTCTTCTTTTAAAATCTTGGGGTGTTACACATAAGGGGTTATAATGATGCAAGATTTCAAACAAATCAGAATGATATGAAGTCACGGTTAGGATATGTCTTCAGTATCAACAGAGGAGATGTGAGCTGGAAGAGTTCAAAACATCCATTTATCACTGGTTCTATAGTGGATTTCGAGTATATCACCACTTCTGATATAGAAAAAGAATATATTTGGATATGCAAATTTTCCCAAGAGTTGGATGGGGTGCCTGGTAGTAAAGACTCTATCGCATTATATTGTGACAATACTGCAATGATGGCTCTCACAAAGGAGTCAAGGTCACCCCAATGAACAAAGTACAAACTCTGAAAGTATCACCTCTTGTGATATTTTTCTTAGATGGGTGAAGTTGTGGTGAGCAGCATTTCCACAGAATAGAATGTGATGGACCCCTTAACTAAAGTCTTATTGCAGTAGAAACATGAGTATCATGTGAGAGCTAGTAAACTAAAGGTTGTTAGCAGTTGGCTCTAGTGCAAGTGAGAATCTGTTGGAGTTGGTGCCCTAAAACCAACTTTTGTGTACCTTAAGATTAACAGTATTTATTTTTTTAATATTAATAAACTTCTTATCACATCATGATTGTTCTTCTGCGTGACATGGTATATCATAATGTCCTAAGAGTAATTATCATACTGAAAGGTTATAGTAGTTCCTTGATATAATGAGAACCCATAAGTGTCACGATAGTATTCTTAAATACATGTTTTATAGATGGATGATATCATTTGACAAGACACAAATAATATAGGATATTATGAGGGGAGACTCATAGAAGTTTGAGTCATCTTGTCATGGTGTACGTCTTTAGTAATTTCCAACATTATAGATTATGAGAATACGACTCGTCAATAAGAAAACCACATTTATATGTGTCACTAAATGTTCCTATCCATGAATGTGTGTGTTGATCCTTAAACATTAAGATTATTATTAATGGATATTATTATTCATGTACTTTGATTTATTGATGAAAACTGTAATGACATATGTTCATGATGAAGTATGATGTGTTAGGTGTGTCACGAGTAGTATTGAATTAATGAATAATATGAGAAAGGATTTGTCTCTTATGTTCTTTAACGGAAGTTGATATCTCAGGCCTTTTGATGGGAATGAAATGGCCTAAATAAATTCATGGTCATGGTGTTCTGTGGACAATTTTATTTCAGGAAAGTCAAATAAAGATACATCGAGCACATAGGTTGATGACACTAGCATGCAACCTATTTGATTATAGATATCATGATAAAGGGATTATATTACATAGTAAGCATCAGTATAATGTTGTATGTCATTGTGACATTGACTTCTTTATCTATGGATGTCTTAACGTGTTGTTAAATGCTAACCTCAGACTTTGTGTGGCTCTGCCTAATACCACTGAAAAAGATGCCTAGAGGGTCACACACTATCACGACCCGCCATCCTTAAGATGAGGGAAGGGACAACAACCATTTTTAGAAGGATAAAGGACACTAAACACTACCAAGTTAAACAACGAAGTAGGGACCAAGGTAAGGAAATTCATTTTAATACCCATTCATAAAAACAATAGAGAACAACCAACCTGCAATCCAACTACACACCCCCTTTTTTTCCAAGATACCTGTTCAACCACTTCCAACTGTCATTCTTCAAAGTTATCTCGCTCAATCATTCCCTTGCAACCAAACCTGGCAGCCCCAATGCACAATAACACCACACCCATCACACCTATAAAAATGAAAACATGACAACCCAATCCTACAGCCTCGCTGCCCAAACATTGCCCAGATGTAGTCCCACTGCATAGCAAGTCCATCCATTCTGCAATCAATCAATCTCTCAAACTGAGATACCAACACACCACCCATACCACCCCTTAAACAAACCCCATAGAAACCACCATTAAACCATATCCTTATTGCACACACATGTCACACCCTTATCACTTAACCAACTCCTCTATCCACCCTGTTCCCATAACCGTGCTCCCAACAGTAGCACCACACCACCCACACAAAGTCACAAAACCCAATAGAACACAGCAAACAGCCACACCTATCAAACAGGATGTATTTATATTTGGTAAGAAATATTATTTAAATCCACTTTGATAAAAAAGGGTGACCACATAAGGGTTTTCATCCTGGGGCATCCATTTCGTTTAACCGGGTATACGTGATTAGTCAGATTAATATTTACACCAATTATTTATAAGGAAACAACAACAGTTATAAAGTGTCACCCATGTACAGACAAAGACCACCAACAACCATGATTTTCAGAAACCATACATCCACAACATATCATATAATTAACAAAGATAACAAATAAAATAGGCGATCAACAACAATCCATCTTCAATTACCTACCCGTTATCTTTTGATCATCATTTTCCCCCCTCATTTATTACTCATTTAAGAAAAGTATTCACATGTTATTCACAAATAATTATTAGTACACTCTCCCCGCATGATTCAAAAATAAATAGAGGCAGAATAATCCCTACCTGAAACAATAGGAGACCAAAACTCCTCTTTACGCCAAAAGAGGGAATCACGCGAGCATTAGAAAACTCCAAGAAAACTGAGTAGGAAAGGACTATAGAACAGGCACACGACTCATCTAGATAGTAATGCTTTAGGATCACCAAGAGGGAATAGAAAACACACTGGGAGGGGAAGATCCTGGCTTTGAAGATCCAGATCCTATATTAAAGGAAGAAGGATTTCAAAAGTTATTAACTTGGGATCGTGGTCAAGATCATGCGGTTCGAATATCTCAAAGTCCCTGGATAATTAATATATTAAAAATATGATTAGTATCCTTTGAAACGCCCTTAAAACTCCCAAACAAGGGTTTAAACTCAGTTTACGTCAAATAAAATGTAAGAGTGGCGAAACAAGAAAAAGTCAAGAAACTAGAAATTTGGCTAAGGGTGAGACACTATTTTGGTGTGCCACCATTACGGTGCCACCGTTATAGTGCCACCATTACGATGTCACTATTTCTGTTTTCCACTGTTTCAATTCCACCGTTACGGTGCCACCTTTTTGCTGAAACTATTTGGTAGAACTCGATTTTTGGAAAACTCCCGAAACAAACCACTACGACCCCCAAGAACACCACAAGCACAAAATTTTCACAAAGGAATGACGTGGGGAAATCCAGGTCATTACATTAGATACCTCTAAAACTATTCTAGTCCCTAAGAATTTAAAACCAACTCAGAAAAATAGGGGTCCAAACAACCACCCCATAAGATACCTCTTAGGGAAAAACTACCTTGCATTGTTTAAAAACTGAAGTGAAAACCCTGACATCCAAGAACACCTCCTTGACATCTATCTCTTGAACAAATGTACAAACACTAAGGCCCCACTACCAGAATATATGGATTAGGTAATCCCTTACTCCATGTCAAGATACTATTCACTTTGGGAGGCACTGAATTTTCCGCACGAGTTCAATCGCATCCGCATTAATGCGCCTTGATTAAGGATCAGGTCCTCCCATCCCCACAGTTAGGACTTTTCACACACATTTAGAGAACAAGGAAACAATTCATATCATAAAAAATGAGGTCAAGAATTACACTATAAGAAAAGTAAAAAATCAAAACACAAGAGAAAAACTCATAACAGCTCTGGGTACTGGGCACGCATCTATGCCTCTCACTACCAAGTACTCTCCTTGAGGCCACCATGCCTCCATAACACACCACAAACCAAAGGAATGGTTCATCCATGAAGCACCTTCTCCTCATGATCCTCAATTTTCATTGGTGGCTCCACGAACGTCACATCATCCTCGATATACAACTCTCCCCAGTCAATGACATGGGATTCATCATGTAGATACTGACGGAACTGAGAGACGTGGAAGACGTCCTGGATCCTCTCTAATTACAGTGGCAATTCCAGCTAATATGTCACCTCGCCAAGTCGTCCCAACACCTCTAAAGGTCTGATGAACCTGGGAGAAAGCTTTCTCCCTCTTCCAAACCTTTGCTACCCTCATCTAGGGGAAACCTTAAAGAAAACATGGTCCCCAACCTCAAACTCCAAAGGCCTTCTCCTATGATCAGAATATGACTTTTTTGGTCTTGTGTTGCCTTCATCCTCTCACAGAAAAGTTGCACCTTGTTTTTCATAATCTGCACCACATCCGGACTGAGGATAGTTTCCTCCCCAACTTCCATCCAGCACAAGGGTGAATGACACAACCTCCCGTATAGAGATTCGAACGGAGCCATATCAATGGAAGAGTGATAGATATTATTGTAAGCAGACTCTACCAAGGGAAAAATTCTCACCCAAGACCCACTAAAGTCCAGAGTATATGTCTATAACATGTCATCCAACGTCTGGATGGTCCTCTCTGTCTGTCCATCCATCTGAGGGTGGAAAGTAGTGTAGGTTCTGAGCGCAGCGGAAGCACGTTGGTTGGTTTTCCCAACTTTAATTTTAGCATTGAACAACGTTCAATCCTTGATCTATCACGATAATAAAACGTCGGATCTTCGGAATAGAACAAAGAATGAAAAGAAAGAGAAGGGTCTCGGAATGATCAATAGGGTCATCATATGTTGGTTATAATTAATTTAATTAATTGACAAGAATTACCTTGATGGAATTCTTTCTTCGTTGATGTTTTCCGGTCACGTTTCGATGTGATTCGTCGTTGCGTCGCAGAATCCAAGTGTAGACTTCCTCTAGTGGTGATCCACATGTACACCACGTATCTCTGGATGTCACCAAAGGAATCTCTAGGTGCTAGCATGGAGAATCCTTTGCTTGCGTTGTCCGCCTTAGATCGCCTTGATCCGATGGAGGAGGATCTCTCTTAGACTTGAGAGCGTTCTTAGAGGAAGTAGTTCTCTCAGCCATGAGAGAATTTTCCAGAATTGTTGTGCACAATGATTCATCAAAAAGTGTTGGGGTTGTGAGGATATTTATAATTGGGTTTGAGGTTATAGAGTTATGAAAATAAATAAACGCGTTACGCGTTTTATTTATTTTATTAACTCTTATTGAAAACCCCCATGTCGAATCATTAATTCCTTGACATGCGCCCATGTTGATTATAATAAATATCATTTAATAAAACAATATTATTTACTCAAAATCCTGATTAAAAAAACTACATGGCGTGTAATCATTAATACACGGCGTGTACTTGTTTTTCATTTCCTTTCCAAAATGAAAACTACACGGTGTGTACATCCAATGTACACAGCGTGTATATCTTGTTTTTCATTTTATTCTTCCTCCAACATTAAAACGATTTAGGATTCCTTGAATAATTATTAAACCCCATACGGGAATAATCTTTATTCTACTTGAGATACGTGGATACACTTAGTGTGTGACCCTCTAGGCCTCTTTCTCGTTGGCATTAGGCGGGCTTGCCAAAAGTACAATATTACTATCTAGCAATAGGTCAAGGCACCCAAGAGAAAGAAGTTAATGCCACATTAACGTGTCACCTCATACAAACGCTTACTGTGTAATTTAATCCCTTTGTCTTGATATCTCTAATCAAGTGGGTTGCATGCTAGTGCTATCAACCCATGTGCTCGATTATTCTTTCTTTGACTTCTTAGAATTGAACTCGCCCATACCTTACCATGGCCATGGATTTATTTAGGCTATATCAATTCTATCAAAGGGCCTGATATATCTACTTCTGTTATGGAACAGAAGGGACAAATCCTTTCTCGCATTATCTATTAATTTAGTATCACTCGTGATGCACTCAACGTATCTTACCTCGCTGCGAATAGTGTGTCGTCATAGTTTTCGTCAATACATCTAAGTGAGCAAGTTGTAATACCCATTAATAATAATCTTAAAGTCTGAGGACCAATACACACGTCCGCAGATAGGAACATCCAATGACACTATGAAATGTGGATTTCCTACTGGCAGGTCTCATTCTCATAATATCCTCCTAGATATTACCAAGGGCGCACACCATGAGAAGGTGACTCAAAGTTTTATGATTCCTCACCCCTAATGTCCTATATTATTTGTGACCCTCAAATAACATCATCCGGCCATAGAACATATATTCTAGAACAGTGTTATGGCACTTCCGGGTTCTCATTATAACAGGGATCCACTATGACCCTTTAATGCAACAGCTGTCCTTAGGAAATTATCACATGCATTGTCACAAAAAATAAGAATCAAGATGTGATAAGGCATTTATTAATTAATATAGTACAAAGTAGTTGGTTTTAGGCCACCAACTCCAACAAGCAGTGATGAGGTGTAACTGAGTGCCAAAGGCATGCTGCAATCCCCTCCAGAATCATGACGTAAAACATGTATCCCGATCTGAGACAATGGATCTTGGAACTCCATGCAACCTCACCACCTTATCCACATACCTCTATGCTAAGGCATCTACTACGCTCAACTCCTTGATCACTAAGAAGTGAGCTGATTTCTTCAACTGATTCACTACTACCCAAAGATCATCACATTCTCCCTGAGTCATGGGTAACCCTATGACAAAAACCATCACGATGTCATCCCACTTCTACTTAGGAACATCTAAGGGCTGCAACAGACTATCAGGAACACAATGCTCAGCCTTCACCTACTAACACACTAGGCACCTTGCCACAAACTCCTCCACTACCCACTTCACCCTGGGCCACTAAAATTGTTCCTTCAAGCCTTGGTACATTTTAGAAACTCCTAGATGCACCTCTAGGGGTGAGCTATGGAACTCACGGATAACTCTCTCGTGTATTTCCACTGGGACAAACAGCTTCCCATGAAACAGCATCTGGTTCTGACTATCCTCTGACCATCCCTCCAGTGCATCACCCTAGACAGTGAAATCACACATCACTTCAGTCTCTAAGTATCCCCACTAAGATTCCTCCACCTACTGCACCAAGGAAGATTTCACCATCATTTGAAACGGACACCCTCTACCGCCATCCACTCTTGCATCCAGATGCAAAGCAGCCAACTCATCCATTACCTTCTAAGCATATATGTATTCCTGAACTAACTCCTTCTATGATTTTCTGCTTAAGGCATCAGCCACCACATTCCCCTTTCCTGAGGTGTAAGAGATATCGAAGTCGTAGTCTTGGAGAAAATTCATCCACCTTTACTGTCGCAAGTTCAAGTCTCGCTGGGAGAAGATATACCTCAATCTGTTGTGATCTGTGAAGACCACAAATCACTCCTCGATGAGGTAATGTTGCCAAAACTTCAGCGTGAATACGACCACTACAAGCTCCAGATCATGGGTGGCATAGTTCCGTTCATGTAGACATAACTTCCTAGACCCATAAGATATTACTCCCTGTTGCGGCATCAGCACACATCCCAAAACTAGACCAAAAGCATCATATAACACCTCAAATGTTACCCCTTCCTCTGGAAACCTAAGAATTGGAGCACTGACCAGTTTCCCCTTCAGGTAGTTGAAAGCTGCCTGACACTGCTCACTCCACATAAAGACCTGGTCATTTCTATTCAAAGTTGTCAATGGAGTTGCAACTCGAGAGAAGTTGGGTACGAACCTCTGGTAATATCCCGCTAGACCCAAGAAGCTATAAACTTCTTCCAAATTCTTGGATGATTCCCAAGAAACAACTACCTCGACCTTTGATGGGTCCACTGCTATCTCTTGCTGAGACACCACATGTCCAAGAAAGTGCATTTCTCGTTTCCAGAACTTTCACTTGGATAACTTCCCATATGTGGTGGTGTCGGAGGACCTCCAGGACTATCCAGAGGTACTCAGCATTCTCCTCCTCTAACTTTGAGTAAATCATAATATCGTCAATGAACACGAAAACGAACCAGTCCAAGAACTTACAGAAGACAGAGTTCATGATCCCCATGAAAACGGCTAGTACATTCGTAACACTGAAGGGCATGACCACGAACTCGAACAGCCCATACCTACACCTGAAAGCAGTGTTTGGGATTTCACCCTCCTTCACCCTCAACTGGTGATATCCAGACCACAGATCGATCTTGAGGAACCAGTCTGCTCCCCTTAACTGGTCTAAAATATCATCTATTCTTGGGAGAGGGTAACGATTCTTGACTATTACCTGATTTAGTCACTGGTAGTCTATGTACAGCCTCAGGCCACCATCTACCTTCTTTGAGAACAAGACTGGAGCACCCCACGGTGACACACTCAACTAGATAAAATCCTTTTTCATCGGGTTGTCAACCTGAATCTACAACTCACGCAACTCAGAAGGCGTCATCTGATAGGGAGCCATCGAAATCATATGGGTACCGGGTTGCAAGTCTATTCCGAACTCAACATCGCATTGAGGGGGTAGAGTCACAACCTCTTCGGGGAAAATATCCAGAAACTCCCTGAAAACTCCTGGAACCTCCACCATATTAGCACCCATCAACCTCACTGACAGCTTGGATAACACAAAAAGAAGAGGCTCCACACGCTAGCTACCCTCCTAACGACTGCACTTGCCAAAAAAAGCTACATGTTGGCCATCCATATCTGAAAACATGACTCTCCTCCAAAAGCAGTTGATAATATCATGTATAGAAAAAAATCATTTGATGTCTAGGATGACACTGTATGGCTGCATCTGTAGTAGAAGAAGATCCCCACTAGACTGATGCGGGCCCAATATCAGTCTACATCCCCAGAAAACATCAAACAGACTGGTTTGACCTCCAAATGGCATGCTCAACACCAAGGGCATGGAAAGTCTCTCTACGTCCAGTCTCAAGGCATAGGATATACTATGTGAAAAAAAGTAGTGTGAAGCTCCTAAATCAAACAAATCATAGGCAAGAGTGCTAAACAGACTGATCGTACCTCGAAAAACCTTTGAACCCACTGGAATTGTTTCCTCGATTGTGTGCAACTACCCACACTCAGCTCGTCTACCCCTCTATTGTCGACCGCCTCCCCGACCACACCTTGGTAGAGGTCCTTGAGGAGCACCATGAATTCGGCCTCCTCTAGCACTGTCTACCCTCGATGGAGTGGGATTCCTCTACCCTTACTGATGGAAGGTTCTTACTGGAAACTACTACTGATAAGGTGGGAGCTGAACCGGTCCACCCCCACCGTACTAAGCTCGAACTGGGAACTAACTCCAAAGATGTCCACGTCCTCCACAGATAAAGCACATTGGTCCTGGGCTCATGGGGAAAGGGAAAGGACCAGGAGATCAGAACTGGAAATACTGAGGCCAACTTCCCAATAGCTGAAACCTAGAAGGCCTTGATGCCAGAGACCTGCTTCTGACCACCTTCCCCTTCGACAAACTCAACTGGCTCCCATCTCATGGTAAACCTCCCTATGAGTGCATCCTCTCCACTACTTCTTCCTTCTTCTAAACTTATATGTTTGTCAGTAGGGTAAAGGGAGTGACGGAATACTAAAGAGAAGTTTGGAGTGCCTCCTCTAAGGGTCTATTCTGTGACTCCTCATCTGAGAATAGATCTAGAGAAAAGTGTAGGAGATCCTTGAACTTGATCCCTAGTTCCCTCACTGACATACTCCCCTGCTGGAGGGAGAGAAGCACATGCCTCTTCTTTCCCTTCATCGTCGAGGAAAGAAACTCTACCCGAAACTCCTTCTCAAAGTCATCCCATGAGACATTAATCTCCTTACGCTCATTGAGGTAAAGCATCCACCACTGACACATCGTTCCTCATATCTGGTTCACTACCAGAGGAATCCAGTGCTCCCTCGAAGCACGGATCAAGTTAAGGGTGATTATCATCTCCTCAAGCCATCCCTCCATCTCTAAGTCTGAAATGCTACCTTCGTACTTCCCCAGGGTCTTCTACTGGAAATCACGATGGGTCTTTTGCCACAATTCATCCCTCTCCTCTCGATCATCCCTCCACTAATCAACCAACTTATCCTGATGGGCCTCAACTTCTCGTACCACACGTGGGCGATGTCTGGGTGCCATAGTTGAAAAGGGTAAACAAGGAACTCCTAAGCCCAGGTAGTATGGAAATTTTCTTTTAAATTTTTATTTTAACACTTTATTTAAATTGAATTCCCAAAATTCCCAAGACACATAGGAACACAAGTCATTATGATGAATGTACCTTTCCTAGGGTCTCTACCCTGCAATCAGTGTATCCTCACTTGGTCGTTCAATAGGTCCATATTCATTGCATTGGATCATGGGGGACCCTAAAATCATGTGTCCTAACCGATCTTCCCTATCCTATTTCACGCACTAAGATTTCCTAACACTGTTGCCCTATTATCCCATGAAATCCTCACCGTGCCTATCTCCGCACTCTATCATATCTCTCAACCATCATCCTCTGATACCATTGTATCACGACCCTCCTTCCTCAAGATGAGGGAAGGGATAACAAAGTGTTATGCTCTTCCTTCTTCAAGGTGAAGGAGAGATAATAACCCCTGAGTCCCACATTCATAGGCCCCGGAGTGCCAACTAGCACCAAGGGTATAGAATCTCACACAAAATGGAAGGAATTTTCCTTTTTAATGAAAACAGAGTCGGAAGATAAGACAGTAAAAATCCCAAACAACACCAAACATTTATATAAATGAATCCAAAATCCAACCCATTCATGATTTAAATGTAAATTGCAAAAAAAGTACAACCAAAGCACAAAAGAAAGTACCAAAACAAAGAGACTAAGAAATCAACTATCCCAACGCCCGACCTAGTAAAGTCCAACAAGGTCCTTAAATTCCTCCTGGAAACCTAAAAATAGTTTTACAAATGTACAATGAGTATACAAGTATACCCAGTAGGAAAACTAAATCTACCTATACATAAGTGGGGGAACATACTAATTCCCCTATGAGAGAACAATAGAACCTCAAATCACCTATCAAGGAGTACTAACCAACTCGACCTCACTAAGGCACACTCACCAAATAACACAATTCAAGTAAAGTAGTAGTATAAGAACATCGATATTTGGGTACCCCGTACCACTTTCCCACTGGTTATCTTCTCATTCCCAATAGCTAATGTATTGACGCTACCACTCTTTTAAAATGAAGTCTCACTGCCACAACCTTCCCCCACACACATGGGCCTCAAACCACACATGAATACCACCTGCAGACACCTGAACCACAACCACACCACACATCCCACTCGCAGACACCCGGGCCAAAACAACCACGCCTCTCGCCCGAAGACACCTAGGCCTCATCCTGAAGACACTTGGGAAAACAATCCTAACCAGAAAATACCTGGGCCCCTTTTCCACAACAAAAAACCTATCCAAAGGATCTTAGACTATGGTAAACCTCAAGACATTACAGCCTTCTCAGATACGCTCGAGCGGTAAGAACCCGAAAGAGGGTGTGAGGAAGAAATTCAGTAACTAGCCATCCATCCTCCCACTGAGATGTTGGTAAAGACACCCTCCCCCATTAAATGGGAGTGTTTGGAACATGGTGCTCAACAAGGGTTGGGTTCATATAGAAATCACAAGGAAATACAATTTATACATATAGGTATGCAAACACTCAACCCGACCTATGGGTTTCAAACAAACAATTGGACCACACAAACCACCTTTGCTTCTACTCCTACATGAATGTATCACCACGAACGACGGTCACTTCCATAAGTAGAAGTATACCCCCATCTAATCCATTTAACCAATTATCATTCTACATTTATCAATTTATTCATTTATTTATTCCATCCCTACCCAGGAAACTAACAAGCACAACATCTGCAATCATTTTTAGAAGGCTAAAGGCCACTAAACACTACCAAGGTAAACAAGGAAGTAGGTTACAAGGTAAGAAAATATATTTTAACACCCATTCATAAAAAAATAGATAACAACCAACTTTCATTCCCACTGCACACCCACTTTTTCCCTAGACACTCGTTCAACCACTTCCAACTGTCATTCTTCAAAGTTATCCTGCTCAACCATGCCCTCGCAATCAAACCTGACAACCCCAATACACAACAAAACCACACCTGGAACACCTATAAACATGAAAACATAAAAACCCAGTCCTACATCCCCGTTGCCAAAACATTTCCCAGATGCAGTCCCACTACATAACAAGTCCATCCATTCTGCAATCAATCAATCTCTCAAACTGAGATGCCAACACACCACCCATACCACCCCTTACACAAATCCCACAACAACCACCATTAAACCATAGAGTTGTTTCACACACACATCACACCCTTCTCACATAACCAACTCCTCTGTCCACCCTTGTTCCCATAACCGTGCTCCCAAAAGTAGCACCACACAAAGTCACAAAACCCAACAGAACACAGCACACAGCCACACCTATCAAACATGATGTATTTAGATTTGGTGAACACTATTCTATAAATTCATTTTGAAAGACATGGGTGATCACACAAGGTTTTTCATCCTGGGGAATCCATTTTGTTTGGCTAGGTATACGCGATTAGTCGAATTAATATTTACACCAATTATTTATAAGGAAAAAATGATAGTTATAAAGCGCCACCCATGCACAGATAAATACCACCAATAGCCATGATTTTTAGAAACCATACAGCCACAATAGATCACATCATCAACAAAGATAAAAAAAAAATAGGCAATCAACGACAATCCATATTCAATTCCCTACCCGTTATCTTTTGATCGTCATCTTCCCCCTCATTTATTACTCATTTAAGAAAAGTATTCACCCATTCTTCACAAAGAATCATTAGTACACTCATCCTGTATGATACACAAATAGAGCCAAAAGAATCCCTACCTGAAACAACAGGTGACCAAAACTCCTCTTTTCACCAAAACAGGGGATCGTTCCAGCAACAGAAAACTCCAAGAAAACTAAGATGGAAAGGGATCTAGTGCATGCACACAACTCCTCTAAATAGGAAGGATTTAGGTGTACAAATAGGGAACGAAAAACACACTGGGAAGGGAATATCTTAGCTTTGAAGATCCAGATCCTATATTAAAGTAAGAACAGTTTCAAAAGTCATTAACATGGGATCGTGGTCAAGATCACACGGTTTGAATATATCAAATTCCCTAGAGCATTAGGATATTAAAGATATGCTTAATATCCTTTTAAAAACCCTTAAAAATTCCCAAACAAGGCTTTAAACTCGGTTTATGTCAAATAAAATGTAAGAGGGTAGAAACTGGAAAAAGTCGGGAAATTGGAAATTTAGCAAAGGGTGAGAAACTATTTCAGTGTACCACTGTTTTGGTGCCACCGTTTTGGTGCCACCATTTTGGTGCCACCGTTTCGATGTGCCACCATTACAGGGCCACCGTTTTAGTGAAATTGTTTGGTGGAACTTGATTTTTGGCAAACTCCCAAAACAAACCATTGTGACCCCCAAGAACACCACAAGCACTAGATTTTCACAAATTAATGGCCCAGGGAAATCTGGTTCATTACACACATTAAGTCTATCTAGAACCTCAATTAAATATTATTTATTATTTATTATTTAAAATATTGAATAAAAAATATTCTCATGTGTGGTTTAATAATTATTCATGATTATCCTGATCGCATATATTCAGTCACTAGTCATTTTAGAGAATATTTTATGACCAAGATATTTAATAAATATTTATTTTTTATTTAGTGAATATAATATTTGTCTATTTATTGATGAATAATATAGTGATATTTTTTTAGTAAATAAATAGTCATTATTCAAGGCCTAATAAATATTGTGGAGGAATGGTGAACCAAGTTTAAAGGTCTGGTGAGAAATAATATATATGAAATATTATTTGAATAAATAATTTATTCAAGAAATAAAATTTCATTAATTTTTTGGTTTTACACATGTCAAAATATAATAGTATTGTTATTATAATTATTATAGATATGGGGTCCCACAAGAATTAAGGAAATAATAAGGGGAGCATGTGCAATTATTATTTTCTAACTCTGATGCTATTTAAATCTAATTATATTATTTCAACCCCAAGGCTAGCCATTTCAGTTGAGTGTACACAACAATATCTGGAAAATCCTCTCAATCTCTAGAGAGATCCTCTCCAAGAACGCTATCAATAACGACGACAGATTCACCTCCATCACCCCTCTCGGCTCTAAAGAGACCAAGTAGAATCCTTCTTGGAAGCGATTCTTTAGGTTATCTAAGAATAATGATGAAAGTATTGGGATCTTTCATGCTAGCACTTGGAGATTCATATGACGACGCTCAAAGGTTCATGGTACACATGTAGATCACAACTATAGGGAATCTACACTTGATTCCTACAACGCAACAACGATATGATGTAGATGCATTTTCATATTTATCAAAAAAGAAAGAATGAATCATAAAGTAATTATTTAACTACTTAAATTAATTATAAATCATTATGTGATGATCCTATGTTTGGTTCTGGAATTCTCATGTCAATTAATCTTTAATTCAATTTTGTTGGTCACGACGTTTTTTGTCAATGTAAATCTCGGATTAATCATCGATTACGAGAAAAATATGAGTTTGACATGCCAAATTGGTGCTTCTGTTGCGCCCAGAACCTTTAATTAGCACCAAAGTTTGTGGAGCCTTTTGAGGTGACATAGAGGATTGGTATTTTGGCCTACCGGTTGGTTCTTCCGTCGAGGTATGTGGTAATGCATGGAATTTTTCATGTCTCTCAACTTCGATGGTATCATTTAGACCAGTCACATGTGATTGATATTGATGAAATCAAGTTGTAGGTTGATGCTTCTTTCAAGAAATGATCAATTTACATCATGGATCGTGGCGATAAGACCCATTGTGGCAAGATCATTCCTCCGGTATGGGTATTGCAGTAGCACAGGCATAGCCAAGCGGAGGCATGGAAGTGGGAATCTGATGTTCATGCCAAATGGTCAGAGTTATTCAATGAAGATCAGCAGTGCTCGGGGGATGAAGCTCGGGGACAATATGCTTTTATAGTGGGGAGTTTGTAACACCTACCCCCTTCTTGAGTTACGTTCCTCTTTAATTACCAAAAAAAACTATATGTATTATGTTGGTTTAAGTATGTTTCCATAGGTTAGAAGGGTGGAGAGAGAAAACAGGGGGTTCAAGAGTCGGAGTTGGGACTACAGCATGTTGTTACAGTCCCACCGACTAGCCAGTGGACCAACCAGTAGCCCTGCAATTCTGTTGGGATCACTGACTAACCGATGGGGTGGTGTGCTATAATGGACCTGATTTTCCGGTCCATTACTTTGTGAGAAATATAATTTTTAAGGTGTCTGAGGGTAGTCTGAGGTGTTTTGGGACATATGATTCATTCAAATAATGACTCATTTCAAGAATTTTCCAAATTTCCAATTTCTCAATAGTGAGACATTTCCAATGGTAACTCATTCTGGCGGTAGCTCATTCTGAAGGTAGATCATCCTGGTGATAGCTCATCCTGGCATTACCTCGCTAGTAGTGCCTTGTTTGGAGGTGACTCCCTAGTGGTGACTCCCTGGCGGTGGCTCCCTAGCAGTGGCTCCCTGACGATGACTCCCTGGCGGTGGCATTGAACAGTGTTTCCATATTTTACAGTTTTTCCCTTTTGACGTCCATTTTGATGTAAAATGAGTTTAATGTCATATTTAAGTAGTTTTGAATCTGTTTCAAGGGATATAAATTATATCTTTAAATTACTAAAAATATAGAGTCTTTTAAATGGTAAAATCATGTGGTTCAATGTGATCCTATTTAATGGAAATTCTAGGTCATTTTAAATCTCATGAGTTCTGGATTTAATCCTTCAAAGTCGAAGACCTTCCCTTAGTTCATTCCTTATCCTTTCTCTTGATACGGGAGGTTTTGAATCCTTCTTCCCATATGAGTCATGTAACTTGGTTGGTGTGGCTAGTTCGTGTTCCCCTGGAGAGTTTCCTCATGTACACACCCCCTGTTTTGGTGCAGCAAGCCTGGGAGAAAGGCTATGTCAATCATCCTCCTTCTAAGTAGATTTTTCCTTCATTTCTCTTTATATGTATCATACAGGATGGGTTTATTATTATCACCTCTTGTGAACATGGTTTCATATGAATTAATATAGATAATTGAATTGGTTTAAAAACAATATTAAGGGGTTGGGGAATGTGACTTGTGATCCTACTATTTTATTGATATTTTGATCAATGTTGTGAATTGTATGGGCTAAATACCCACTGAAGATTGTGGTCATTAGTGATCCTTGTTTGTGAACTAGTTTGTTGGTAATGGAATACAAGCATGTTATGTGGCTATTGACGTCACTTATTATATAATTGGTTAACCGCATACACTCAGTTAAAATAAATGGATTCCCCATGATTGTATGGTTTATGTGATAACACTCTAAATTAAGTGAAATTGAATAAGGGATGTCCTGCTAAATATGAAAGTATGTTTTGCTCTATTATGTGATGTAATGTGTTTGTGGACATGATTGTGTGTTGTGGGTTGTCTATAGTGATATGATGGATGGAATATGATTATGTTGTGATATGTGAGGGTAGTGGATGAGATGTTTTATATGGCAGGGCTATAATGATGGTCAAGGCGTGGACGAGCAGCAAGGCTAGAAAAGGGTATGTGGCTGTGAATTGGGGATAATGTGGATTTATTGGTAAGAGATTAATGGGTTGTTGTGTTTTGATACTTTATGTGTGTTGATTATTGTATTGTGTGAATTAATCCTAGTTTCTCAGAAGTATGGGACTGAAATGGAATATTCATTCTTGAGAAAAATCTGGAAAAATGATTTATTTGAAATGGAATGTGGAATGTGAAAATTTAATGAATGAATGATAACAAGATGGAATTTAATGAACCAATGTGTTGTTAATCTAGGATTATTTAATATTTTTGAAATCTGTTAAGCACCTAAATGTGGATTAAGAGTATAATGTGACTTATGAATTGGTTCTTCTTGTATGGTGTTTTGCTTATTTTTATGTGGTTGGTTCTGTTGTATCTACCCAAGTATTAATGGAATTAATACTTCATGTTAATGATTTAAAATGGGCATGTGATTCACGCTCAAATTTACCCAAAAGAAGAAGGTAGGACGGTCCTTGTAGTCTAGCTTGGGTTTTCGAATCCTCAGAGACCTAAGAAGTACTTATAGACACGTACATTCTATGGATTTTTTTTGGATATGAAGTGGCAAACTTGGGATGATTTAAGATGGTTTTAAAGGATCACTAACAGATTTAAGTTAATTCAAATTAAGGTAATGAGTTGATCCTAGGTTATTTCTCGGGGTGGATAGGATGAATTCCTTTTTTAATGATTTCAATTTCTTATATTTGAGATGGGTTTGTTTAAGAAGATCAAACAAAATCATCACTTACT
The DNA here is from genome assembly GCA_963277665.1 of Viscum album. NCBI lineage: Eukaryota > Viridiplantae > Streptophyta > Magnoliopsida > Santalales > Viscaceae > Viscum > Viscum album. The sequence continues at coordinate 158,814,430 of OY728137.1, forward strand.
GGTTTAATGCCTACACACCCTGATACTAATCACCTATACACTTTAAGGATCAAAGTTTTGATCACTCCAAGGTAAAGGTCCGTATTAGCACTTAAAATGTGTGACCTTAAATTCAATAAGGAAGAAGAGGTTTTAAAATCATCAAATAAAAATATCATTTAAAAGAAGTGATTAGCCATTAATGGAGTAAGAAATAACATCCAATCCATCCCCTTGATACTCCCTTGGATAAACCCATAAAATAGTTACCCCTCCATTGATTACATGTCTTCAACGGAAGTGGGAAGTATACTTATGAAGGTGGAATTGAAGAAGTAAAAACAACAACAAAAATCAATCACTCCACCATTGTGTGATAAATATCACAAAGTATGGTGTGAATAAATTCACACCTTGAACCAACGGTATCAACGTGATATGTATAATAATAGAATAAGAGTAAAGGAAGAACTTTTATTAATAAACTAAGGTGAATTAAACAACTTACATGAGAAAGAAATGTGATTACAAACACAAAGTGGCAGCATAACACTACAATGAAACCAAGCACCAAAGATGAAAAACTCCTTCATCACCACTGCCTTAAATAGGCATTTTGGGAGCCTTGGGTCGATCATCCAACAGTACAAATCATCCCTCTTGATTATGGTAGGCCTAGGGTGGTGGAAAGCTTGTGGAATTTGGACTTTTCCACTCTTGACCCGAGGTGGCATCCAGCTTGAAACCACCGAACATACATGCTTGTAAGACCTCTAGATGGCCAAATTATAGTGGGCCATAGAAGAAGAAAATGGATCCCCTCATGTCTCCTAACTTCCTGTAAAATTTGGGCCCATTTGGAGTTGTGGATTTCGATATAGGATTAGATTGGTAGGATGTTTTCTGGGCCGCAGAATCTGGCCCAGAATTTTATCTCCAAATTGGTCCGTCTTAATAACCACCATGGAGGCCTAATTAGCACTAAATCCTAAAGAATTATTTGTTCCTATACATGTCTTCTAGTATAACATGAAATTTGGGCTTCATTGGGCCTGTATGTGGGGCCCCAAATTCTCATCAGTGGGCTGGTGTCCAATCTGACTTCTCCAGAATTGTTTGCATGAAATCTCATTTTGGTGGTCTTCCAATATGGATCTTCCAACACTCCACAAATATGAAATGTTCCTAATATAATTAGAAACCTGAAAATAAAATATGAAAATAAAATCAATATCATTGGGTACTTTAAATGATGTTCAAAAATGTACCACATAATAGTGCATTTTAAGAAGGAATTACAATCATAATGTGAAATGATGTTCAAAGTGTAAAATGCACTAAAATAGTGTTTATGAATAATAAAGAACATGAATATTATATAAATTAACAATGAATATTATCCTCATTTAGTGGCTAATCAGCATGTTTAATAAGGAAATTGATGATGGGTTGTGTTGATTAATTAGTTAATATATACACAAATGGGTTGGAAATATGAAATAAGATGAGATGGATTTCCTAAAAAATGTTGATTGCACAAATCAAAGTGGATGATAAGAGGAAATTATTGATAAAATAGAAACCCAAAATATGGCTTAAATATTGAAAATGAATTGTGATTTTTGTTTTGTTTGTGTGTTTTTATGCATTTAGAGGTGGAAGTGATTGTGTGGATTGTGTGAGGTGTTTAGTTCTTATTATAAACCCATAGGATGGGCTTGTGTGTTGTAACTCTATATGTATATACATTTTACGTTCTCTTGATTTCCATATGCACCCCACTCTAGTTGAGAACTATGTGTCGAACACCCTCATCATCACGGGGGGGAGGGTGTCTTTCCCAAACATCCTAGTGGGAGGATGGATGGATGACCACTCGCTCTTCTCTACTCCCTATTCCAAGCAGTGATAGTCCAAGATTCATCAGGAAGGTTTTGGTTTGCAAGGCCCAGGTGTGTGCGGGAGAGTGGTGGTTTCCCAGGTGTCTATGGGCGGGATGTGGTGTGGTTTGTGAGGCTCAGGTGTGTGTGGACGGGTTGTGATGTGGTAAGTTCAGAAGAGGTGGGAGTGCAAGGATGTTTGTTGTTAGGCAAGAGCGGCTAATCAGTGGGAAGTGGTGTGGGATACCCTATCATCAATGTGCTTTACCTATATTACATTACTTGATTTGCGTTATTTGGTGAGTATGCCTTGGTGAGGTTGGGTTTGGTTAGTATACCTGCTTAGGTGTTGTTTGGTTCTATTGTTTTCACATGGGTGTATTAGTATTATCTTTTCACATGTGCACGATAGACTTTGGTTTTCCTACTGAGTATACTCGTATGCTCACACTACTTATATAAAAATTGTTTTCAGGTTTCTAGGATGACCTTGTAGACCATGCTGGACATTTCTAGTTCGGGTCTTTAGAGCTGTTGTTGTGTCGTTGGCTTAGATTTTACACTTTTCTACTTCATTTGAAGACTTTAATATGTATCAGTTTTTTTATTTATACATGCATTGTGGGGTGGTTTGACTTTATTTTATAATATGTCATGGAGTTGATTTTGGTCGATACGTCCTATCTCTCGATCTTGCTTCCTTATAAAGGGTAATGCCTCTCATACTGTAAGATTTGTATACCCTTGGTGCTAGTCGCCAACTCGAGGTATACTGGGGGTGGGACTCGGGGGTTCATTATCTCCATTTCTTCATTGTCAGCCCAGGAGGAGTATCTTTGGAGGGAGGAGGTTGTGACATAATGGTATCAAAGGTGATGGTTGAGAGGTATGATGGAGTTTGGAGTTGGGCATGGTGAGGATTACATAGGTTGGTATAGCAACAGTGTCAGTTGACCTTGGTACATGACATAGGTCAGAGAAACCAGCTAGGACATGGGATTTTAGGGCCCCCCATGATCCAGTGTACGGACTCTGAACCTACCAAACGACCAAGTGAGGTGAAACTCCTTGTAGGGTAGAGACCTAAGAGAGGTACATGCATCATAATTACTTGTGTTCTTATTTGAAATTGGTTGATTTTGTGAAGATAAAATGATTTAAATGAATCAGAAAATTTTATGCATGTTTCTCTGACTTTTCTCATGCTTTTATTGCTAATAAAATTCATTAATTGTTTGATAAATTATTCTTATAACCAAGAGGAAAGAGTAATATGATGGTTAAGTGGATTGAATTGTTTGTTTGAAACCTTCTTAAGGTTTGAATGTGTTTTTCCTTTCTTTTTGTACCATGATTCTTAATAAATGGGATTTTTCTTCCTTTGTTAGAAATTTATAACATAACTTCTAGTTTTTCTAATGTTTGAAATTTTTAGAGAAACATTATTAGTGTATTTTGTTAAGATCAACTGTTTAATTTTAAAAACCCTTATGAAGCATGTAACCTCGAAGTAAATTTCATGTTGGCATGATAAAATAAATTACTTAGAAAACCATGCTTATAAGTATTCTAGTTTCCATGTGAGCTAATATGTCTTTTGTTACTTTCCATCTATAATTTGTTGTAAGAATGTGTTGTTGACTTATTGAAAAATGTGTCTTTAGACATTTAAATTCATAAATTTATGAAAATGTCCATATTAATTATTAATAATTCTTTTGAATTTGTAATCCTTGACAATAATAACTTGCTTCTTATTTTTCCCTTGATTACAGTTATACATTATTGATATAACCATATCTTGTAACCATGTGTTAGGGTAGAAATCCATCTAACATTTCTTTCTAAATTTTGGAAAAATGATAAGCATGATTTATGGTAACCTTTTGGGACTTGGAACTATATAAGTGATTAAACTTTTTATTTTATGGATGGTAAGAATTTTTAATTACTGAAATAACCTTACCACACATGTTAATTCATGAGTAGTTTGTTATAGGAAGCATGTCTAAATTTGAAATCATTTTTGTAGTAACTAGGGAAATTCTAGTATGAGAGACCTGCGCATGTAGCATGTTTAATACGTAACATTTAAATATGCAAGTAGAATCATGTTATCTTTATTTCAGTATATTAACATGTTTTCCTGAACTATGAAATGATGATGCTTATCCCGAGCATGACAAAGCATAAAATATAGCAATACAACTCGTGCAGTTTTAATTTCATGATTAAGAAAGCATGTTTTATTTTGATGATTCTATAAGAATGTTGTATATATAATAGAGTATTTGAGCACGATAAATCATGAAATATAATAAGAAAACATGTGTAGTTTTAATTTTGTTTTCATAAAGCATGTTTTTGTGATCCATGAAATGATTAAAGAATGTTTAGTCTGAGAATGATAAAATTATGAAATGTAGTAATACAACATGTGTAGTTTTAATTTTATTATCATAAATCATGTTTTACTTTGATGATTATGATAGTATGTTGTTTATGAAATGTAGTATTTGAATCGAACACAAGAACATATCATGTGGAATTCTTTCAAATGAAGTTGGAAGTGTTTTTCCTTCGTAATAAGATGAACCTATAATGTATTGTTTTAGAATATTAAACATAGTGTGTGATATTACATGTATACAGATTGTATTTAGCTTGGATGCATGTTAGAACTATTTAAAATGCAAGGCATAATATTTCACTAGAAATAATATGGGAATTTTGAGTTTTATTGCATTGTTATCATTGCATTGATGTGTTGATATGCCTCGCTAAAAATAGCAGTTGTTGGAAACCTTTTTGTGTTGTGATTATTATAGAAAATGAGACCCTTGGCATGACTGATGGATCAACCACACCATGTATTAAAAGGCTAATCACTTATATATGACTAATGAACCAATTTCCCCATGGAAAATTTAAAATTTTGTGAAATTTCCCATGAAAAATAATAAGATGAAATAATGTAAGCCCCTAAATAGTTCCGGAAGATTCTATGTGTTATTGTTATGTGTGATTTTTCTTTTTGTGATTCCATGTGTGACATGTGATTTAAAACTTTGAGCATACAAAGAGGGCGAAACCTGATCCTTAATTGAGACGTGTTATACTTTGACGTAATTGAAACTGTGCGGGCGAGTTAGTGCCGCCCAAAGTGGATAATATCTCCACATGGGAAAAAGGATTCCTTGATTTGAATGCTTGGGGATTGATATGTGATTTTAGTGGTGATTGTTGGTTGGGGCAGTGTGGAGGATGGGATGGTGAAAGTGGTTATGTAAAAAGTGTATTTTTCCTATGGATGGTAAAGTGGTGTGATGATGTGGTTGTGTGAAATGTTTGGTGGAAATTTTTATTGGTTGGGAAGTTCATCTAGTGGTTGTGTTGTGTAGTAGTGGTGATGGGTGGTGGAAGAGATATGTTTATTTTTATGGTAAGATAGATTTTGTTGTGTTTTGTTGTGATATGTTTGTATTGATAGAATCTCTCACCTCTCATAAAAAGGCTAATCGCTTAAAGGTGGTCATATAATAAACTGGTCATTTTGTAAATCATGAAATCAATAAAGATGTGCTTGCCTCCCATGCCTAAATCTTTTTATAAAGGAAGTGTTGAGAAAATTTGAATACCATCATGTTGGTTGGGTTTTTTGTGTTTGATCTTATATTGATGGAACGTGTTATGAACACAAACATGTAAAGAGAGGGAACTTTTTCTCTGCATCAAGATGCATTATATTACGACATGTTTTAAAACCATATGAGTGAGTCAGTGTCACACAAAGCGGACAGTATCATTGTGTGTTGGATGGATTCCTTTGATTTGTATGATTGTGGTAGCTTTGTCTATATTAATATAAGTTTTCATGTTGGTAGAGGAATGCTATCTGAAATTCCTGCAAGTAATGACATGCACCTTTGAAAAAAATAGAAATTTGAAATGTTGAACCCCTTATTGTTTCTGCATAAGTATGTTATGGGTAATTAATGTTTTGATGAAAAACCTAGAAAAAATTTAAACTTGGATAAGCTGGTACGTTTAAAGCTCATGTCATATTTTTGGTGCATGTCATTTGTTAATTTGTGTTTTCTAAATATGATGCTAAATTTTATTAATATTAACTTGGTAAACAACATCATAGAGTTTTGTTAGTAGAACAAAATAAAATTTTGTGAACGCATGAACCCTCCCATTATATGTAAGTGTTCTTGGGAAACATGTTAAAGAAAAGTGGTTTTACAAAAAAATTTGAAAGTGTTTCACAGAGTATTTTGATAAATTCCATGCTATAAAAAGGATTCAAAAATGGGTTTTGACTCAAAGTGGTTCTCTTAACCTGATGAAATTGTTTTAAAACAAGATCTTTCATGGGAACATTTCAATATGCATGTTTTCCAAACTTAGAAAGTTCTAAAACAAAATGTTGAGATACATGTTCAGAAAGTAATAGATCGCTTGAAAAATCATGCCTAACTTTTTAAATTCCTTCACTGATATGAATTAATAAAATTATTACTCAAGCATGCTAATCTGTTTTCTTCATGATATGTTAAGCATGATATGTTTTAAATGTTTCGAATTTAAATTTTATGAATTTTCAAATGAGGATAATGCATGTATGGATATTCATACAATGGAATGTATAAGTGATGTCATTGAAGTAAAAGGTATAATAATGTTTTCTCCTATCTAAAATCTATTCCTTCAGTTTAAAATAACATGACGAAATTATTTTGAATATGCTATTGTTGTTTGATTGTTATGTATTTTCATACTAGACTTATTATACCTATCTATGTGATTGTGTTCTTGTTTCAGAGGTATCTCCCCCAGGAGATTGTGTTTAATGTATTGTGTAGATTTGAACTTCTTTCCCTAATGGCTGTTGTGTTCCAAATATATTGAGAAACTTGAGAGGTATCTCAAGGGATGGTTGTTCAGACTCTTCCCCTATTTTCTTCCAAATTGGTTTTGAATTATCGAGGGCGATAATAGTTTGAGTGGTATCGGATGTAATGGCCCAAACTTTATGGTACATTACTTAGTGAGAAATCTAGTTTTTGAGGTGTTCTAGGGTATTCTGAGGTGTTTTGGGACATATAATTCATTCCAACGGTGATTCATTTCAAGAGTTTCCCAAATTTTCAGTTTTCCAATGGCGAGATATTTCCAACGGTAACTCATTATGGAGGTATCTCATTCTAACAGTAGCTCATTCTGGTGGTAGCTCATCCTGGTGGTAGCTCACTGACGATGACTCGTTTGGCGGTGAATCATCGGGCGATGAATCGCTAGCGGCGTGATGCACGCATGTCGTAGGGCATGGCAAAAGCATATTTTTATGTTTTCTTAGTGCAGCATAGAGGCTGACCAGGGTCGTCTCATTTGAGGAGCGCTCTCAGTTGTTCACTCACTTAAACAAATTCACCTAAACTAATTCTTTTTGTTGTTTTTATTATTTCTATGAATGAAATGGAATTTATGAAAATAAATGAAATTCAAAAAATCAATTCAAATTAATATGAAATGCTAAAAAAAATGGAATTAATGAAAAAATGAAGTTCTCCTGAGAGAACGCACTAGTGCAGAAAACGTTTTTTACGTCACCATTTTTTACGTCGGTTATATAAACCGACGTCATAATATGTAAAACGAGGTTTTTTACGTCGGTTATTTATTAACCGACGTAAATATTTGTATTCGGTACACCTTTAACGTCGGTTATTATTATAACCGACGTTATTAATCGCGCGGCTTCGTTTTTGACGTCGGTTATAACAATAACCGACGTAAAAAACGCGGTTTGCGAAGGCTTTTGTACGTCGGTTATTGAATAACCGACGTAACAAACGCGGTTTTTGAAGGCTTTTTTACGTCGGTTATAAAATAACCGACGTAAAAAAACGCGGATTTTGAGCCCTTTATAACGTCGGTTATAAACTAACCGACGTAACAAATGAATCGGAGGAAGGTTTTTACGTCGGTTATTGAAATAACCGACGTTATAAATGTTTTTAAAACAATTATCACGTCGGTTATTGAATAACCGACGTGATAACTCATTTAAAAATTTACTCAGACCCGTGGATTGTCATTCGCGAGTTTACCTTCGACAGTCGCGACTCGTCTCTCTCGCGCGTAAACCCGAATCGGCTCGTCCATTTCGTTGGTTTAGATTCGTTTTGCGATCATCGTTTCTCATATTTAATATCCTCGGATCAATCATCTAAACTCGCAGCACTCAGGTAATCCTCCCACTCGTTCGTTTTTTTCGGGGATAGTATATATATATGTGTTGTGATTTTTTTGTTGAAACTAGCTAAGATTCTTCGATTGCGAACCCTTTTAACTCGTTTTGGCACCATAATCTTATTTATCATCCCTAGATCTATTTGTTCGACTTGCAATATTGAGTAATTTTATGATTTCACTAATTTTTCATCGTTTTCTATAAATCCCCGAGAGGGTTGGGGCGTGTCCATTTGGATGGGTTGCCCTTTTACAGTTGTTACTACTTTATTCACACACAACAATGGCATAGGTGCATGGATTTGGGGTCGGGGGGTGTCCAGGGGGGTTTACAATGGGGTGGGTGGGTGTGGGGGGCTGTCCAAGGGTGTGGGTGGGTGTTGGGGGGTGTCCAGGGGGGTGTCCAAGGGGGTAGGGGGTGGGGGCTGTCCAGAGGGTTGGGGGGTGTCCAGGGGGGTGTCCAAGCAGGTCGGGGGTGGGGGGTTGTGTCCAGGAGGGGTGGGGGTGCTTTCTAGAGGGGTCGGGGGCTGTCCAGGGGGGTTGGGGGGTGTCCAGGGTGGTGTCCAAGGGGATGGGTGGGTGTGGGGGGCTGTCCAAGGGGGTGGCGGCCTGTCCAGAGGGGTCGGTGGAGTGTCCAGGGGGGTGTCCAAGGGGGTGGATGGGTGTGGGGGGCTGTCCAAGTGGGTGGCGGCCTCTCCAGAGGGTATTTGGGGTTGTCCGGGTGGGTGGGGGGGCTGCCCAGAGGGTTGGGGGATGTCCAGGGGGGTGTCCAAGGGGGTAGGGGTGGGGGGTGGTGTCCAGGAGGGGCGGGGGGCTGTCCAGGGGGGTTTACAAGGGGGTGGGTGGGTGTGGGGGGCTGTCCAAGGGTGTGGGTGGGTGTTGGGGGGTGTCCAGGGGGGTGTCCAAGGGGGTAGGGGGTGGGTGGTGGTGTTTAGGAGGGGTGGGGGCTGTCTAGAGGGTTGGGGGTGTCCAGGGGGGTGTCCAAGCAGGTCGGGGGTGGGGGGTTGTGTCCAGGAGGGGTGGGGGTGCTTTCTAGAGGGGTCGGGGGCTGTCCAGAGGGGTCGGGGGGTGTCCAGGGTGGTGTCCAAGGGGATGGGTGGGTGTGGGGGGCTGTCCAAGGGGGTGGCGGCCTGTCCAGAGGGGTCGGTGGGGTGTCCAGGGGGGTGTCCAAGGGGGTGGATGGGTGTGGGGGGCTGTCCAAGTGGGTGGTGGCCTCTCCAGAGGGTATTTGGGGTTGTCCGGGTGGGTGGGGGGCTGTCCAGAGGGTTGGGGGATGTCCAGGGGGGTGTCCAAGGGGGTAGGGGGTGGGGGGTGGTGTCCAGGAGGGGTGGGGGGCTGTCCAGAGGGGTCGGGGGGTGTCGAGGGGGGTTTACACATCGATTTGTTTTATATTTCAAAATTGTTTACATTCAAATTATGATTTTTTTCATATAAAAATATATTTGTCTTATCTAAAAAATATATATATTTTTGCTATTTGTTATAGGTAATAATGAGTCGAAGTTGGATTACGGCACATCGAATGAGCAATGAATATGAGGAAGGTGTTGATGCCTTTTTGGAATTTGCTAAACGAAATGTTCCAAGTAGTGACATTTTTTTCTGTCCATGCCTGAAATGTCTGAATATGAAGAAGATGAAAAGTAGAGAGATAAAAGATCATCTGATTTGTCATGGTTTCAATCCGAGTTACAACCCTTGGATTTGGCATGGCGAAACTGGACAGAATGTCACTGATGATAATGAATCGCAAGATGGTAACTCCGATGGAATTGAAGAAATGATTCGCGATATTGTAGCAGAACAAATTGAGATAGAACCGACAGTTTCACGTCTATATGGTGATGCCGAAAAACCATTATATCCTGGTTGTACAGATTTTACGGTTTTGTCGGCGGTGTTAAGATTGATTAACCTGAAGGCGAAACATGGATGGAGTGACAGAAGTTTTACAGAGCTGCTACAATTGATGAAAGACATTCTTCCAAAAGATAACGATCTTCCAGATTCACATTATAAGGCCAAAAAAATATTATGCCCGATGGGATTGGGATACAGGAAAATACATGTCTGTCCGAATGACTGCATTATATATAGGAAGGAATATGAATTTCTGAAAGAGTGTCCTAAATGTGGGACATCACGGTATAAGGTGAAAGAAAAATCACAAGCTGATGTAGAGATTACAAAGCTCCCTTCAAAGGTATTTTGGTATCTTCCTATAATTCCTCGTTTCAAACGTTTATTTGCTAATTCACATGATGCAAAAAGGTTAAGATGGCATGCTGATGAGCGGGTATGTGATGGAAAAATACGTCATCCAGCTGATTGTCCACAATGGAAGAAAATTGATGCCCAGTACCCTACATTTGGAAATGAAATTAGAAATCTGAGACTAGGCTTGTGCACAGATGGAATGAATCCATACCGAACCCTCAGTAGCACACATAGTTCATGGCCTGTTTTATTGGTAATTTACAACCTCTCTCCTGAAGTTTGTATGAAGCGCAAATATGTCATGTTGAGTATCATGATCTCTGGTCCAAAGCAACCCGGCAATGATATTGATGTATACTTGTCACCGCTGATTGATGATTTGAAACTGTTATGGGCTGATGGTATTAGGGTGTATGATTCTTATAAAATGGAATATTTTCAACTGCATGCAATGCTTCTATTCACTATAAATGACTTCCCAGCATATGTAAATTTGTCTGGATACAGTGTTAAAGGGCATAAAGCATGTCCAATTTGCGAACAATAGACGTCATATTGTCAATTGCATCATGGGAGGAAAACAGTGTACATGGGTCATCGAAAGTTTTTGCCTATGGATCACCCTTATAGAAGACTAAAAAAGGCATTCAATGGCTCACAAGAATTTGATACTGCTCCTCAATCTTTATCCCCAGAATTGTATTTTGAGAGGGTGAAAAACCTTGATGTGACATCGGGAAAGACACAGAAATCTGGTAATGATAGACATATTTGGAAGAAAAGGTCAATATTTTTTGAGCTACCATATTGGAGGTATCATGAAGTCAAACATAATATTGATGTCATGCACGTGGAGAAGAATATCTGTGATTCTTTGATCGGAACATTGCTAGATATTAAAGGAAAGACAAAAGATGGGTTGAATGCAAGGTTAGACCTACTGTCAATGGGAATACGTTTGGAGTTAGCTCCCACTCCTAAAGGAAGACGAACATTTCTTCCCCCGGCTTGTCATACATTATCGAAGAGGGAGAAAAGTAGCTTCTGTCAGTGTCTTCATGATATCAAAGTGCCTCAAGGTTATTCTTCAAATGTAAAAAATTTTGTCTCATTGAAAGACTTGAAGTTGATAGGTATGAAATCACATGATTGTCATGTCATGATGCAACAAATTCTACCAGTTGCACTGCGTGGAATATTGCCCATCCGTGTCAGAAAGACTATAATGAGGTTGTGTTATTTTTTCAATTCAATTTGCAACAAGGCGATTGATGTGAATGCTTTGAACATTTTGGAAAAGGATGCAATTTTTATACTTTTTCATTTGGAAATGTATTTTCCTCCAACTTTTTTTGATATGATGGTGCATTTAATGATTCATCTGGTTCGAGAAATAAGACTTTGTGGACCTGTATATCTTCGTTGGATGTATCCTTTTGAAAGGTATATGAAAATATTAAAGGGATATGTTAAAAATCCATATCGACCTGAAGCCTCCATTATTGAAAAGTATATTTCTGAGGAGGTAGCAGAGTTTTGTACGAGCTACTTGGCTACGGCGCAACACATAGGTTTGCCTCCATCTCGCCATGAACGGGTTAATAATGAGGGAAAGGGGATTCGTGGCTTGAAAGTCAAATCACTGTCAGCTGAACATATGAAGAAGTTAGAATCATACATCTTGAATAACATAGCTGATGTTCAACCGTATATCATATTGCATATTAATGAGTTGAAACAATGTCATCCAAAGAAGAAAGAAATGTGGATTTTGAATGAGCACAACAAAACTTTTTTGCCATGGTTTAAAAAGACCTTGCTTGGTAGATCAGATGTATCAGAGACATTAAAATGGATAGTGGGTGGTCCATCTTTAAATGTGATAACATGGTCCGCTTATGACATTAATGGCTATACATTTCATACGAAAGCTCAGGACAACAGAAGTGCAGTTCAGAATAGTGGTGTATTGGTGTTTGCAGAAGCAATGCATTTTTCGAGTGCTAAGGACAGAAACCCAATTTCGGCATCAACTGCATATTATGGAGTGATTGAAGACATATGGGAGGCTGATTACTTTAAAATTAAAGTTCCCGTTTTTAACTGTAAATGGTTTATCGGTAACAAAAGTGTCAGACACGATGAATTTGGAATGACACTTGTTAATCTGAATAGATTGGAAGACACAGCTGATTCTTTTATAATGGCAACACATGCCAAACAAATTTTCTATGTAGTAGATCAGTCAGATATGCAGTGGGCTGTTGTTTTACAAGGGAAAAACCAATATGTTGGTGAGGATGAATTTGATGAAGATGCTGATTTATGTGAGATCCCTACTTCCATGGAAAGATTAACAGAACATAATGATGAGTATGTTGAAGACATGGTTTGTGCCATAAGGAACGATCACGACGAAGGAATTTGGGAAAACAATCCAACTGTACATTCCTAAAATTACAGGTAACACAAGTTTATTTCTTGTTTACATTTAGTTTTTTCATATAATGTTAGATACTGTAAATTTTTTACTTATTAAAACATGTATCAAACCAAAACGATAAAACAATAAAAACCGTAAAGAGGAGAAGTCCTGGGCGCACCGGCTGGCCGGTGGTGGATCACCTGTTGGCCGGTGGACCAGACAGAGAGCCTTCCTCTCTGTCTGGACCACCAGCGGTCGGCCGGTGGTGAGCCAGCGGCCGGACGGTGCTCCAGACAGAGAGGAAGGCTCTCTGTCTGGTCCACCGGCCGGCCGCTGGATCACCACCGGCCGGCCGGTGGACCAGACAGAGAGCCTTCCTCTCTGTCTGGATCACCACCGGCCGGCCGGTGCTGAGCCAGCGGCCGGCCGGTGGTCCAGACAGAGAGGAAGGCTCTCTGTCTGGTCCACCGGCCGGCCGGTGGTGATCCAGCGGCCGGCCGGTGGTCCAGACAGAGGAAGGCTGTCTGGTCCACCGGCCGGCCGGTGGTGAGCCAGCGGCCGGCCGGTGGCACCAGGCAGTGGGCAAGTCTACTGCCTGGGTCCTCCGGCTGGCCGGTGTGCTCACACCGGCTGACCGGTGGACTCAGTGAGTCCACGTTTCAGCTTTCTTGGGCCAACACTTTGGCAACCTTTTGCCTGTGTTTACCATGTTTATCATTGTTTAACATGCTTACCATATTACCAATGTTTACTATTATGTAATTTAGTACACTTTTCTATTTGTGAACTAATGTTTGTTTTTTTGATTTGAAGGAAAATGACAGATCAATCAGTTGATCAGCCACATGATTCTGGAGATGAGCATATTGGTCATACATCTGGGGAGGAACATTCACATGCTCCTATTACGAAAAAGAGTTCAAAGGTTGGTAAGCGTGGGTGCACACGTTTACCAAAATTATCACTTGCCCGTACGAAGGAGGAGAGGATAGTCATGGAGTTTGATGATGATGATCTTCCTAGAGGTCCAAATGCTAAAGATTTGAAGGGTTTTGTAGCAACTCAGGCTAAGAGCAAAGTAAGCATTCTCTATGATGATTGGAGAAGTGTGGATAAGGCGATAATTTCTCAGCTGTGGGAGACCATTTTGGTAAGATCTTTTGCTATTGTTTGACTGTTCTTTAAATGTTTCTAGTATATATAATATTTTTAACCTCTTTTTTATCAGATGACATTTGATATTCCTGACACTGGAGGAGTCAGGAAGAAATGCTTATCGTTGGCTGCTAGGAGATGGAGGGATTTCAAATCAACCCTCTCATCTGATTTCATTTATGGTCATAGGAGTCGTGAGAATCCATGTCGTATATATCCTTTTATAGATGAAGACACATGGAGACAATTTTTTGAAAGTAGAAGAAAAGAATCATTTTTGGTAAGGGCAATGTAAACTTTTATAAGCTTTCTTATATAAATGATCTTATTATTGTTTTGTTAATGATTACTTATTCTTAATTTACAGCAAACAAGGAAATCTCATCAAGAGATCCAATCTAAAAATGTATACCCTCATAGTTTATCTCGGGGAGGGTATGCATTATTGGAAGAACAAATGATGGCAGAAAAATTTCAACAACTAAGAGCTGAGTCTTCAAGCTCTGGAGAGGTGGCCCCTCCATCCCCTCCATCTAGACATGAGAAATGGAAAAGAGCTCGGAAGGGCAAAAAAGGACAATATCTTTCGGAAGAATCGAGACTCGTAGTTGAGAGGATTGTAAGATATCTATTTTATTTATTTAAGTTTACTATTTTCGTCATATATTTCCAATCATTATAGAAATGTTCAATTAATTATTACAGGACTCTCTTGAGGAGCAGAGTTCACAGGGGACATTTACACCATCTGGGAGGGAAGATATTTTATCTGTGGCATTGGGAAAGCCCGAACATCCTGGCCGTGTAAGAGGATATCCGGCAGGTGTATCGGTAAGAAAAGTGTTGCCACGTTCCTCAACTTCTAACGTTGAGGGAGTTTATAAAAAAAAATAGAATCCTTGGAGGCTGAAGTCCATAATATTAATGCGACAATGGAGGACAAGATTAGAGCATCGGTGCAGTTAATGTTTGCAGACTTGCAAAGACAATTTCAGGGTGCAGCTCCCACTCCACCTCTCCCAGTAGCTCCCACTCCCCCACCTCAGCCTGCGGACCCCATTTTTGATCCTCCTCCTCCGCCGCAGCTACCTACTTATTGTGAGTTGTATGTTGATGATCCTCAACATCATATAGTTGCATATGGGATGGTATATTGTATAGGAGATACAGTTCATCATCAACAGTTAGAGGTAGAGAATCAGAGGGTCACTATACAGGATATTATAGATAGATCAGCTCGGATACCATTACCTACAGATGAGGTGACGACAGTTGGACATAGTATCGGCCATTTTTTACTTTGGCCATCCAGACTTCTTCGACTCATTACCATAGAGGTATGGATGTTATATCTTTTATTTTATATTTTTATTAATGTTTTATCATTTGAAAACTAATATATTTTTCAATTTATTTTTACAGGAATACTTCAAAGGTAAAGAAATACTGTATAGACAACAACAAAGACAGATAGCTATGACATCAGATGCAGATACTAGCAGTCTTGACAAATTGTCAAGATATTCAAATTTGTTGGCGGATCATTATGACTTTACAATGGAAGCTCATGTCTGTGGACGTGAACTATGTGTGGGGATTATGAAAACTGATATCATGGAGTTTGTCACTGGAGATAAGTTGGGCATCAACGTGGTGCAAATTTTTATCATGTAAGTCTTAACACCTTTTCCTTGCGTTATATTTATTAAAAATGTATACTTATGTCTGCTTTGTATTAGGTATCTGTATAAAATTTGTGAGAGGAATGAGCTGACAGATGTATATGGATTCGTGGACCCACAATTGATTTCCCCTGAAGCATGTGCATTGGATGAGGAACAAAGAATGCTTTATATTGCTGATAGATTTGAAAAGAATGTAATCACACAGTGTTGGATGATGCCTTTTTGTGAGAGGTATGAAACACATCCCTCTCAAAGAGTTAATTATCTTTTAACATAAAAAACCACTAACGTTAAATTTCCTTTTATCAGGGATCATTGGATGTTAGGGGTTTTTTTCCCTAGGGAGAAAACACTTTATTGGATATGCTCTCTCCATGATGATGTGCGAGAAAGTTTTAAGAATATATTGGAAACGTAAGTTTCAATTTCCCAATAGTTTTATATATTATAATGAATTTTAAATTTACCCCATTCGTATTATTTTCTAACAGGGCATGGGTCCACTTTCGAAAAAGCGCAAAGAAAAGGAATTTCAAGATCAAATATGTACATGCGAAGGTAAATATCCATTTATAATTTGTACATTTTGATTTATTACATAAAAATAATATATTGAATTTACACTCATTCAAACAGAAATGTCATGAGCAACAAGGCATCATCGAATGCGGATATTACATGTTAAGATTTATGTATGAAATAATAACAACTGGGACAGTTCTGAGTTTTGACCTGGTAAGATTTCCTCTTTCTCATAATATTTCAATTTGATTTATTCATTATACACGTTGACTACTATCCTTTTCCTTTGTAGCTTTTTGATGACCCTCAACCCTTTACTGCTGAAGATATCAAACACTTACAAGTGGAGTGGTCAAATTATTTTACAGGTTTGATTGACTTTTAGTTGTTTGTAATGTAAAATGTAATTTTGAATATTGTCAATGTAATTGTGTATTTCGTAGTCGTTTAGGTTGGATTTAGTTTTTTTTGAAGTTGACAGTGTAAGTTTTGAATGTTATATAAGTGAATGTTTAATTTTTCTCTACTTCTTGTTTTGGTCTACTGTTGATGGTTTTTCTGGTCTGGATTTTGGTATGGGGGGAGAGGTTCCAAGGGGGTGGGTGGGTGTTTGGGGGGTGTCCAAGGGATATGGGAGGGGTGTCCAAGGTGTGTTTGGGGCTGTCCTAGGGGTCGGGGGGTGTAAATGAGGGTGGGGGTGTCCAAGGGGTGGGGGGTGTCCAAGGGATATGGGAGGGGTGTCCAAGGTGTGTTTGGGGCTGTCCAAGGAGTCGGTTGGGTGTAAATGAGGGTGGGGGGTGTCCAAGTGGTGGGGGGGTGTCCAAGGGATATAGGAGGGGTGTTTGGGGCTGTCCAAGGGGATGGGGGGGTTTCCAAGGGGTAGGGGGGTTTCCAAGGGGTCAGGGGGGTGTCCAGGGGGTGGGGGCTGTCCAAGGGGTGGGGGGTGTCCAAGGGGTGGGGGGTGTCCAAGGGGTGGGGGTGTCCAAGGGATATGGGAGGGGTGTCCAAGGTGTGTTTGGGGCTGTCCAAGGAGTCGGTTGGGTGTAAATGAGGGTGGGGGGTGTCCAAGTGGTGGGGGGGTGTCCAAGGGATATAGGAGGGGTGTTTGGGGCTGTCCAAGGGGATGGGGGGGTTTCCAAGGGGTAGGGGGGGTTTCCAAGGGGTCGGGGGGGTGTTCAGGGGGTGGGGGGCTGTCCAAGGGGTGGGGGGTGTCCAAGGGGTGGGGGTGTCCAAGGGATATGGGAGGGGTGTCCAAGGGGTGTTCGGGGGGTGTAAATGAGGGTGGGGGGGCTGTCGAAGGGGTGGGGGGGTGTCCAAGGGGTGGGGGGTGTCCAAGGGATATGGGAGTGGTGTCCAAGGTGTCTGGGAGTTCTGTCCAAGGGGCCGGTTGGGTGTAAATGAGGGTGGGGGGGCTGTCCAAGGGGTGGGGGGGTGTCCAATGGGTGGGGGGGTGTCCAAGGGATATGGGAGGGGTGTCCAAGGGGTCTGGGAGGGCTGTCAAGGTGTGGGGGGGTGTCCAATGGGTGTTTGAGGCTGTACTAGGGGTCTTGGGGGTGTAAATGAGGGTGGGGGGCTGTCCAAGGGGTGGGGGGGTGTCCAAGGGGTGGAGGGTGTCCAAGGGATATGGGAGGGGTTTCCAATGGGTGTTTGAGGCTGTACTAGGGGTCGTGGGGGTGTAAATGAGGGTGGGGGGGCTGTCCAAGGGGTGGGGGGGTGTCCAAGGGTTGTGGTGGGGCTCCAATGTGGTGGGGGAGGGCTGGCCAGGTTGTTAGGTGGGTATAGATGAGGGTGGGGTTCAGTTGGGGCTTGGGGGAGGGCTGGCATTGTTATTTTTGTTTGGTTTCTGGTTGCTTTTTGGTGAGAGCAGTGCAATTATTTAAAAAAAAATTTCTTTCACGTCGGTTATTTTATAACCGACGTGGTAAATAAATCGCCAGGGGTTTATCACGTCGGGTTTTTCTAAAACCGACGTGATAAACCGTTCCCGGGGCTTTTAGCACGTCGGTTCCTAATATAACTGACGTGCTAAAAGGCCTGGGAATCGATTTACCACGTCGGTTATTGGATAACCGACGTGCTAAAACGTTTCCCAGGCCTTTTTATCACGTCGGTTTCTTAAATAACCGACGTGATAATAGGCCAGGGGCAGGGTTTATCACGTCGGTTATGACATAACCGACGTGATAAACGATATCCCAGGCGTTTTATCACGTCGGTTTAGGGAATAACCGACGTGATAAAGCCCCCCCGCGCATATTTATCACGTCGGTTATTATATGAACCGACGTGATAACCACCGTGATGTTAGGGATATTACGTCGGGTTTTAAATAACCGACGTAAAAAAACGTTATTTATAACGTCGTCCGTATTAACGTCGCCTAAAAACCGACGTAAATAATAAAAAATAACCGACGTAAAAAATGTTTTCTGCACTAGTAACTTTCAGGGAGCACCTTCATTGATAAGCTTCCAATATTCTTAGTGAACACACTCTATCATATGTGTGCACACCTTAGTCTACCTCGGTTATGAATGAAAAGTACACTTAGCGATCGCCAAACACACCCACCATCCACCTCCTTAATTGAGGAAAAATGGTAGTAGATTAAGAAGTTAAACTTTAGACAACCACAGTGAGGATTACACCCACTATAAATTATCCTTAAAATTAACTCAAAAAAATATTAAAAATATGGTCTTGGGTTCAAGAACCTAATTAATCCCTTAGGATATTCCTCAGATTAGTTACTCGTGATCATGAGTATTATAATTCATGATGGTAAGATGAGAAGAAGAAAAGAGGGTGGATGGGTGGACACAGAAATAAAAACAATGCATGAATTTATTAGAAATCTAAAGTACAATTGAAAACTAAAAAAAATAAATAAATTAAATAAATTAAAAAAAGGGGGAAGATTTGCGGTCGGCCTCCTTTGGTGGAGATCTCCTCCTTGGTACCTTGAAGGAATGGGATGGAAAATGAGATGCTTTGAGAGGGAGGATCTCCCCTCCTTTTATAGGCAGAATTTGTCCCCCAAAAGTTGACGTGTTGTAGCCCCATTAAATGGCCTCTTCACACATTTCACCATTCTTTAATGTTCATAATTATCTTGGTCATATCTCCTCAAAATTTTAGCATATTTAGACAAATATTCCAAGAGTTATGCCTGTTTTACTCTGACAATTTATTTTGTCCAGTCAGACTCTCCAAATCGCAAACCTCCGGATTAGAATGCTTTAATGACCATTAAAACGGCCAATTCACACGTCCTCGCCTTCATTAAAGATGTTCCAAAATGTATTTTGCGTTCACCCACCAAATTTCACAGTAATCACACCCATCGGGAACGAGTTATGGACCTCACACCAAAAATCGACAGATGTGTAAATAGTTTTCATAGTCCAGCTTGTGAGCTTCTTTTGAGCTTCCATATGGTAGATTCAGCTTTTGGTCAAGAAGGATGAAATGAAGCCCTGGATGTTTAAAATCTTAAAAATAAATAATTTTTCAATTTGGATTAATTTAGAAAATGTTATGGCCAAAATACTGAAATAATTTGAAACAATTAAAAATACGAAATGGATCATTTTTACTATTAAGCTCAAAATATCACCAATATCATAAAATGCGGCAATTTATCTTAAATTAACACTTTTGTGGGATTTAAAATAATGAAATTCAATGTAAATTGATTGAAAATATTTTCTCTATCAATTCCCCCGCACTTAAACTATGATTATCCTCAAGTATAAAATCTCAACATGGAATTCAGAGGACACCAATGTTACCAATATTCAAATTCCAAAGTAATAAAATTTAATAATTTTCAATGTTAAATCAAACATTCAAAAATCTACATAAAATATCAATTTAATTTCCCATTTTTCAAAGAAACAATTAATTCATATATTTTACTTTTCCCCTTTGAAAAAAATGGAACTTCTTCTTTTATTCATTCAAGCTTCTCAATTCATTATTATTAAGCATGTCACATCATGATTTACCTCACCTTTGAATTTTTCCTCTTGTCTCTCATGATACAATTCAAGTAGAGTTATGCTCATATCATGATAACATGAACCTTATCCATAAGCTTGTAAAAGAACTACTTTCTCCACTTTATAGACAAAAAACACATAAAATCATGAGAACTTTTCAATAAATGTTCAAATGACTCTGAGGCTTAAGGTTGATAGGATTTGATGTTTTAAAAATTAAGGCTCAAGGAGGAGGTTTATATCTTAAGTAAAATGCATGATATCAAAAGGTGTAATGAAATTCTCCCCTTCAAAGTAGCAACACCCACTTCCCTCAAACTCAAAGTAAGTTCATGATCAAAGTAAAACATAATGAATGATTAATGCACCCTCTTGGGTTTTTTTAAATTTTTTCTTTCTTTTTTTTTTGAAAGTTATGATAAGATAAAATCTCACAACCATCACCTAACCACATACGATTAGAAGATCGTCGGTCTAGAAAATGATGATTTTTGGTTCTCCCAAATCACAACTCATTTTTCTCTCTTTTTATTCTTTTTTTCATTTTCATTTTTTTATTCAAGAGGTGAAAAACAATAAAGTACAACGAATGATTCCACAACCTTTTAAAATTCCCACAATAACACCCCCACACCTTTTTCTTACAATGTAAATCATCTCTTCCACCATGAATCCTTTCAGCCCCACACTTTATCTTTAAAATATCATGCAAATACTAAGAGTAGGGTAGGAATGGATAAAAATGGCTTGAAACATGGATCATACCTATAAAGGTCATTCATGGTCTCTATGGGCTAAAAGAATTATTGATGTAAAGGTGATATTTAAGGATAAGGGTTTTTCAAAAGATGCATCAATCATTTTAAATGTGTTTTTGTACAGTCATAGCTTTGACAAGTTCAAATACAAGTTTTGGTAGGTGATATGTCACAAGATCACTCAAGAAATATGCTCAAGATAAATAGAAAGTACTTGGTCTAGAAATCCTCTTGGGAATGAGAAATATTACATTGAATAATCACTCATGGCATGATCAATAATAATAAATTAATTCCCATGAATTTCAGAAATTCAAAGCATGAAAAATGGGTGAGGAATTTCATTTACATAAATCAACTAATTCCCTTAAATCATGAGTCCTCATTTCAATATCTATGCTTCATTTCAATCATTGGATTCTCCATTTTACTCATTTTTTCACATTGACATTGAAATCTAAAACATGGCATCACTGGAATCCTAAAAAACTCATGTCTCCTAGATAAGTCATGTAAAGCATTAATTCAAGTGTGGGCATGTAATTTTTATCATTAAAGCTCAAAATATGTTTTGGACCAAAAAAATGAAAGGAGTTTAAAAACACATGTCTCCAATGCTTGGGGCTTCCTTCTTCCATCATGATCCTACAAAAGAAAAATTACTCAATTAATCACAAGGATCGTCTCATTTAAGCTCAAAATGAAAAGAGAGAGGGGTCGCATGCTGAATTATTTCCTAAGAAATAAAATTCAAATCTAAATTCTTAGAAAGAAAGTAAATATGAATCTTGGTATGATCCCCCAAGTGGGCCCTGGCATTTTTACTGCCTCCAGAGGGCAGTACCGGATTTTATCCATAATATGTCAGTGGATGAAGCTTCTTTGATTTGAACCACCACATGTGGCTCTTCCCAGCTTTCAGTTCTTTGTTCTTGTTGAGGAGGACTTCATGGACAGAGTATAACAGATCATCCCCCTTCGCAATGTGGTACAATTTGCATGATGGGGGTAGGATGAAGTAGGGAATCTCCTCTTCTTTTGTTGCTACTTGTGCAACCATCTTATCTTCCAGTGTTGGCTTCATAGGGGCTTCAGCCTCTTGTCAAATTTCCTCAGGCTCAGCAACTTGGATCTCTTCATGATAGGGCTCCTCCAGTAGATATTCAATGTCTTTAGGGAGCTCTAGGCATTCCTCAATAGGTGAATCATTTTTCACATCATCCTCCAAGGCATAGTATGAGTTGGACGAATCTGAAAATTCAATAGAATTGGGATAGTTACTCAAATTAGTTTCAACAAAATTAAAAGAATTTGAGTTCAAGAATGTATCATCTCCCTAAGTTGGTTCGGCATTAATATCATCTTCAATTGAAAGTGTCTCTTGGAGTCGATCTTCACTGGATGAAGGTAGGTAGTCAAGCTCCACCATCTTTACTTCAAATTCCACCACTCATGTGGTTTCTTCCTTCAGTGTTGTTGGATCTTCTTCTTTGCAAGGCTCGGGGAGATCAAGCAGTTCCTCACATTCACTCCAGAATTCATCCAATTCGTGTTGATCTCCCACATGTGGCTTAGTAGGCAAGTCTTCTTCCCTTTCCTCCTCAGGTTCTTCAATTTCAAAGATGAGTGATGAAATTTCTTCCACCACTACCTCGGGTTCTTGCTCTAGATCAGGGTCGAGTTACTCCTGGGTAGTATGGGCGTATTCTGTTAGCCTTTCTATTTGAATCATTAGTCCTTCTATAGCCTCTTTAAGCTCATTCACTTGAGCTCTATTGTACTCTAAAACAGCTTTCTCTTGTTGTTGTTGCACCTGTGAGTAGTCATTCCATGCATAGTAATTGTAGTTCAGATACATCATGGAAATTTTTTTTTGGATTTTTGGTTTTTTTAAAGAAAAATGAAAATCTGTCTACAATGTTAAAATTGAAAAAGATAAGTAAACTAATTGGCTCTCCAACAACGATGCCAGTTTTCACGCACGCCTGTCACAGGGCATGGTAAAAGCAAATTTCTATGTTTTCCTAGTGCAGCACAAAGGTTGATCAGGGTCATCTCACTTGAGGAGCGTCGCAGTTGGTTTAATCGCTAATTCTAATTCACTTATTCTAATTCTTTTTGGGGTTTTTAATATTTATTGAAAACAATGGTTTTAATGGTTTTGGAAAATAGTGATAGAGCAAATATTTTCAATCAATTTACATTGAATTTCATTATTTTAAATCCCACCAAAGTGTTAATTTAAGATAAATTATCGCATTTTATGATATTGGTGATATTTTGAGCTTAATAGTAAAAATGGCCCATTTCGTATTTTTAATTGTTTCAAATTATTTCATTATTTTGGCCATAACATTTTCTACATTAATCCAAATTGAAAAATTCTTTCTTTTTCAGTTTCTACACATCCAGGGATTTATTTCATCCTTCTTGACCAAAAGCTGAATCTACCATATGGAAGCTCAAAAGAAACTCACAAATTGGAACATGAAAACTGTTTACAAATCTGTCGATTTTTGGTGTGGGGTCTATAACTCATTCATGATGAGCCCAATTGCTGTGAAATTCGATGAGTGGATGTGAAAGACGTTTTGGAACATCTTTCATGAAGGCGAGGACACGTGAATTGGCCATTTTAATGTTCATTAAAGCATTCTAATCCGAAGGTTTGCGATTTGGAGAGTCTGACTGGACAGAATAAATTGTCAGAGTAAAACTGGCGTAACTCTCGAAATACTTGTCCAAATATGCTGAAATTTTGAGAAGAGATGGCCAAGATAATTATGAACAACATTCAAGAAAGGTGCAATGCGTGAAGAGGTCATTTAATGGGACTACAACGCGTCAACTTTCAGGGGGAAAATTCTGCCTATAAAAGGAGGGGAGCTCCTCCCTCTCAAAACATCACATTTTCCATCACATTCCTTCAAGGCACCAATGAGGAGATCTCCACCGAGGGAGGCCGGCCGCAAATCTTCCCCCATTCTTTTTAATTTATTTATTTTCTTTGTTTTTTTTCAATTGTAATTTAGATTTCTAATAAATTCATGCATTATTTTTATTTCTGTGTTCACCCATCTATCATCTTTTCTTTTTCTCATCTTACCATCGTGAACTATAATATTCATGATCATGAGTAACTAATCTGAGGAATATCTCGAGTAGTCTGGTTATTGAACCCAACACCATGTTTTTAATATTCTTTGAGTTAATTCTAAGGATAATTTATAGTGGGTGTAATCCTCACGGTGGTTGTCTAAAGTTTAACTTCTTAATCTACTACCATTTTCCCTCGATTGATGAGGTGGGTGGAGGGTGTGCTTGGCGATCGTTAAGTGGATTTTTCATTCATAACTGGGGTAGACTAAGGTGTGCACACATACGATAGAGTGTGTTCACTAAGAAAATTGGAAGCTAGTCAATGAAGGTGCTCCCTGAGAGTTCTCTCAGGAGAACTTCCTTTCTTCACTAATTCCATTTTATTTAGCATTTCATATTAATTTGAATTGATTTTTTGCATTTAATTTATTTTCATAAATTCCATTTCATTCATAGAAATAATAAAAACAACAAAAAGAATTAGTTTAGGTGAATTTGTTTAAGTGAGTGAACAACTAAGAGCACTCCTCAAGTGAGACGATCGTGGTCAGCCTCTATGCTGCACTAGGAAAACATAAAAATATGCTTTTGCCACGCCCTGCGACAGGAGTGTGTCACGGTGACTCATCTGGCGGTGGCTCACAGGCGATGACTCAATCATCCTGCTTTCAATTAGGTTTTTCCTTCGTTCCTATTCATGTGTATTATGCAGGATGGGTTTATTATTATCACCTCTTGTGAACATGGTTGCATCTGAATTAATATGGATAATCGAATTGGTTTAAAAACAATACAAAGGGGTTGAGGAATGTGACTTGTGATCCTACTGTTTTATTGATATTTTGATCAATGTTGTGAATTGTATGGGTAAATACCCACTGAAAATCGTGGTCGTTGGTGGTTCTTGTTTCTACACTAGTTTGTGTGTCATGAAATACATGCATGTTATGTGGCTATTGACGTCACTTATTATATACTTGGTTAACCACGTATATTCAGTTAAAATAAATGGATGCTCTAGGATTATATGGTTTTTGTAATAACACCCTAAATTAAGTGAAATTGAATAAGCGATAACCTACTAAATCTGAAAGTATGTTTTGCTCTGCTATTTGATGTAACGTGTTTGTAGACACGATTGTGTGTTGTGGGTTGGCTCTGGTGATATGATGGATGGAATATGACTATATTGTGATATGTGGGGGTAGTAGATGAGATGTTTTATACAGCGAGGTTGTAATGATGGTTAGGGTGTGGATGAGTAGTAAGGCTGCAAAAAAGGGATGATTTTATGAATTGGTGTTGATGTGGGTTTATTGGTAAGAGAGTAATTGGTTGTTGTGTGGTGCTACTTTCTGTGTGTTGGTTATTGTATTGTGTGAATTAATTCTAGTTCCTAGGAAGTATGGAACTAAAATGGAATATTCATTCTTAAGAAGAATCTGGAAAAATGATTTATTTGAAATGAAATGTGGAAGGTGAACAGCTAATGAATCAATGATAACAGGCTGGAATTTAATGAACCAATGTGTTGTTAATCTAGTTTTATTCAATAATTGTGAAATCTGTTAAGCAGCTAAATGTGGATTAAGAGTATAATGTGACTTATGTCTTGTGTTCTGCTTGTATGGTGTTGAGCTTATTTTTATGTGGTTGGTTCTGTTATATCTACCCAAGTATTAATGGAATTAATATTTCATGTTAATGAATTAAAATAGGCATGTTTAATGAGTAAATTGATGATGGGTTATATTGATTAATTAGTTAATATATACACAAATGGGTTGGAAATATGAAATAAGATGAGATGGATTTCCTAACAAATGTTGATTGCACAAATCAAAGTGGATGATAAAGCAGAAATTATTGATAAAACAGAAACACCAAAATATGGCTTAAAGATTGAAAATGAATTGAGGTTTGTGTTTTGTTTGTGTGTTTTTATGCATTTAGAGGTGGCAGCGGTTGTGTGGATTCGGTGAGGTGGTTAGTGCTTATTATAAACTCATAGGATGGGCTTGTGTAATGTAACTCTATATGTATATACATTGTACGTTCTCTTGATTTCTATACGCACTTCACCCTACACTATGTGCCGAACACCCCCATCATCACGGGGGGAGGGTGTCTTTCCCAAACATCCTGATGGGAGGATGGATGGTTGGCCACCCGCTCTTCCCTACACCTTCTTCCAGGCGGTGATAGCCCAAGATTCTTTGAGCAAGTTGTGGTTTGCGAGGCTCAGGTGTGTGCGAGTGATGCTTTCCCAAGTGTCTTCGGGATGAGATGTGTTATGCTTTCTCAGGTGTTTTCGGGATAAGATGTGTTATATTTTCCCAAGTGTCTTCGGGATGAGATGTGTTATGTTTTCTCAGGTGTCTTCGGGATGAGATGTGTTGTGTTTTCTCATGTGTCTTCAGGATGAGATGTGGGTTGTGACCCAGGTGTCTATAAGCGAGATGTGATGTGGTTTGGGGCCCAGGTGTCTACAGGCGGGATGTAGTGTGATTTTTGGCTCAGGTGTCTGCGGGCGGGATGTGATGTTGTTTGTGGCTCATGTGTCTACGAACGAGATGTGGTGTGGTATGTGAGGCCCAAGTGTGTGTGGACAGGTTGTGGCGTGGTACTTTCAGAAGAGGTGGGAGCGCGAGGACGTTTGTCATTAGGCAAGAACGGCTAATTAGTGAGAAGTGGTGTGAGGTACCCTATCATCGATGTGTTTTACCTATATTACATTACTTGACTTGCGTTATTTGGTGAGCGTGTCTTGGTGAGTTCGGGTTTGGTTAGTATACCTGCTTAGGTGCTATTTGGTTCTATTGTTTCTGCACGGGTGCATTAGTATACTGTTTTCACATGTGCATGAGAGACATTGGTTTTCCTACCGAGTATACTTGTATGCTCACCCTGCGTATATAAAAACTGTTTTCAAGTTTCCAGGACAACCTTGTGGACCGTGCTAAACATTTCTAGTTTGGGCCTTTGGAGCTGTTGTGTCGCTGCCTTCATTTTTACTCTTTTGGGCTTTATTTGGAGACTTTAATATGTATCGTTTTTTGATTTGTACATGCATTGTGGGGTGGTTTGGCTTTATTTTATAATATGTCATGCAGTTGATTTTGGTTGATACATCATATCTCCTGGTCTTGTTTCCTTATAAAGGGTAATGTCTCTCATACTATGAGATTTGTATACTCTTGGTGCTAGTCACCAACCTGGGGCCTACTGAGGGCGGAACTCAGGGGTCATTATCTCTCTTTCTTCATTGTCAGCCCAAAAGATATATCTTTGGAGGGAGGGGGTCGTGACATGTGCAGTTTTTTTAAGCGGGTTGTTCGGTCATTTACCCTCCCCCTCATTTCTTATACCCCTTGCCCAATTTTCATCCCCTTCTCACCTCCCTACAATAACCCCCATCAGCCCCCAATGACACATCTCCCTCCCCCCTCCTTAGATGAAACTCCTTCAAACTTGGAATGTTTCAAGTTCTGTCTTGTGCGATCAAGACCTAGAGGTAAATCTAAGACTCCACTCTATTCTATTCTTGTTTTCTTTCGCCGCCAAGGGGTGTCCCGCCATGTTTAGCTAATATGCCATATTTTCAGGGCTTTTGGTTGCCACCTTGTTTTCACTCATTTTAAACTGAATCAAAGCTTGGTTTTGGGCATGTTGACTCCTTTGGACTAAGGTGGATGGTCCTTATATTTTTTCACATAGTCGCAAACTTCTTTACAAGTGTTTGTGTTGTGCGTCATGTCGGCATTCTTTGCGTGAGCCCTAAATTTTAATTCAATGCCTAATAACATATTTTTGTCATGCTAATCACCCTCTTTAAAATTGGTATTTGAAATGAAAGGGTGATTCCATGGGAATACCTTGCCTTGAGTTAATGGCCTTATAAAATGGTTACGGAATTGGTAATTTGAAATGGTACATGGAATTGGTTATTGGAAATGATATTTTAAAAATGGTAACTTGAAATTGGAATGGTGGTTTTGAGAATGCAACTTTGAAAATGGAGATTTGAAATGGATTTGGAAATGCTTTTTGAATTGGAAATGTGAATTGGAAATGTGAATTGGAAATGTGAATTGGAAATGTGAATTGGAAATGTGAATTGGAAATGTGAATTGGAAATGTGAATTGGAAATGTGAATCGGTATTGATGGCTTGGGGGTATTGATGGCTTGGGTAATGAAAATGTCATTTCTTAATTGATGAATGTGGATTTTGCCTTAGTTTTGATGAATTTATAAACTTTGAGAAATGGGTTTTTTTGGCTTATGCCTCGAATGAGAAGACACTCGAAGGGTGGTTCGTGCTACTATACTTTGGTTAAGAAAACGCCTGAAGGGGTGATCCATGTTACTATGCTTTGGTGGAGAAAACGCCTGAAGGGGTGATCTGTGATACTTTTTGGTATACCAGAGAAACCCGAATATGTTATACTGGTTGGCATTATCTCTACGACGTGCTCAGAGACACTCCAGCACTAACCGAAGCGGGTATGGTCGATTGGAGTCTTGGACCTAAGGATCGATGTTGGACTTCTTTTATTTATTTACTTTTGAAAAATTAAATTGTTAAATTGTTAAATTGTTAAATTATTAAATTGCACCACTTCTGCATACACTACCTTACAAACTGGATTTATTTAGGGGCATTGTTGGTGATGGTCTGCTAAGTTGTACTCACACCCTGCTCGGGTCGTCGTTTGGTACCCGAGTAGACCCCATGGTTACATGTTCGAACAAAAGAAAACACCTGATGTCAGATGCTTGATTTCCTTGGATAAGTTGGAGCTTGGGAGCTAGGCGTTGGAGCTCGAGCTACTTTTGAGAGTCATGCATGGTTCTGGATTTTTCCTTTTGCTCACTTTTGGTACATGTTGTATATGACCACCATTATGTATGACTCTTGATTATCCTGTAGCATCATTTTGATATTACAAGGTTTATGCTTAGTGTTTGGCTCTTGTCTTGATGTTGTCTGTGGTGTTTGTGATGTATGTTACCTGTAACACCCCATTATCTTCCTTCAAGTATGTCTTGTCTTTTATTTTTTGTTTTCCTTATTGTTTAGGTGCATCGTGGGCTTCTCAGGAATAGAGAGCCTTTACTAGGGTAAATGACCTAAAATTTGGGGTTGTATGTTTGTTTGAATTTAATGGAGTCTGGGTATAACTGTGTCAAAGGCCTTACAAGGCTCTCCCCAAGTTCAGAGAACATCGAAGGTGGTTTTGGGCTCTTGTACATAATCTGGGTTGTTTGTTGTCTCCTGGACGAATTCACAACGTGAAAGGTTTACAAGCCGTGAATCAAGTTCACAAAGTGTATTGGTTGATGGGCAGATGTCGTGAGTTGGTTCAAGGCGTGAAAGCTTTACATGTCGTGAATCAAGTTCAAGTCGTGTATTGGTCATCGGGCAGATGTCGTGAGCTGGTTCAAGGCGTGAAATGTTTACGCACTGTGAATCAAGTTTGTGATGTGTATTGGTTGTCGGGCAGATGTCGTGAGTTGGTTCAAGGCGTGAAAGGTTTACACGTCGTGAATCAAGTTCACGTCGTGAATCAAGTTCACGTCGTGAATCAAGTTCACGTCGTGAATTGATCGTCAGGCATATGACGTAAGTTGGTTCAAGGCGTGAAATGTTTACACGCCATGAATCAAGTTCACGTCGTGTATTGATCGTCGGGCAGATGACGTGAGTTGGTTCAAGGTGTGAAAGGTTTACACACCATGAATCAAGTTCACATCGTGTATTGGTTGTTGGGAAGATGTCGTGAATCAGTTCAAGGCGTGAAAGGTTTACACGCCGTGAATCGGGTTCACGACGTGAAATGGCTGAAAATCGGGATTTTTAATCCAAGGTGACGCATTTTGCGGCGTCTTTTTAATTCATAGAATTACATGCCGTGAAAGGGATTCACGGCGTGTAATCCTGTCCAGCAGTTTTAAACACACAGCTCGCCTAAATTTTGTTTCATTCGGTCGCAACCTTCCCTCTTGAGACCTAGGAGCTCTCCCATACGATTTTAGAGATCTTCACTCCTGGATCATTCGTTCGACGATTGATCGTCGTCGTAGTTGCGGTGCATCTCTTCGGGTATGTGGTCTTTCTGCTTCTTTGTTACCTTTGGTCACGTTGGCGACGTTTGTTGTGTTTGTGTTTCAACTTCGTGACTGATCGATGTTTTCTATCGATCCTTTTCGATTTCTTATCGGGCCTTGTCTTTCGAAGGTCGATCTGTGGTTTGCTGATCTCTGTTGTCAAAGGTGGATAGGTTTTCATCATTCTTGAGGTAGGTAAATCTATGCAAGTGTTTCTAATTCTTGGATTGCATTATGTTCTTGTTGAAATGGATTTGATGTGATGGGAAAAGGGTTTTAATTAAAAGTATGCATGGTTTTGGAAATGGTTTTTGAACAAACTTGGCACATTGGGAACCTTGGGTGCGTCGGAAAACAGACGTAGGTGACCCTAGTGTGTTGTACTGCTAGGGGTTACTTTAGTGATATCAACAGACTGTGGCAGGACTCGATATTGGTTGGTCTAGTACGTATTTTCATAAGTGAAGGCCCAAATGGTGTGCTTTATCTTTTATACATGGTTTATCGCACGATGGTTTATTTCATGGATATTTGCTCATATGTTTAATTTACCTATTTTTCTTTTATACCTAATATATTCCTGGATTTAGTGAATATGGTATGCATTTATGGAAAACAAATGGAATGTTTACTAATGGTTTAATTTATCAAAATACTTTATAAATTGGATTTTATTTTAAAGCTAAATTCTTGATATTATAACTTGTATAGATTCTTTGGTGGTATCCTACTGGGTTTTGTGTTTACACCTACTTTTTCCTTTAGACGGTTGTAGACCTTGTTTTGTAGGACTCGGGGGAAGAGGACATCATGTAGCATATGTCAGGTTCTCTTGTCATCGGTTGCCTTCGTAGCGAGGTGGCTTGGAGGTGACGGTTAGTCACATAGAGACTTTGGTTTTTGTCTTATCATACTTTTCTGGTTAAGCCTGTTTGGCTTGGATTTTATGGATCTTGTTGTATCTCTTTCTTCTACATTATACTCTGGTTGTACGTCTTGTTTGGTTGTATTCAAGACTTGTTTCCGTTATTTTTTTTATACCTCGCCAAGTGAGGGCCGACTCGGGTGGATGGTTTGGTCGACCCGGGTTGGTTCGTTACAAACTGGTATCAGATGGTTGTTCAACCTGAAGTGTGTTAACACTGCCTAAGTTTGGTTCTATGACTTGAGTGGACAGGAGTTAGGACTGTCGAAATTCGGGTAGTAAGTGCGGGAAGGGGCCTAGTCATCTCACTTTTTGTGTCTGAACTCGAATTACCATGGGTGGTCGGAAAATTTTTACCAAGATTGAGACTTGGTGTTTGAGGTCATTTGATTGAACTGTATGGGGAGTTTATTTAAATGAACCTATTACTTTTTAAGGTGTCATCTTTCGTTCGTAGAATTCCTAATTACTTTAAATTATTAATGTTTTAAAGTTTTGATATCAACACCTGAAGTTGGTCCTATGATTTTAGAATCTGCTCGTGATTGATTGGTTTTTGTCTTGTGATTGTTAGACAATGTGTCCCAGAAGAGCTCTTCCAAATCTGAGAGAGGAAGTTGTGAGACATATTCTACAAGAAACCCCTCCAAAGAACCCTTCTTTGGTAGAAGTAGTAATCTGCACTATTCAAACTCTTTGTTAGACAATGTGTCCCAGAAGAGCTCTTCCAAATCTGAGAGAGGAAGTTGTGAGACATATTCTACAAGAAACCCCTCCAAAGAACCCTTCTTTGGTAGAAGTAGTAATCTGCACTATTCAAACTCTTGGTCAAGCAGTGTCAGGAACCCGAGACGAGCAGTGGATCATGGCTCAGAATTTACAAAGCAGTGTCCACCTGTCTTCCGTGGTGACAATTGAGCACAAGAATCTTAAGAATGGCTTGAGTAGATTGAGAGGGTCTTCAAATTTCTAAAAACTCCTGAGGACTCTAAGGTGGGTTTTGCCACTTATATGCTCGAATGACCGAGAAGGAGATGGTGAGACTCTATTGTGCAAACTAAGTTGCATGAGGATCTTACCTGGTTCTTTTAAGAAAATCTTCAATCAACAGTTTTATCCTGAGACGTTATGTTCGGAAAAGACCCGAGAGTTTCTGACCTTGGAGCAAGGGGAGCGTACCATTCTGAAATATTCCACCCATTTTACTAAGCTAGTGCATCTGGCACCGGAGCTTGTCACTAATGAGTACCTAAAGGCTCGGAGGCTTGAGCTAGGACTGAGACCTGATATTTGGTCAATGTTGATTCTCATGTGTCTTCCAACCTTTGTGGAGGTAGTTGACAAAGGAGCTTTGGCAGAGGCTGACATAACTGGAAAAACAGGTTTGAGAGGAGTTTCAGTTGGTACTGTCGTTAGCTAGGGTGCATCTTCTGGCCAGAAAAGGAAACACAAAGGTAGAAAGTTTTCTTCAGGACAAGTTTTGGGGGCTTCGTCTGGGCGGCAGTAGACTGTTAGCTATCAGTGTGGGTGATCTAATCATACCAAGTCGAGTTGTACAAAGCCTCCCAAAACTTGTAATCGTTGTGGTCAATCTGGTCATATGAAGTGTTTTTGTGACAGGATGTCCCAATGCAGTAAGGTTGGATCCACATTCATCAAGGGCTTGCAAGTTCCAACCGATGCTTCCAATGGTGGAGGGTCTTTATCCTCAGGCTAAGGGGGTGATCATATGGCTAAGAAAGCTCAGAGAGAACCTGAGATCAGACATCTGTTGGATTGGTGTAACCCGATTTGTTCAGTATGATGATTGGGCTGAATGTTTCCAACTCATATTGTGCACCAATGTGCAACTCCATGGGTCGAGCTCCGCGATGAGCTCGTTGGGGGTTGCAGGGGCAACACACCCCCCTGCTCTAGGGGGGTCTAGGGGTCGAAGGTCCCCGGTCCAAATTTTTGAGGCACTATAGCAACTTTGGGCAACTATAGCAAAGCTGACTGATCGACGCCAACAGGACACTGTAGCAGTGCGGACTTTGGCACGACTATTGTAGCAATGCGGACTGTGGAGGCAGTGGTACTGTAGCTCTGCATACTTCCAGTCAGCGGCCATTGTAACAGCTTAGACTTAGGTGGTCGTGGCATTGTAGCGATGCGAACTTTCAGCCACCTTTCATTGTAGCACAACGGACTTTCTTTGCAGTTGGTGGAATAGTATTTCGTCTTCTTTATTAGCCCATTTTCAGGCTAGGGTTTTAGTGTGGGAAACTTTGAGACCTCCTTGTAACTGTGCTCCCAAATTTTTCATAGTGAAGATATTCTACCTTTCCATGAACGTAGGGATTATTCTCGAACCACGTAAATCTATGTGTCCCGATATCTTCTTCTTGTTATTTTGTTTTTCTCTTTTACTCTTTTGTTAATCGCATGTCGCTTCTTGGCTCCCATCGTCTTCGTAACAACTGGTATCAGAGCTTGATTTCGGATTTCCTGAATTGAACGATGGTCGTGGAAGAAGTCAATGTGAAGATCGATCGCTTCGATGGAACAGACTTAAGTTACTGGAGGATGCAGATCAAGGGCTATCTTTACCATAAGAAGTTGCACTTGTCGCTTCTGAGTTTAAAGCCAACAACATGGAGCACACGAAGTGGGAGTTGCTGGATCGACAGGTTCTAAGAGTTGCATGTCTTACATTGGCCAAAAATGTGGCGCTCAACATCAAAGAGGAGAAGACGACAGTTGGGCTGATGAAAGCTCTCACGAATATGTACGAGAAGCCTTCAACGTTAAAC
Source organism: Viscum album (assembly GCA_963277665.1). Classification (NCBI taxonomy): domain Eukaryota; kingdom Viridiplantae; phylum Streptophyta; class Magnoliopsida; order Santalales; family Viscaceae; genus Viscum; species Viscum album. The sequence goes on from OY728137.1 coordinate 158,848,236, forward strand.
AAAGTGTATCTGATGTGATGATTATTCAATCTGAAAATGGTTGAAGGGAGGACTATTGTAGATCACGTCAATGAATTCAACACCATCATAAGTCAATTAACATCGGTGAATATTACGCTTGACGACGAGGTATGTGCACTGGTTTTATTGTCTTCATTGCCTGATAATTGGGAAGCAACTGTAACAGTCGTGAGTAGTTCTTCGGGGAATACAAAGCTGATACTGAATGATGTGCGGGACCTGATCCTCAATGAAGATATTCGAATGATGGAATCAGACAGATTCTCTGGTTCTGTTCTGAATGTTGAAGGAAGAGGAAGATATGTGTAGCGAGACAATCACAGGGGAAGATCAAAGTCAAGAAGAAAGAGCTGAGACAAGACAAAGGGGGTCGGTCTTACCTGCTGGATTTGCGGGAAGAAATGACATGGCAAGAAGAAGTTCAGAGATAAACAGAAGGCGCCTGAAACCAACGCAGCAAATACAGCGGCTGAAGGAGTTGATGATGTGTTGTTGTTGAGCGTGGATAGCCCTATGAAGTCTTGGATTTTAGACTTAGGGGCATCTTTTCATTCCACTTCGGAGAACGGTTTCCTGAACAATTATGTTTCTGGAAATTTTGACAAGGTGCAACTTGTTGATGATGAACCCTTGCAGATTGTGAGGAAATGAGATGTGTGGATCAAGACCAATAGTGGGAGTTCGCTGGTTCTGAAAAACGTGAAGTATATCCCTGGTTTAAGAAGAAATCTTATTTCTATTGGGCAGCTTGATGATGCAAGCTTCAGTACAATGTTTACTGGTGGTGCCTGAAAGATTACCAAGGGATCCATGGTCACAACTTGGGGAGCAAAGAATAGTATCCTTTACAACATGACAGAGACTTGCATGGACATGGTTGCATCAGTAAATGTTGCCTGGAATTTACAATTGTGGCACTACACGCTAGACCACATGAGTGGGGAGGAGATAAAGGTGTTGGCAACAAAAGGACTGCTACCAGAACTGAAGTCGGTGGATGTTGGCCTTTGTGAAGACTGTATCTTCGAAAAGCAGAAGAATGCATCTTTTACAAAAGGAGGCAGAACGTCAAAGGCCGGAAAGCTGCACCCAGTGCACACAGATGTTTGGGGGTCTGCACCAGTACATTCCCTTGGAGGGTCACGATATTATGTGACATTTATCGACGACTCAATAAGAAATGTATGGGTTTACTTTCTGAAAAGGAAATTTGATGTGTTTAAGGTGTTTCAGAAGTGAAAGATCATGGTGGAGAATGAGTCGGGAAAAAAACTGAAATGTTTGAGGTCTGACAACGGTGGAGAGTACGACAGTAATGAGTTCAGAGAATTTTATGCAAATAATGGAATTCTTCAGGAGAAGACTATTCCAGTAACATCGTAGCAGAATGGTGTGGCATAAAGGATGAATAGGAGGACATTGAATGAACATGTCAGGAGCATGAGGTTGCACTCGAGGTTACCTAAGATTTTCTAGGATGATGCAGTGAACAAGGCAGCATATCTCGTCAACAGGAGTCCATCTGTGTCAATGGGAGAATGTCTACCCGATGAGCTCTGGTCTGGTAAGGAGGTAAGACTCTCACATTTACTAGTCTTTGACAGTTTGACATATGTACATATTGATGTTAATGCAAGGGGGCAAGCTTGATGCTAAATCCAAACCATGCTTCTTCATTGGCTATAGTACTGATGAATTTGGTTATCGCTTTTGGGATGATCTCAACAAGATGGTCATCAGGAGCCAGAATGTGATATTTAATGAAGGTGTCACGTACAAGGATCGGCATGCAGCTGAAAATGAAAATGGGAACAAAGAATCGGAGTGCAAAGAGCAAGTGGAGCTTGAAGATGTGTGTGAGCATGAGACATCAAAACCGGTGGAGCCTACTCCTCCAGTGGAGTTGAGGAGATCAACGAGGGTAAGAATGCGAGCAAGTAAAGCTTGAAGGTGCATTCATAAGGCGTTGGAACTGGTGGAGCCTACTCCTTCAGTGGAGTTGAGGGGATCAACGAGGGTAAGAATGCATGTGCAGAGGTATTCACCATCCTTACATTATTTGTTATTGACTAACAATGGAGAACCAGAATGTTTTGAAGAGACAATGCAGTTGAAGGAGTCGGGCAAGTGTCTGGCTATGAAGGAGGAGATTTTCTCATTGCATGGTAACAACACTTGGGAGTTAACACCTCTGCCAAGAGGAAAGAAAACATTACAGAACAAGTGGGTATACCGGGTCAATAACATTTACGGGGAAAGAGGAGGTACAAGGCAAGGCTGGTGGTGAAAGGTTTTCAACAGAAAGAAGGAGTTGATTTCACTGAAATTTTCTCACCTATAGTGAACCTTACTACCATCTAGGTGGTTCTCAGCATTGTGGCATCAAAAGACCTGTATCTTGAGCAACTTGATGTGAAGACGGTTTTTCTTCATGGAGATCTGGAGGAGGACATCTATATGCAGCAGCCAGAGGGATATGTTGAGTCTAGAAAGGAAGATCTGATATGCAAACTCCAAAAGAGCTTATATTGGTTGAAGCAGGTACCCAAACAATGGAACAAAAAGTTTGATTCATTTATGTCTAAAAATGAATACAAACGATGTGGCATGGATCAATGTTGCTACATCAAGTTTTTTTATGATGAATATATTATATTGCTTCTATATGTGGATGACATGCTCATTGCAGGATCATGTATGCAGAGGATTGATGAGTTGAAAGGACAGTTGACCGAGGAGTTCGAGATGAAGGATCTTGGAGAAGCTGGCAAGATTTTGGGGATGAAGATCAAGAGAGACCGTATAGTTGAAACTTTGATGTTATCACAGATCGGCTACATTGAAAAGGTTTTGAGCAGATTTAGTATGTTGGAAGCAAAGCCAATTTTTATTCCTCTGGCAAGTCTTTTCAAATTATCAAAGGAGCAATCATCGAAGACGCCAGAAGAGGTTGAGTGCGTGGCAAAGGTTCCATATGCATCAACTGTCGTAAGTCTGATATATGTCGTGGTTTGTACTCGACCTGACATTGAGTTGTGAGCAGGTATATGGCTAACCCTGGAAAGCAACAGGAAGTTGTGAAGTGGATATTGAGGTATCTAAAGGGAAGCAAAAAAAAGTATCTATGTGCTTTGGGAAAACAAATTCATTGCAACAATATGTGAATGCTGACCTTGGAGGTGACGTCGGCAGCAAGATGAGTACCACAGGTTATGTATTTACTTGTAGAAGAACTGCAGTAAGCTGGATATCACAATTGCAGAAGGTGGTGGCATTATCCGCCACAGAGGCAGAATACATTGTTGTAACAGAAGTTGAGAAGGAGATGGTCTGGCTGGAAAAAAAATTGGATGAACTAGGTAGAAATCGAGAGAAAATGTATTGCACTGTGACAGTCAAAAGTGTTATACATCTTACAAAGAACCCAGTGTTTCATGCCCAGACGAAGCACATTCAATTGAAGTACCACTTTATCAGATGCTTGATACAAGATGAGTTGATGACATGGCAGAAGATTTGTGGAACAAACAATCCAACAGATTTGTTGACGAAGTCAATGGTAATACAGAAGTTGAGGCACTGTTGTGCCTTTGTTGGTCTCCAATGATGAATGGAGGATGAGAGGCGGAATATAGGACACTATGGAAGCACAAAAGGAAAACGATTGGTATTTCATGAATTGTCAGCTTGAAATTGAAGTTGTGAATAACACGCACTTGTGAGTGAAGAGGAGGAGCTCAGATTAAGTATATTGCTTTAGTCAGTGACATCGAAACAGGTCAGCGTAGCAAATCAGGCTCTAAGCAGGAGATTGTTGGATTGGGGTAGCCTGATCCGTTTTGGATGATGATTGGGTTGAATGCTTCCAGCTCATACTGCGCACCAAAGCACAACTTTGTGGGTCGACCTTTGCGGTGACTTCGTTGGGGGTAGCAAGGGGCAACGTGCCCCTGCTCCGGGGGTCGGGGGGTCGAAGGTCCTCGGGCCAATTTTTTTGGGGAATTGTAGCAACTCTGACCGACTGTAGCAGAGTTGGCCGGCTGACACCGACAGGGCATTGTAGCAGTGTGGACTTTGGCATGACTACTATAGTAATACGAACTTTGGAGGCAGCAGTACTGTAGCTTTGTGAACTTCCATCTATCGGCACTATAGCAGCTTGGACTTGGGTGGTTACAACACTATAACAATGTGGATTTACAACCACTTTTCACTGTAGCACAGCGGACTTTCTGTACGATTGGTTGAATAGTGTTTCATTTTCTTTATTATCCCTTTTTTGGGCTAGGGTTTTAGTGTGTGAGAAACTTTGAGATCTCCTTGTAACTGTGCTCTCAAACTTTTCATATTGAAGAGATCATGTCTCTCCGTGAACGTAGGGATTATTCCCAAACCATGTAGATCTATGTGTCCCAAGATCTTCTTCACGTTCTTTTATTTTTTTCCCTTTTACTCTTGTGAATCGTGTATCGCTTCTTTGCTTCCACCGTTTTCGCAACAATGTCTTTATGCGATGAAGTATGCACCAAAGGAATCTGAAGCGGGGTTAGCCACAATTAGAGGTATGGTGTTTATTTCATCTTTTATGGTGTTGGCATTGTTTGATACCGATGCAACTCATTCTTTCATATCGTCAAAGCTAGTTAACGTGTTGAGCATGTGTTTGGAGCTTATGTCATTCTTGTTGGATCTTTCCACGCCTTTGGGAAAGAGATCTGAACAATGTTTCGTGTCATGTGTGTTCAGTGATGATAGCCGACCTTGAGGTGGAGTGGGACTTCTTAGTGCTTAATCTTAACATCTTCGACTTGATTATCAGCATGGATTAGATGATTAGTGTTAAGGCTCAGATAGACTGTTATTGTCGTCGAGTTCAGTTCTTACCTTTCGATGGGGTCACTCATGTTTTTCAGGGTGAGTGGAAATCTAGATCAGGAAGGGTGAGGCATGTTGTTCCTTATAATGGGGTAATCTCGTGCCGGTTGTCGGAGATGTTTCTCGATGCCATTGACCCTTGTTTGGGTAATCTGATTGTTGCGGTGGAGGGTGTGTATCTGAGGTCTTTCCGAATGATTTTTCCGGTTTACCATCACAGAGAAAGGTTGAGTTTACTATTGACTTAATCTCTGGCACGATGCTCATTTCTATGTCATCAAACTGTATGGTCCCTGCTGAGTTGGTAGAACTTAAGATCCAGCTTGCGGACCACGAGGCTAAGGGATTTATTCGTCCTAGCATGTCACCGTGGGCTTCATCTGTCCTTTTTGCTAAGGCAGATGGGAGCCTCATACTTTGTATTGATTATTGAAAGTTAAATCGGGTGGTTATCAAGAATAAATATCTCTTGTCCAGGATTGATGATCTCTTTGATCATCTTAGAGGGGCTCGAAGATTGACATGTGGTTAGGGTACCACCAGTTGAGAGTCCGAGAAAAGGATATACCTAAGACGGTGTTTAGGAGTCGGCATGGGCATTTCAAGTTTTTAGTTATGTTATTCGAGTTAACTAACGCTCCTGCGGCGTTTATGGCTTTGATGAACTGGATCTTTCATCGGTTCTTTGACTCTTATTATGGTATTCGTGGATGATATTTTGGTTCACTCCAAGTCAGAGGAGGAGCACATGGACCATTTGGATATCATTCTTAAAACTTTGAAAGAACATCATTTGTATGGTAAGCTTTCCAAGTGTGAGTTTTGGATTCAAGAAGTAAAATTTATGGGACATATTATATCTAAGAGGAGCGTCTCAATGGATCCAGAAAAGATACAGGCAGTTTTATCCTAGGAGCGGCCCAGAAATGTGTTTGAGATCTGAATCTTCTTGGGGTTGGCTGATTATTACAAGCGGTTTCTTCGAAAGTTCTCCAAGCTTGCATCTTTGATGACATCTTTAACCCATAAGGGGGTAAAGTTTAAGTGGAATGACAAGTGTCAGAAATCTTTTGAGGAACTGAAGGTGAGATTGACTTCAGCTCCAGTTTTGATTCTTCCAAAACCAGGTTCAGGTTATGATGTTTTTGTGATGCTTCGGGCAAGATTTTGGGGTCTGCCTTAATGCAGGGGAGACGGGTGGTAGTCTATGGCTCTAAACAGTTACGCCCTCATGAAAAGAACTGCCCTACTCATGATCTTGAGTTGGCAGTCGTTATGCATGCACTCAAAACGTGGTGTCACTAGAACAGTTTACGGTATATTTTGATCATAAAAGTATGAGGTATATTTTCACTCAGAGAGATCAGAACTTGCGACAAAGACGTTAGATGGAGTATCTCCAGACTTTTAATTTTGATATTGTTTATACTCCTGGAAAAGGGAATGTGGTCGCTGATGCACTGAGCAGGAAATTACTAACGCGGGCGGTGAAGAATTTGTGGAGAAGTGATCTTTGATGAGTTTGTTTGCTGAGATGAACTTGGGAATGAAAGAAGACGGTGGATAGGCATGTACGGCTTCGATGATAGTTAACTCGTCATTTAATGAGCAGGTTCGGCTCAAGCAGATGCCTTACCCTAAGTGCCAAAGCTTTGGTAAAATCCTTTATGGTGGGGAGACCCCGGGTGAGTGGTCTCGGTCTCCCGGTGGAGCTTTGTGCTTCCGTAGCATATTGGTTGTTTTGATTTCCCTGAGGCAAGAGTTGATGGGCAATGGACACCATTCTTGTTGGTCCATACACCCAGGTACTACCAAGATATATCATGATTTGAGACATCAATATTGGTGGCAGGGGATGAAACGATCGATTGCGGATTTTGTATCGTGATGTCTTACTTGTCAAAGAATTAAAGTGGAACACCAAAGGTATGTTGGTTTGTTAAAGCCCATACCCCATTCCAGTATGAAAATGGGATGGGATTTCCATGGATTTCATCATTGGTTGCTACAGACTTCTAGTGAGAATGATGTGATTTGAGTGATCATTGATTGACTCACGAAATCAGTGCATTTTCTACCTATCAAGGAGACGAAGAAGGTGGAACAGCTTGGGGACTTGTATGTCCGAGAGACTGTGAGACTTCATGGGGTTCCTTCTGTGGTTGTTTTTGACAGGGGCTCCAAGTTCACATTCAGGTTTTGGAAAGGTTTGCAGGAAGCGATGGGTTCCCAGATAAAATTGAGCACAGTATATCATTCGAAGACAAATTGACAGACAAAGAGAGTTATTCAGGTTCTTGCGGATATATTTCGGGCTTGTGTGCTTGATTTTGATGGTTCTTGAGAAAAACAATTGTCTTTAGTCGAGTTTGCCTAAAAGAATAGTTATCAGGCCTTGATCAGAATGATGCCCTTTGAGGCTTTGTATGGGCGGCTATGTAGATCTCCCTTGTGCTCGGCAGAGTTGAGTGGTCCTTGATTGGGTCGAGTCTTGTTTAGGAAATGACAGAGAGGGTGCAGTTAATCCAAAAAAGATGGACCACGGCACAAAGTCGTCAGAAATCTTATGTGGATAGTCGACAGCGGTTGCTGGAGTTTCAGGTTGGTGATCAGGTCTTTCTTAGAGTTTCACCTCACTTGGGACATCATCGATTAGGTAAGCGGGATAAGTTGGCATCGAGGTTTGTGGGTCCCTTTGAGATCATTGGACGAATGGGGAAGGTGGTCTATCAGTTGGACTTACCGTCTTCGTTTGACTTCTATCCACGACGTGTTTCATGTTTCTTAGTTGTGGAGGTATCGATCATATCATTCTCATGTGATTAGATGGGAGAATGTCAACCTTGAGCATGGCATCACTATGGTTGAGCAACCAGTTAAGATTATGGATCGTTGAGAGAAGGTGTTGTGCGGTAAAACAATTCCCCAAGTCCGTGTATTGTGACAGTGCAGACGAGATAGCCACAAGATGTGGGAGCGGGGATTGTTGAGGATGCAGCAATAGCCTTCACGTTTTGCGAGTCCGAGAATCTGAGGACTTTCTGGAGACATAGTGTTTATCGTGGGGAGATTATAACACCTTGTTATCTTCCTTCAGGTGTGTCTTGTCTTTTGTTTTAGGTTTCCCTTTTTGTTAGAGTGCATCACAGGCTTCTCAGGAATGGAGAGCCTTTACTGGGGGGAAATGACCTAGAGTTTGGGGAGTTGTGTTTTTTTGAATTTAAGTATAATTCTGTTAAAGGCCTTACAGGGTTCTCCCTGAGTTCAAAGAACACCAGAGGTGGTTTTGGGCTTTTGTACGAAATTTGGGTTGTTTGATGTTTGTTGGACGAATTCACGACGTGAAAGGTTTATACATTGAATCAAGTTCACGTCGTGTATTGGTCGTCAGGCAAATGTCATGAGTTGGTTCAAGGCGTGAAAGATTTACACGTCGTGAATCAAGTTCACATTGTGCATTGGTCGATTATTGTTCATAGTAAGTCGAGTCAGGACGTTACAGACTAACACTTAATCTAAGCAGCGAAAGCAACAAGAAACCATAAAACCCAAAAAAAATCCATGTGGAAAACCTGAAACCATGCAACTGTAAATAAAATGAGGAAATCGTGTACCTTTCACCATTGGATTCTACTACTGCTGTCTTCAACTGATGTTTGATAAAGATCATGAGGAATAACCATCAAACTCTTCCATTGGAGGTGTATCAACAAGCCATACTGAATCACTCAACATTCAAGCGGAACCCTCCTCCTACGATATGCTAGTATCTTGATTAAACTTTCCCTAAGTTCATGCTCATTTATCCTCAACATATTGAGTACCTTGATTAAACTTTTCCTAAGTTCATTCATATTGTAATTCAGCATGAACTATCAAGAACTTTCTAATAAAGATTGTCAAATGAAATCAATAGCTAGATCATGATCTAGTGGTGACCTCAATCTCTTCAAGCCATTAATATACCAAACCATATTGAGCACATCAATAGAGATTGAAGTATCTTTTATCATCTTACACTGAAATAATGCTTTAGAAACTTTGCATCCTTCATGTCTTGCTTGATGCTAATATAACCTTTGTAATCTCATAAGCAACAATGGTTTTATGTTGCTTTTGGAGTTTCGGCTCCATAGAAACAAGCATCGATGTAGATAAATCAAGAGAATCCCCCATATGATTATAATAAACATTTTTCTCTTCTTAACTAGCTTCTTAGATGTTTCTTTGGAAATTGGTTTCTCTTAACACATAAAACTTTTCTTCATTCTTAAGAACTATACTCAAATTTTTTTATCAATCCAGTTAGGTGCTTCCGTTAAGCTTCAACTTTTCAAAAAATGATCTCAAAGTCATACTCGATGATGTTGATGTCATTTATCTATAATAGAGCTTTTTTTTTTATCTCTTCGATCACATCTGCCGATTTCTTCAAACCTATTACAATTTCACACCAGCATAAAAGGGAAACAGAGCAGAGTCACGATTTGAGTCAGATTCATGCAATAAAAAGATAATTGAATGATTAAAATATAAGCAAAGGAAAAAAGGCTTTTTGGGGTCCCCGGAGATCTAATCTAATACAATGTAAATGACAGCTCTTTCAAAGCCTGACAAAGCACACGGTATGAACCCATCAAAACAAATAATATATCAATCAATCATAAAGAGAGGGAGAGGGTTTTACCGAAGCCACGCTAGTAGCCACCTTTCTGCTTGAGAGTGATCTTGTCGCCCAGGCTGAGGGCAATGCCCTGGGTCTTGCTTCTGATCCTTATGTACCCACTCAGCTTCTCGTCTCCCTGTTTCTCGATGCTCACATTCACTAATGCGTCTTCTCCAAACACGCTCTTTGCGTACAGGTTAGCTGCCAGGAACCCACACCCCCCCTCCAGTGCAGATCTAATCATGTAAATGAATTATTTTTTAAAAAAATATCAGTTTATTATTTTTTTTTAATACCTATAATAGTTTTTTTGAAAATGTTTTCCAAAACTAACAGTCATTACCTACACAGCTTCCCGCCTCCCTATTTCTCTTTTTTTTTCAAATACATATTAGAAAATATCTCAAAAAAATAGAACAAGTTTTTTTATTCTCCAAAAATTTAACAATTTCATTGCTATTTAATAAAAAATGTTTCTTATTTACATAATCCAATACATTTTTAAAAAATGAAAAAAAAAACAAAATCAATCTCAAATATTAAGGTAAAGCGGAATAGATATGACAGACACATGGGGTATCTTTGCCTGATATTAGCCACAATTAAAACAAAAAATAAATAAATAAACACTACCAAGATCATGAATGACAGTTAAAAGGGATTTTCACGTAACAACTTACGGTGCAGTGAGGCACTTCATGCTGGTTGATTTAATGATATGGTCAAGGAAATCCTTTTCATCTTGAATTATAGTATTAACCGCAACCTGCAATGCATCATCATCGTATTAGATTAAAGGACAAGTTTCAGCCCAAAAAAATAAATAAAACTTAAAGTTGCATATTTAAGCTGCCTTTGGTTTTCAAAAACATTTTCTATTTTCATTTTCTAAACAGGTATTAAAAAACATGCTAAAAAATTGTTTCAAAATTGGAGAAAAAACAAAATTATAGGAATTACCTATCAAAATATTTTCATTTTCTTGGAAACATCAAACCCATTTATTTTTTTCATTACCAAAAATTTATAGTTGCATTTGGTTTTGGAAAACATTTCTATTTTAATTTTCCAAAAATATTATAAAAAGTTTTCATTTTATTTTAAAAAACATTTTCAAACATATTTTTTAATATGTTCTTAGAAAAAAAAATCAAAACCAAACCAACCACTTTCATTTTCTAAAAAAAAAATATTAATTTGCATAATCCAATACATTTTTTAATATAGTTTTAAAAAATAAAACATTTTTCAAAACCAATCATAACCTACCCATTTTCATATTCATTTTCTAAAATATACCGAATCCAATACATAATCTAATGTGTGTTTTGAAAACGAAAACAAGAAATGTTTTCCAAAAACCAAACACAACCTTAATTATTCAAAAAAACTAGCTTCTAAGTAACCCAGATTTCTTATTTTAAATGAACGTTATCTTGCACAGGAAATCTTGATTTGTTCAACTAGTTTTCCATAGCTACTACTCCAAACCGAAAAAATTATGCTCAACTTCAGAAAAGACAACAAAAATGCATTTTCAATAACTAAAAAGACCCTTGACAACTCGTTTTCAATAAACAGTATCAAGTAGTCCGTGCCCGACTATGGAAAACTAGTTTAATTAGAAAAATGCTTTAAAACTTATGCGATGCAGAATGAAGAGTGGAAGGAAAAGATATATCACCTTATTTTCCCACTCAAACTCTGCCCACATCGTTCTAAAAGCCGTGTCGGTACAAACTGCCGGAGAGATGTAGTCCATAATATCTATGTGGATGTCATTGAGGACAACGACAGTTCGCTCGAGCACATTGGAAGTCTCGTAAACAATGTTTCCAAAAATAACCCCAGTCTCGGTTGATGACACCTTGATGTTGGCCTTGATCTGCTTGCTTGATTCAGGGGCTAGTGTGTAATTTTGTGGTCTCTCAACAAGTTTAAGGTCACCCATGGTTGCCAGCTCCAAACACAAATTCTGAAGGGTTTCCTTCGTTCGGTTAATAACTGTGACATCAAGAACAATATCGTAATGATGAACAGTAATGTATGCTTCCGCATACACAGGATCACTAAATCCAGTGAGCTGAAGAATGCGATTCAGTTTGTTTGATTCATCCTCGTCCTTTATGAACTCTCCAGTTGCACGCTTCAGATCATCTTGAATCTCATCCTCTAGCTCCAGTTGGCTCATACCCTATAGATAGCAATTGTTTAGGAAATTAACAATAGTAAAGGTGGTGATATTTTATTCAATGCCCAACCTCCAATTCCAATTCACAGTACCAACACCACTTCGTATATAATAATCATATTTTTAATGTACTTATTTATATTAATTTATCTTTTTAATTGAAGGGCGTTTTTTAAATTTGATAAAACATGACCAATAGAGTGAATGTATACAATAAAAAGGAACAGAGATAGATGTCCAGAGAAAAGAATGTGGATGATGGTTTGGGGCTTTGTTTTTCTTGTGGCTCCAAATTTGGTCCAGCGCACAGATGTCCAGAGAAAAGAATGCAGATGATGGTTTGGGAATGCGTGGAACCTCTAGATGAGGCTGTGGACCCAGAGCTAGAAGGAAACCGCATAGTGCCTGCCAAGGAAGATATACAATGGGAGATGGCTTGTAAGGCAATTTTTCTTGGAGCTTTAGAGGAACAGGGTGACCAGGGTGCTGAGTCTATGATGATGGAAAGCATTGTTGTTGGGGCGCCGATTTTGGTTATTATAGATAGTGGATCCAATCACAATTTTGTGTCAACGGCTTTATTGAAATTCCTCCAGTTACCTATTACACGCACCAAATCTTTCATGGTTCGTTTGGGAGATGGACATCGCGCGGTGTCTAGTGGGTTGTGTAAGGCTTTACAAGTTTAAATAGGTGACGTACAGTTTGATGTAGATACATACTTATTTGACACCGCGGGACCAGATTTAATTTTAGGCATGGCGTGGCTTGAAACACTTCGCTACGTAACCTCTCATTGGAAGAAATTGACCATGAGTTTTGAATTGAAAGGGAGGCAAGTTACATTGCAGGGATGCAGCCCAAACATGATATACCAATGGCTCTGCAATCATTTCTAGATGGCAAGAAGTTGTTCACTCAGGGACTCCACTGGGGTACTGGGGTACTGGGGTCGCAGATGTTGACATTGGATCGGTTCTGGATAGGCAAAATGACAATGAGATGCAGTGATTGTTAGAGGAGTTCCATTGGACATTGGAAGAGCCTAGGGGCCTCCCTTCTTGACGTAAGACAGGTCATGTAATCGGTTTGAAGGAAGCTACTAATCTGGTAAATGTGAGACCTTATCATGTTGCCCACAGGTTGAAGGATGAAGTTGAGCGCTAGATGGATGATATATTACAGACGGGTGTGATTCGCAGCGGAAACAGTCCATATTCAAGCCCGGTAATTTTAGTCAAAAAGACAGATAGTGGGTGGCGGATGTGTGTGGATTATTGTGCTTTAAACAAACTGACGATTCCGGATCGATTCCCCATTCCAATAATTGAGGAATTGTCAAATGAGTTGTTCGGCACTCGGCATTTCACTAAATTGGATCTCAAATTGGGTTTCTACCATGTTTGGGTAAGAGAGGAAGATATTGAAAAAACGGTGTTTCGCACTCATCAAGGTCATTACGAATACATAGCAATGCCCTTTAGACTTATGAATGCCCCAGCTACATTTCAAGCTACCATGAACACCATATTTAAATCTCTAATTCGCAAGTGTCCTGGTATTCTTTGATGACATTTTAATCTACAGTAAGAGTTGGAGAGACCATTTGAAACATTTACAACAGGTTTTCACTATTTTGCAAACCAATAGTTCGCATATTAACAAAAAAAAATGCTTCTTTGGCGGCACTGTTGTGGAATATTTAGGGCATCGGATTTCTTTTGAAGGAGTCTCTATGGATCCACAAAAGGTTTCAAGTGTCCAAGGGTGGCATGTTCCTAAGAATGTTAGATGTCAAAGGATTTTTAGGCCTTACTGGTTATTATCACAAGTTAGTAATGCCCTTTAGACTTATGAATGCCCTACCATGAACACCATATTTAAATCTCTAATTCGCAAAAGTGTCCTGGTATTTTTTGATGACATTTTAATCTACAGTAAGAGTTGGAGAGACTATTTGAAACACTTACACCAGGTTTTCACTATTTTGCAAACCAATAGTTCGCATATTAACAAAAAAAAATGCTTCTTTGGCGGCACTATTGTGAAATATTTAGGGCATCGGATTTCTTTTGGAGTCTCTATGGATCCACAAAAGGTTTCAAGTGTCCAAGGGTGGCATGTTCCTAAGAATGTTAGATGTCAAAGGATTTTTAGGCCTTACTGGTTATTATCGCAAGTTAACATACCGATCTGACAAAAAAGGATAACTTTCAGTGGGGACTTGTTGCTCAACAGGCTTTGCATGGTCTCAGCTCTCGTCCTAGCTCTTCCTGGTTTTTCTATACCCTTTCTTGTGAAATATGATGCCTCGGGTGGGAGAATAAGGGCAGTTCTCATGCAAGAAGGTCGGCTGATTGCCTACTTCAGCAATGTAATGACCCGGATTTCCCCAGGTCATTCCTTTGTGAAAATCAAGTGCCTGTGGTGTTCTTGGGGGTCGCAGTGGTTTGTTTCGGGAGTTCACCAAAAATCCTGAAATCGCCAAAATGGTGGCACCGTGACGGTGCCACACCGAAACGGTGGCACACCAAACGGTGTCTCACCCTTTGCCAAATTTCCAATTTCCCGAGTTTTTTCAGTTTCGCCCCTCTTACGTAAACCGAGTTTAAAGCCTTGTTTGGGTGTTTTTAAGGGAGTTTCAAAGGATATTAAGTATATCTTTAATATCCTAACGCTCTGGGAACTTTGAGATATTCAAACCGCGTGATCTTGACCACAATCCCACATTAATGGCCATTGAAACCGTTCTTCCTTTAATATAGGATTTGACTCTTCAAAGCAGGTATCTTCCCTTCCCAATATGTTTTTTTGTTCCCTCTTTGTGCGCCTAAAGCCTTCCTCTCTAGACGAGCCATGCGTATGTGCTAGAGCCCCCTCCTGCTCAGTTTTCTTCCTACTGCTCGCGCGATCCCCTTTTCTTGGCATAAGGAGGAGTTTAGGTCGTCTGTTGTTTTCAGTAGGGATTCTTTGCCTCTTTAAATTGTGTATCATGCGGGGTGGGTGTACTAATGATTCCTTGTGAAGAACAGGTGAATACTTTTCTTAAAACGGCTATTAAATAACAGCATATGATCAAAAGATAACAGGGGTCAATGAAATAATGGGCTGGGAGTGGATTGATGTTTGATCACCTGTTTTATTTTGTTATCTTTGTTCTTTTTATGAATTGTAGTGGATGTATGTCTTCTGAAAATCATGGTCGTTGGTGGTCCTTGCTTGCGCACTGGTGATGTTCTGTTTTTGTCATGATGCTTAATAAATGGTTGTAACATGAAATCTTGCTTAATGAAAACCCTTCTGTGATCACCCTTGTTTATCAAAGTGGATTTAAAGAATAATGTTTACCAAATTTGAATACATCATGTTTGATAGGTGTGATTGTGTATTGTGTTATGTGGGTTTTGTGACTTTGCGTGGGTTGTGTGGTGCTACTGTTCGGGGCACAGTTATGTGTACAGGGGTGGACAGAGGAGTTGGTCATGTGAATGGGGAAGGGTATGTTTGTGCAGTGGGGCTGTTGTTTGGCGGTGTTTTGCTGTGGGTTTTGTGTATGGAGTGGTACAGAAGGTGTGGCGAAATTTCAGTTCAAGAAATTGATTGATTGTGGAATGGATAAACTCAGAGGGACTGCCTTTGATTTATGTTGTGGTCGTCGAACTTGTTGTGCAGTGAGACTGCTTCTGGGTACTGTTTGGGCAGCGGGGCTGCCAGATTTTGTTGCGAGGACATGTTTGAGCGGGATAACTTTGAAGAATGACAGTTGGCAGTGGTTGAACGGGTGTCTAAGAAGAAGGGGGTGTGCAGTGGGACTACAGGTTAGTTGTTCTCTGTTGTTTTTATGAATGGGTGTTAAAATGGAAATGTTTTACCTTGGTCCCTCTTCCCTTGCTCAATGTTGGCAGTACCCGAAGAACGAAGTGGGCTGGTTGTCGTGTGTTTAGTTAATCAGGCTCTTCGCCTTCTGAGATGGTTGCAGATGTTGTGCTTGGTAGTTGCCTCGGATAGTGCTAGAATAAATTAAAGTAAACCCCCCTTAATTAATGAATGGCAAGTGGTTAAATGAAAAAGGAGGTTGCGTTTATGCTTTGGCAGTGGTTGTTTGTGTGGTTGTGCATATAAGGGTAACAGCAAAAGTGGTTCCGGTGAGTTGGTTGTTTGTTTTGAAAATCGTAGGTTGGGTTGCGTGTTTGCTTACCTATATGTATAAATTATAGTTCCTTGTGATTTCTATACGCACCCCACCCTTGTTGAGCATCATGTGCCGAACACCCTCATTTCATGGGGGTGTCTTTCCCAACATCCCAGTGGGAGGATGGATGGTCGGTTACTGACTTTCTTCCTCACACCCTCTTTCGGGTTCTTACCGCTCAAGCGTATCCGAGCAGGCTGTAATGGCTTGAGGCTTACCATAGCCCAAGATCTTTCGGGCAGGGTTTGTTGTGGACGAGAGGCCGAGGTGTTTGCGAGCCAGAGTTGTTTCCCAGATGTCTTTGGGATGAGACCCAGGTGTTTTCAGGCGAGATGTGTGGTGTGGTTGTGACCCAGGTGTCTGCGGGCGGGATTTGTGTGTGGTTTGAGGCCCAGGTGTGTGCAAAAAGGTTGTGGCAGTGGGACTGTGTTTTGGAAGAGTGGTAACGTCAAGACGTTAGCAGTTAGGAATGAGCAGTTAATCAGTGAGAAAGTGGTGGGGGTACCCAAATATTGATGTGTTTATACTACTACTTGACTTGACTTGAGTTATTTGGTGAGCGTGCCTTGGTGAGGCTAGGTTGGTTGGTACTCCTTGGTAGGTGTTTTGAGGTTCTATTGTTCTCTCACAGGGACATTAGTATGTTCCCCCACTTGTGCACGGGTAGCTTTAGTTTTCCTACTGGGTATACTTGTACATTCACCCTATGTTTGTGGAACTATTTTCAGGTTTCCAGGAGGACTTTGAGGGTCGTGTTGAACTTTACTAGCTCGGGCGTCAGGATAGTTGTTGTGTTGGTGCATAGTCTCTTCATTTTTGGTACTTGCTTTGGTGTTTTGGTTGTACTTTTGTCGAAATTTACGTTTAAATCATGCATGGGTTGGATTTTGGTTTCCTTTATATAAATGTTTGGTGTTGTTTGGAATGTTTATCGTCTTATCTCCCGATCATGTTTTCATTAAAAAGGGTGATGTCTTCCATTTTGTGTGAGATTTTACACCTTTGGTGCTAGTCGGCACTCCGAGGCCTATTGAAGGCGGGACTCGGGGGTCATTATCTCTCCTTCATCTTGAAAAGGGGCATGACACTTTGTTGTCCCTTCCCTCATCTTGAAGAAGGCGGGTCGTGACAAGCAAAGCTTTATCTGATTCAAATTTGGCTAAATCTGTTTACGAAAAAGAACCGATGACTTTGGTTCTTGTCATTCATCATC
This sequence comes from Viscum album, assembly GCA_963277665.1. Classification (NCBI taxonomy): domain Eukaryota; kingdom Viridiplantae; phylum Streptophyta; class Magnoliopsida; order Santalales; family Viscaceae; genus Viscum; species Viscum album. Next base: position 158,865,394 of record OY728137.1, read on the forward strand.
AGCGACAATATTTGTTGGGGCGAAATTTTCTTTTTCATACCGATCACAAGAGTCTTGAGCATCTGTTAAGTCAGAGGATCACGTCCATGGACCAACAGTGTTGGCAGGCGAAGCTTTTAGGCTATGATTTTGAGGTACTCTACAAGCCCGACAGTAGTAATAGAGCCGTCGATGCTCTTTCCAGGGTGGGGGTGACAAGGAGCTTCGCCTGGCAGTTTTGGAACTCTATTGGGTTGAAATGCAGCAAGTCAAACGTGAGGTTCACTCTGATCCCGACTTGCAGCCCTTTTTAACAACTTCAGAAAATCATTTAAATGCTCCTGCTGGATATACCTTGCATAACCACATGCTTTTCTTTCATGGGCGGTTGGTATTGGCCAAGAATTCCATCCTCCTTACAAACCTACTCTTAAAAACTTACAAACAGTTGGAAGCAGGGTTGTTCTAGAAGGGTATGACGCATACGGTGATGAACTTTGTTCGAAATTGTGACATTTGTCAACACCACAAATATTTGTTACAACCCCTCCCAATTCCAAATTTGATATGGGATGAAATTTTTGTGGATTTCATTTCCGGGCTACCTAAGCCTCAAGGTTATGATTTTATCTCGGTTGTTGTGGATCGTCACTCCACGTATGCACATTTCCTACCTTCAAGGCATCCCTAAACACCCAAGGATGTGACAACACTCTTCATGAAAGAAATTGTCCGCCTTCATGGTGTCCCTACCGCCATTGTCAGCAATCATGATCCTTTGTTCACCAGTTTATTCTGACGTGAATTATTTTGGTTGCAAGGGCACTAAGCTTAAGATGAGTTCCTCCTACCATCTTCAAATGGATGGTCAAACCAAAGTTGTAAATCACAAGCCTTGAGACCTACTTGCGTTGTTTTTCATCAGATCACCCACGACAGTGGGTTCGTTGGCTGCCTTGGGCCGAATTTTCCTATGACACCTCTTTCCATGTGTCGGCGGGTCAGACGCCATTTGTTATTGTTTATGGTCGACAGCCTCCTGCTTTGCCACACTGTTCTCGAGGGGAGACAGCTCTCGAGGTCCCCAATTCTGCTTTAGTTGATCGGGATGAGGTCCTTCAACAGCTCTGAATCCATTTATTGACTGCTCAATAGTCTGCCGCATACAGCAAACATGAAAAGACGTTCTGTTGCTTTTCAATTGGGTGATTTGGTTCTTGTTAAGCTCAGATCTCCTACTTCTAAGTTTTCTTCTTCCTCGGTTTGACCAAAACTTGTTGCACGCTATTATGGTCTTTTTCCCGTTGTGGCTAAGGTTGGAACGGTTGCTTATCACCATGATCTTCAGCCCACTAGTCATATACATGCAGTTTTTCATGTCTCCCAGCTTAAGCAGGGAGTCGGGGATCCTGCTACCCAGCCCTTGCCACTGGAGTTTTTAGACAGTACAGCGGATCAGGTTATTCCCAGATCTGTTATTGACTCCAAAGGCCATGGCACAGGTTTTCAATGGTTAATTAAATGGAGTGGCCAGCCTATGGAAGATGCTACTTGGGAAAATGCAGCTTTGTTTCATACTCAATTTCCTTATTTTCACCATGCATTTCCTTATTTTCACCATGAGGACAAGATGGAATTTCAAGGGCACGGAGTTAATAGGGTGTCGGAGGCACTTAAAACTTATTCCGGGAGAAATAAACATGCTCAGGTGGTACAGGGGTAGTTTACTATAAGAGATATTCTGTTTGAAGTGTCGGGGACAGATAGAGATTGGAAGCAGCTTGGCGAGGTTGCTGGAGGCGGCTTCCTTGGCTCCTGAAGCTACAACCAGGAGAGTTCTCTAATTTCTTTTCTTGTATAGATTTCTCTGGTTCAAGTACTCTGTAAGTCTGTTTCAGATTGTTTGGCACATTTTTCTAAAAAAATATACTAGAAACTACGTGAATTCTACCATAGAACACATTTAGTAAACACACAGAGAATTTATCCAGCTATCTGAACACGGTTGAAGGTAAAGTCCTCATAGTTCTCCCTAAAAAAGTGATAGTCAAGTTCAATGTAGTTCGTTCGCTCATCATGGAAAAACAAATCGATCACAGTCTTGATGGTCGGTTGATTACTGCATCAAACATGAGTGGACTTCCTAGTTTACTAGTCAACCTTCTACAGAAGTTGTGATGCCCATAAACTTTTTATGATCAAATGAGTCATGGATCATACTCCGACTCTTAACACTGAAGCTATATATTAGTCTGCTTCTCATTTCATCAGGATTACCTCCAGCCAAAAAAACACATTGGGATCTTTAAACATGGTTTTGGATCACCTGATTTCTAGATAAACCGATGTACTTAACCATAAAAAAAAGAGTTTACTGATTAAAAATTGAACATCTTGTTGGTACCGGGGCGCACAGCGAAAGTCGGTGGGTCAGGATTTAAAAAATTTCATCATCGAAGCGACGAAACTTCGTCGTCTCCGACGATCCGATCCCCAGTACGGTCCGAGGATCTCACATGAATTACTCAAAGCACAAAAAATTAAACCAGAACCAATACCTCGTTCGAATCGAAGCGCGCTCGTCTATCACACGTCGCCGGCATCCGTTACTCAAAGGATCTGAGGCTGAACCCCTCTAGAACCTCCACACGCGCTTTAAGAATTCGTGTGTACGTCGTTCGACGAATTCCGGGTGCTAGCGCGAAGCTCCAACAATCTCTTCGACGACGCAACGATCACCACGATCTCGTGTCTTTGATCTGAAGGCGCGCTTGGATCGTTCGCTCGGTTAGAGTGTTTTCCCCTCTAGGATACGGAAGGAGAGAGAAGCTCTCAATTTCAACTGATGAATAATACATGGAATGAGCTTCTACTTCACTTATATAGTGGATGTTCAAAATACCCGATTTAGGTTCCCCAGCCCCCTTTATATTTAGGGTCCGCTAAATAAGTAATAAATAAATAATCATGACGAAGTAAATGTAAAATAAATATTATTTATATTTTATCACATACTTGTAATATATATTAAATATATTACGTGATAAAATTCAAGTCATTAACTCCACTCGTAATTCCCGCCAAATATTAAACGACCTTGAATATTAAAATAATATTCATTCGTATAATATTATTCAATGTATTTACTTACACTTCTAAATAATTTCAATAAATAAATTCAACTCAATTATTCTATACTCGAATAATAATGAATTTATTTATCGGTGATCGATAATGCTTGGACAGCTCTCGGACCCCGTGTAGTGGGGTCCACCATGTCTTCATACCAATTCACCAAAATATGGCAGATTCTTGAATGCGCTGTTGTGTTTGACCCTCTAAGTCATTATCTCGATAACAATGAATAGTATTCACAGACCAAAAGCGCAGTCTAGCAACTCATCAAGCCTCCTAAAGAGATAAAGAATAATCATAACAGCGACAATCATCCAACGAACACGCACTATGTAATATAATCTCTTTATCATACGATATCTCATAAAGCAAGCCGCACACTTGTGTCATCGTCCTTTCTTGCTTTATTATTTATTGATCTAACCGGACGAACTTACCTTCGACTATCATAGCCATGGATTTATGAAGGTATTGTCATCATGATCAATCAGGCCCGAGATATCACTTCCTCAACTCAAAAACGACAAATTCTATCTTGATCATTCAATCAATGTCCTACCACCAATGGTGCATCCAACACAAGCTACCTCGCCACGAATTCAATGTCATTGTTTTTGTCTTACATCAAAGTACACGATCAAATGGCACACATTGATAATGATCTCAAGTCAAGAGACCAAAACATATGTTCGTAGATAGGAACAACCAATGACACCCGAAACATGTGATGTTCCTATTGGCGGGTCTGTTCTCATGATCTCACCAACTAAAGATCACCAAGTGCGAACTTCATGAGAATTTTCAATGCTTATGAGCCCCCAACACCTGATAGTCAGACATCTACTGTGTTCAGTCAGTATGATGTATCTGGACCATAGGACATAAGTTTAAGATCAGCGTAATAGTATTTCGAGGTTCTCATTATAGCCCAAAAACTGTTATAACCTTTCGATACGACAACTAATCTATGGACATTACCATTTAAATAGTTAATGCAAAAATATCTACACTATAATGGTAAGTGTACATCATGCATAACTCACTGTACACATGGTATGGTAATCAAAAGTACTAATAAAGTTAGGTCTACACATGGTGTGGGGCTTAAGACCAATTCCAACAACTTGACTATCCATTATATCTTTTTATGATTCAATATTTCATGATCCTGGATTTATAAAAACACAGTGCGTTTTTCAATCATTCTTCTTTCATGTTAGTTATAGATTTACTTTTTCATCATTCAAATCGTTCGTCTTAACTTTCAAGTCAGGGTTGTCATGCTAAGATATTTTGTCTCTATGGGTTCAACCTCGGACTTGATTTATACCACACCTTTGTGGTTTTAATTTTAAGGAAGAGTGGTTGTAGATTGCAAACTTGATACCCCATTGGAATTAACAATGCTCAGCAGGTGGTCAATAAGTAAATGAACAGGTATCAAACCCAACAATTGGTATGGAGGATTTGTCTGCCGCGCTAATAACACCACCGTCCAAGATCAGTAGATAAGAATGGAGAATACAGTGTCAATGACATAATCAGAGACACCAGAGTCAATCATCCATGTAATAGGGCACTCAAAGAGATGGACAGTCAGATCAGATTGAACTACATTGACACAAGAGGGGGTATATTGTTTACTCGAGACTGTAAACTTCGAATTTCCCCATCGAAGAGCTCAACAATGCGTCGTGTGCTGGTCAGTGGATATAACAAAAGCGCGAAAAACCAAAGCAAGAAATAATACAACTGATCGTAGAGAAATTTATTTACATATGGATGGCACAAGAATTCGGAAAACGGTTGAAAAAACAGCTGGACAGCGACAAAATCTCAATAAATAATCAAGGTGAACATCATGGTAGATCAGTGACAAAGAAAGAACCTATCTAGCAGAAGGAATCGAGAACCTGCTGAACCTGTTGCTGCTTCAAGCATTGCAAGTTGCTGCTTTTGAAAATAAAGTCCCGTTTCCTAAAAATTGTTGGTGAAGTTTCTGGGTATCGTGCCTTAGAGAAATTTCCATGACTAGAGCTCCAAATCAGGTCCTGTTTGGCTATGGTGCGAAAAGATTTACCCAGTTTCCCAGAAGGCGGGAACACAGGACACTATCAAAACCATGGAGAGGGGTTTATCAGTGGCGGTGGCTTCATTGCAAAAATCAGGCTGCAAAACAGGGGGCATGTGACAGGGCGGGCAGCTTGGAGAGGCTGGCCTGGGCAAGTCAGGGAGCCAGCTGGATGGCAGGAAGGGCCGGATATGGGGTGGGGGTGGGGGTGGGGGGGGGGGGGGGGGCAAGAGCCGACAAAGAGAGATAGGGCAGCCGGGGAAAGGGGGCGCTCTAGAGATATTTCCTTGGTTATGATACCATACAGAAGGAATATAACAAAAAATCCTCTCTCTCAAGGAAGATCAGATCCCTTTATAGATAAAGATGAGGAGATGCATGACTCAATATTGGCAGGAGATTCGAAGTTTAAACACATGGGATCAGGGGATGGGATGAACCTAGTCAAACTAAATAAACTTGGACACACTCAAGCGCTAGGTACACAACTAATCTAACATATACCAAATACCACATTTTTAAATTCCCTGCAATTTAAACATAACTTTGTATCGCACACCAAACACTGCAATATTACTTTTTTGTCAGCAATCACTGTCTCACCAACAACTTTACACTATAATCACTTTACATGCAATGTACCAACCAGACCCATAAATGGTATAAAAAAATTGCAGCCATTAAAAGGGACCAAAACCAACCTCAAAATATCAAGGGGGTCGTATAATAATATGAAATACATGAAATTCACTGGTGGAAGTTGTCAGAGAACATGATGCCTTTTTAGTATAATATATATAGGAAGGTTACACCGGCCCTGACGCACTCGACAATATATGAAAATAAAAAAAGGATTGTTTTTAAGGTATCCAGAAAAAAGTTGAATAAAGGTAAAATTCGTGAATGACAAATATATTTATAAGGGGGGAAATAAGAGAGAACAGAAGAAGACGAATTACAAGATTCCGTAAACAAAACCATCAGCATGCAACATTTTTCAGAACCAACCACAAAATGTCAAGAGGGGGTCATAAAATAATATGAAATACAAGGAATTCACCTATGGAATTCAAAATGCCCACACAGTCACATCCCAAAAAACATTATCTTTTTAATATAATTTATGAAAATAAAAAATTTCAGGTTCATTTCTAAAGTATAAAGAAAATTTTTTGAATAAGGGTAAAATTGGAGAAAGGGAGAAAAAATAAGAAACAACATAACAAGGGAAAAAATAAGAAACAACATAACAAGGGAAAAAATAATAAGATGGGAAATAACATTATGTAAATGGAACCCTTCTGGATGCATCGTTACTCTTCTCTTCTGCTGGAACAAAAAAAATGCAATTTAAGATAAGTTTTTCATACAAAAAATGAAAAACTGTATTTTGATAAAAAAACCCAAACTGATCACCATCAATAGAGATTCCCTGTATCAACAGAAAAATGTGAATATGGAATGCACAGAACCCTGTGCAAGCTTTTCACTTTGCTTTCTCCGAGCTAGTGTTTCCATCACTCACTTATCAAATGATTTTATTCTAGGACTATGACTTGATAGAGATCCCATTACGATGCCAAGCCATAAAAGAAAAAATGTTCCAGTGACCATGGATGGAAGATCAGTATAGTAATATTCAAATGCATACCAAACACTTCAAACAAAGAAAATAACATAATGAGTCTTTGCTTACCTTCCTGCTCTTCAGATGATAGAAGTCAATAAGATCATCAGGTTGCGCATGAGATATCTGAGACTTCGCCTTTATTTCCTCTGTTTCTCGTAACTGTTTCTCTGCTAGCATACCAACAAAACTCTGACGACAGGATTTTAGCCATATCTTCCGGATCTCATCACCTGTATTGCACAGCAGTCTTATGCAAAGGACAATTCTATCGTAGGAATCATTGTCAATTGGGTGCGGAAGAAATGAAGATTGTCCCAACTGGAGCATGGAGACCATGATCAACAGTGCTTCAGTGGATGCCTTGTTTACTTCAGTTTTAGAAGGCTGGACTTCTTCCAGCCTCAAAAGAAGCTTTGTCAGTGTGCAGGCCACAACTGCCCCAAGAAAAAAATCACCAGTAAGTAGCAGAGATCTCAAATTTCCAGAAGTTAATGAACCTTGAACAAGGGTGGGAGGGGAGAAAGCAGTTTCAGATGCAGCACTCTGTGTGGCATATGTCCCATCAGCAAGAATTGCTGGTCTTCTAGAAGAAACAGTAATGGTGCTTGCTTGCTGAGGCTTCTTTGAAGAATCTTGGGCACCCCCTTCTTCTGAAATGGAGTAAAATGGGAGGTCCCCAAGACACTGTTTAATTGTTACAAGGCCACTTTCAACTTCAGACAATGAGAGGCAGTACTCTCCAATAATCCAAAGAGCACAGGAACAAACACGTGCAGCCCGGATCTGGTAAAAGGTGTCCAGAAGTCTAGTTATTATAGAAACTCTTAGCTTTGGATTGGTTTCGATTATTTCACGCACAAAAATAGCCACATCAATAGCTGAAGCAACATTGCTGTCACCTAAGAAATCCATTAACAAATGAACCACTGTGCTTGCCACTTCTGGAAATTTGACTGCACAGGAATGTATCGCTTGAATCAGCATTTGTCGATACTCCCCATTCTTCTCAAGCTCTCCGGTTTGAGACTTGACAACCTCCTTCTTCAATGTTAGAACAACCTCATTGATGTTCCGGGGCAGTATCAATTCCAGGACAATGTCAATTGTTTTTCTACGAATATCAAGGTTCGGACTTGAAAGTGCCCTGAGAACATCCATTATCAAATCTACCATAATGTCTCTGTGTGAAGACTTAAGCTCAGTTAACCGATCAAGCACAATAAGCTTTACATTGTTGTCACTCTGAGAAAGAAGCAGCTGGCAGTAGGTGTTTGCTGCAGCCCTAATAGCAGTAGGTGCAGAGGATAATGAAACCAGTGTACCGGCACATTCATAAACAACTGCCGTTGAAGGAGCATTCAACAGAGTTATTATGATGGTTATGTACCTTCCCTTTTCCCCACGATTAGTTCGGCACACCTTCCGAATCAACTCCAAAACTACCATTTGAATTGACTCACCCCAATCCGGGACTTTCTCAACATGGGTTAATAAATAGTTGATTGCTCGATCCTGAGCACAATTGAATAGCATAAGAAATGCATTCCTCTTTGCTGATTGATCCTGCTCGGTAGACAGAACCTTCTCAATCATCTCTGGTGCGTCAGCCAATAACTGCTCACCCTGAGGAAGTTTGTAGATTGACATGATAGCCAAAATTGCATTCCTCCTAATATATGGGTGCCGATGCTCTAAATTTGCAAGCACTGAAGGAATTAGTGGCTCGATGATGTCCAGCTTATCCATTCGGCACAGAAACCTCAAGGTAACACCACGAATGTACTCATTTGGGTGCTGAAGATTATTCCTCAAGGTTTGACAAATCAATATCATTTCAGGCAACACCTTTCCTTCTGAATCCGTCTTATCAATAATCTCCAAATAAAGGAGGAGTAACTTCTGGATTGTGTGGTCCTCAGACGGCAGCACGTATTTGATGATGGTGAAAAAAATCTGAGGAAGGGTCTCCCCATTCAGCAACAGCATGATTACTTTCTTCATGGCGTCAATCTTTGCAGGGACATCACCACTTTCCAGAGATTCTTTGATCTCATTGGCAATTGCCGGAGTTCCTCTGTCAAAATGGATAAGCAGGGTACAAGATTTCTCCATTCTTTTGCTGGCACAATGCAAAACCAACAATTTAGATCCGAATGGGGTGAGAAATAAGCATCCTAGATCTACTCGCATCAGCACAAAATCATCCAAAAAATTAATAACACCGATCCACTGATCGCTTGGTTAAATGATTCATACGGAATTTAGATAAAAACACCAAGTTTGGTTGCTAGCAGAGAGATTAGAAATAAAGATCGTTGGCGTGCGAAGGCAACGGAGCTTCAATGGGAGGAAGAATAAGGGCCCACGGACCAACCCCACACCCTAAGAACAGGAGAAGGATCAAAAATCGGCTTACCCGAAACCCTAGGGTTCAGCCGAAACAGATGGGGCGGCGCGGAGGAGGGAGATCTCCGGAGTGAGGAAGGATAAGGAAGAGGAGGATTTACCTCGACAAGCCGACCGCAAAACCGGAAAGAATCCGGTGAAATCGCCAGACGGAGAGGGGCTCGCAAGGGTGGGGCGGCGCGCGCGCAGGGAGCAGCGGGGAGGAGGCAGGCCGCACAGGGAAGGGGAGAAAATGAGAGGAGAGAGGGAAATGAAGGGAAAAGAAAAAGCTAAAAAAAATTAAACAATAAAGAAATAAAAACCTAAAATAAACCTAAATATAATTATAATTATAATAATAACAATAATATTCATAATAATATTATCATTATTGTTATTATTAAACATTCTTTTAATTTTTATTTTATTTTTCTTATTTATTTTCATTTAATTTTATTATTTTTAAACATGGGCAGGCCGCATGGTTTGGCCGCACGGGATTCCAGACCGTACGCCGACCGTGTGCACCCTCTCGCCCCTTCTCATTGGTTTCAGAGAGCGGTGATACGTTACTAGGTATTAAGCAACATCTCTAAGATGTCAAAAAATGCAATAAATGTCGTATGGTTTCAATACATGTGGGGGGACGATTTACCCTTTAAGATTAAAACTACTGACAACAATTCATAACCAACAACCACTATATGATGCATGATAACAGTGAAAGACAACTCAACGTTTTATTTATCAAAATAATACTAACATCAAGTGTCACAGCGGAAGACCGGAATATCAAAGTAAACAACGGAAGACAACTGTAAAGACTCCAAGACAATCACAAGACTCCAAAGCTCCACAATCTTCATGCTCCAACTTCACCCAATAGCTCAAGTATCACGAGGTAGTGCTAAATACGTGTGATACTTTACCTTTGTTCATGTCTCAATAGATGATATCTGCAAAAGCATCAAGGCAGGGTTGAGTAATGAAACTCAATAGTTTTTCCCCAAATGACTTCTCTGCTCACGTCAATATGATAGAAGAGTTAGCAACATTTATATAAAACGGTTTCAAAAAACAGTTTATAACTAAATATAAACAAGTGCCCAAAACAGTTTATAACTAAATATAAACAAAATTCATTATCAACCAATTTTCCAACGAAAGCCATTTTTCAAAGAAAGCAACCCCAAAACACCTTTTAAACCCATTTCACAAGCCCCCTCGGCATAACCATTCCATTCCACAAATCCACATCAATAACCATGTATGTTTTGTTATAACAGTTCTATACTTGTGAGTAGTCACTCGTCAATCTACCATGTCGTCACGAGGTAATTATTTCTCACGCGTCATTACACTCTTGGCGTCGAGCAGAATGTCATATTTCAACCAAGTCTCGTAAATGCAATATCACTACCATAAAACTGGGTTTTCGCAGCGTCACCCTTTATCAACACTTTTTTTAACAGTGCTGATAAAGGAGGGACTTTATCAGCGTTTTTTCATAGCGCTGATAAAGTTTATATTTCAAAAAAATAATTTTTCATGAAAAATATGTTTTAGATAAGTATAAATAGACTATTACATTTAATATATGAGAAATTTAGTGAAAATTGATTTAAAATATTTTAAAAAATATTATTAATTAATAATTTTCTAATTATCATCGACTAATAATCATTTAATAACAATTTAAAGACACAAAAAATCAAAATAATAATAATAAAAGATCTAAAATAAGTTGAAAATGCAACTCAAACTTCAAACGGTCATAACTTTTGATATGAATGTCTGTTTGAGCTTTACAACATATCAAATCAAAACATGTGAAGAGCTTTACGCGCTAGTGACCCAAAGAAACCTCTTGTCACATCTTTCGAGGCAAAAAAATGCCCAGAAGGCCTTCAAAACTGAGTTTTTAGTCGGAATACCCCGATTTTTTAACATTCAAACAGCTATAACTTCTGATCTGGATGTCCTCTAGGCCTGTACCACATATCATATCGAAGATTGTTTCATTTTTTTCGATTTGACTGGTTGTGGAGTTGAAACGAACTTCTGGATTAGAAGTTATGGTCGTTTTAACATTCTATGGCTTTTTCAGATACACATATATATGTATTTATTCGTAAATGTGTGTGTGTGTGTGTGTTTTGTATATATGTATGTATGTACTTATTTATTTATTTATAAACACACATAAAAAACGTATTTTATAAATGTATTAAAAACTAATCTTATAAATATATATTAATATACAAATAAATATACGGATAAAAAATTACAACTAAATATATTTATATTAATATGAATCTATATTAATACAAATATATATTAATATATGAATAAATATAACTATATATATATAATTAGATAGATACATCATTAAATGGAGAAAAAAACTAAATGGCTTAGTGGTAAAGGTGTGGGCGTGCAAGAGGGGTGGTCTCAAGTTCGAGTTCTGGTGGAAGTAAGGGTGCGCAGACAAGTGGGAGGGGGTTGCACGGGCAAGTGCAGCGTGCGTGAGAGAGAGGGGGCTCCTCCTAGCTCTGATAAAAGGGGGGTCAAGTGCTGTTAAAAGCTCCCCACATTAATATATTCTTTTTAACTTTTTTTTAATTTTTTTTTGACTTTTATCAGTACTTAAAAAAAGCACTGATAAATGACTTTTTTATTTAGCGTTGATAAAAGAGGCTTTTATCAGCGCTTTTCTGAGTGATGATAAAAGGGACCCCCCTTTATCTTCGTCTCGATTAACAGCGTTTTTCTAGCGTTGTTAATGCCCTTTTCTAGCACTGATAATAGTCATATTTGCAGTAGTCTATGAACACACACACCAAGTATGCCCAAAATCATTTCAACACAGCCATGCCAAACCCATTTCAATAAAACAACATTTTTATTAAAAAATCTTTTTCCAATAAGCCATTTCAAAATCCAGCAAAACTATATTTTAAAATCACAATTCACTACTGGAAAAATACCACATACCAACGGTTTGGAGAACCGTGACCAAGTAAGCCGTGAGGATAGGTTTATACCAACGGTTTTCACGAAAGTTGTTGGTATAAGTAATATGAAAAATATATACCAACAGTTCCCTAAAACCGTTGGTGTATGTATTTCAAAAAAGAAGCATTTGATGGGTTTTGATACTAGTACCAGTAGTTTATTATTGAATGACCTAGCCACTAACCTAACTTGACTTTTGTGAACATAATTTCATATATATATATATATATGTATTATCATAATTATTTTAAATTTTGATTTATTTAATGTTCTCGGTAAGAAGATTCCATAAAAAATATATGTAACTATACCAATGGTTCTCAAAACCATTGATATAAGTTATTTGATTTTGGGACCTATACCAATGGTTTTGGACAAACCGTTGGTATAAGTCCATATAAGTGACCTATACCAACGGTTTTGGACAAACCATTGGTATAAGTCCAAATTAGTGACCTATACCAACGGTTTGCCCAAAACCGTTGATATAGGTCAAATTTCCAGTAGTGATTTTAAAATCAAAAAACTAAATCACTTTGCACAACAATTCACAGAGATTCCACAATTTCACAAAAAAATATGAATCATCACTAAAGAGGATTTATAATGTACTTTTCACCACAATTCACTAATCAATTTCATGTCATTAAATCAATTTGAAACCAATTCAAACAATTCTAGCAATATGAGTCGAGAGTAAAGCCACCTACCTCGAGAGTTTTGGCGAAAACGACAAACGACATGAAAAACGTCTCAAGAATGGATTGAATCTCCATGAACCCGCCTTAGACACTACAAAAAAACTGTAATTTAGCGACGTTTTTTAAAAACATCATTAATATTAAATTTTAGCGACGCTTCTGAGGAAACGTCGCTAATTTAGCGACAATTCTTCATAAGCATCGCTAAATTAGCGACGTTTCTTCAGTAGCATCGCTAAATTAGCAACGTTTTTCAGGAAACACCGCTGATACAGGGACACTTCCTCAGAAGCGTCGATAAATTAGCAACGCTTGCTCAAAAGCGTCGCTAAATTAGAGAGTTTGCTCAGAAGCGTTGCTAATTTAGCGACGTTTGCTCAGAAGCGTCGCTAAATTAGCGACTTTTCCTCAGAAACGTCAATAAATTAGCGACATTTTTAGAAAACTATATATATATATATATATATAGGTCATTTCCCCGCAATGATGTAAATATATATATATACATATATATTAACATGTATAAACCCAGACACATATATATAAATATATATATATATATATTTATTTATGCATAACTCATTTCATTGTATCGATGTAAATATATATTTAGACACACACACACACACATATTAATATGTATAAACACAAACACACATATATAAAAAAGATATAAATATATATATATAAAAATATATATTTATATATATATAAACACACACACTAATATATATAAATATATATATACATATATTTATATATAAAAACACACATGTATTTTAAATTTCGTCACATTTTTAAGAAAACGTGTCTATTTTAGTGACATTCTTACTGGTGTTTTAAAACGTGGCTAATTATATGTGTGCGTGTGTGTGTAAATTTATAATTATAATTATATATATACACACATATATATTTACACACACACAGATATATAATATAAACATATAAATAAACATAAAATATAAACACACACACACACATAATATAAAACATAACATATATATACATATATAATATAAACACACACACACACACACATAAATAAACATAAAATATAAACATATGAAATGTGTATATATATATATATATATAAAATAAATGTAAACATATATACATGCGTGTGTGTGTGTTTAGATATAAAATATTAATATAAAATATAATCACATATATATTTATATATTAATATATGTATATATTTGTGTGTGTGCGCACACATAAATTTATAATTATAATTATACATGTGTACACATATATATTTACACACACACATATATATAATATAAACATAAAATATAAACATATATATATATATATTTATATATTTATATTAATTTATATATATAATATATTAATATTAATTTATATATAATATATTAATTTTTAAATAATGATATATATATATATTATAATAGAGTTAAATAATAGAAAAATACATTAGGTTGGTTGGTCTAAGTATCTTCGTTGGAGGCGTGAGGTTCAAAGTTCGATTCGTAGTCGGGGCTTAATTTTTACCGACGTACAGAGGAGCGGGTGAGTACCAGAGAGAGGTGGGAGCGGGGTACTGGAGTGAGGAGGGGTGGGAACGGGTATAGGGTAAAGGGAGTGGGGCAAGGGGAGTAGGAGAGGGAGGGGTACTAGAGAGTGGAGGGGCAAGCGGGGCAAGGGAAAGGGAGAAGGAGTGGGGGGGCACTGGAGAAGGGATTGGGGTGGGGGGAGGGGGAGGGGGAAAGGGAGGGGTATTGGAGAGTGAAGGGGTGAGCAAGGCAAGGGAAAGGAAGGAGGGGGGAGGGGGGGAGGGGGGAGCGAGGCTGGAGAAGGGATGGGGGCAGGCAAGGGAGGGAGGGGGGAGCGGAAAACTGGAGGAGGGGTGGGGTAATTTTTTTAAATTGTAAAAAAAACTCAATGTTACAAAAAAAAAATCACCGACGCTTCTTCAAAACATTGGTAAATAAGGTTTCATTTACCGATATCTCTAAAAAGCATCGGTAAATGAGGTGTCGCTAAATTAGTGATGTTTAGAAACGTCGCTAAAGGTCGCAGATTTAGTGACGTTTCTTTACCGACGTTTCGTAAAAAACATTGGTAAATGAGGTGTTGCAAAATAGTGACGCTTATAAACATCGCTATTTTAGTGATGCTTACAAACATTGGTAATTGGCGACATTTAAAAACATCGATAATTTAGCGACACCTCGACATTTCTTTACCGATGTTTCATAAAAACGTCGCTAAATGAGGTGTCGCTAATTTAGCAACGTTTATAAACGTTGTTAAATCAGCGACGCTTACAAACGTCGGTTATTGGAGATATTTAAAAATGTTGATAATTTAGCGACGCTTATAAATGTCGATAATTACTAATGTTTAGAAGTGTCGCTAATTTAATGAATTTTTGAAGAAACATTGGTAAATGAATTAGCGACGTTTTAAAACATCGCTAAATGATGTTTTTTTAGTGAGATCTCTTCCCCTATCACCATCAAGACTAAATCTAAACATATTTGGCATCCACAATCTTAGATCTACCCATAGTGGGCGTAGATCTAAGAAACTGATAGAGAGGGCAAAGTAGATCTAAGAAAAACTCCAAGAACGATCAAGAATGATCACACACCATGAGAAATCGACTTCTAATCACTAAGGGAGGCCTTTAGATCGCCTCCAGATCGATGAGAGAACCTTCCTTGACCTTTGGGAAGAGAGAATATGGAGTTAGGTCCTCATAGGAGGAAAAATGAGGGGTCTAAAGGCCAAAACGAGTGAGATCCACTTTTTTAGGATCTAACTTTGACCCTGCGCATGGTTAGAAAAACCGTGAGCTAACTGTGCATTAGCTACTGCTTTAAGGATGACCTCACACGACTTCCTTACACGGTTAGACAAAACATGCTCTAACCTTGCCAAAGCCATTGCCTCCAAATGAACAAATCCCACTCGAAACACACAGTTTCAACTACGCACCCACACGTTTTTGACAAACCATGTGCAGCTCGTGCGCCAACGATTTACCTTTTAAGAATAAAACCACTAATAACAATCCATAACCAATAACCACTATATGATTCATGATAATAATGAAATAAAACTCAACATTTCATTTATTAAAATCACACTAACATTAAGTGCGGCAACAGAAGACTACAATATCAAAGTAAATAGTGGAAGACAACTATAAAGACTCTAAGACAATCATAAGACTCCAAAGCTCCACAATATCCATGTTACAACTTCACCCAATAGCCCAAGTATCATGAGGTAGTGCTAAAGACGTGTGATACTTTACCTTTTCCCATGTCTCGATAGATGAAATCTGCAAAAGCACCAAAGTGCCAAGACAGGGGGTGAGTAATAAAACTTAGTAGGTTTTCCCAAAATGACTTCCCTACTCACGCCACTAAGATAAAAGAGTTAGCAACATTTTTATAAAACAATTTCCAAAAATAGTTTATAACTAAATATAAACAAGTACCCAAAATAGTTTATAACTAAATATAAAAAAATGCCATTATCAACCAATTTTCAAATGAAATCCAATTTTCAAAGAAATCAACCAAACAACACTTTTTAAAACCATTTCACAAGTTTTTCTTTAGCATAACCATTACATTCCACAAATCCACATCTATAACCATACATGCTTCGTTATGACAGTTCCATACTCATGAGTGGTCACTCATAGATCTACTATGTCGTCATAAGGTAATTACTTCCCATATTCCATTACACCTTTGGCACCGAGCATAAGGTCATATTTCAACCAAGCCTCGTAAATGTAATATGAACACACACACCAAGTATGCCCAAAATCATTTCAATACAATCAAAACAACCCCATTTCAAGAAAACAACCATTTTATTGAAAACCCCTTTTCTAATAATTCATTTCAAAATCCAGGAAAACCATATTTTAAAATCCCTATTTTAAAATCAAGAAACTAAATCACTTTGCACAACAATTCACCAAGATTCCACAATTTCACCAAAAACTATGAATCATCACTAAAGAGGATTTATAACATGATTTTTGCCACAATTAACTAATAAAATTCATGAAATTAAATCAATTTGAAACCAATCCAATCAATTCTATCAATAGGAGTCGAGAGTGAATCCACCTACCTCGAGAGTTTTGGTGAAAACGATAAACGACACGAAAAACGTCTCAAGAATGAGTTGAATCTCCATGAACCTGCCTTAGATATCTTCCCCTATAATCATCAAGACTAAATATAAATATATTTGGAATCCACAACCTTAGATCTACCCACATAGAGTGTATATCTAAGAAAACGATAGAGAGGGCGAAGTAGATCTAAGAAAAACCTCAAGAATGATCAAGAACGATCACATACCGCGAGGAATCAACTTCTAATCACCAAGGAAAGCCTTCAGATCACCTCCAGATCGATGGGAGAACCTTCTTTGACCTTTAGGAAGAGAGAATATGGAGTCAGGGTCTCATAGGAGGAAAAATGAAAGGTTTAATGGCCAAAATGAGTGATATCCACTTTTTTAAGATCTAACTTTGACCCTACACATGATTTAGTCGTACAGTTAGACAAACTGTGCACTAATAGTGCATTAGATACTACTTTAAAGATGACCTCACATGACTTACTCACATGGTTAGACAAACCATGCTCCAATTGTTCCAAATCCATAGCCTCCAAATGACCAAATCCCACTCAAAACATACAGTTTCAACTAGAAATTTGCACGGTTTGGAAAAACTGTGCGCAGCCCATGCGCCATCCCTTTAGCCCCTGAGCATGAAACACCCCTTTATAAGGTGTTGTGGATACCTATCCCATCATGTGGCCTTTTCCCAGGGGATTCCTGAGGGCCAAAGCTCAGGGAAAGAAAAATCGTGCGGGCTATGCCCAAAGCGAACAATATCATGATTGTGGGATGGACTAGGCTGTTACAAATGGTATCAGATTCAATGTCCATTCAATGTGCCAATAAGGATGTTGGGACATTATAGGGGGTAGATTATAGAAATACTACATTGAATAAGGAGGAGCATGAAGCACCCCTTTATAAGGTGGTGTGGATACCTCTCCCATCATGAGGCCTTTTCCTAGGGGATGCCTGAGAGCCAGAGTCCAAGGAAAGAAAAAGCATGTGAACTAGACCCAAAGTGGAAAATATCATGATTGTGGGATAGACTGGGCCATTATAAACACTTTGTAATATCCCCAACATAGAAGTCACTAATCTGGTGTTCCGAGCTGAGTCATCACATGACCTCAAGTGTGCCTCCCCACATGTCAGAGGTTGTCGACTAGCAGCGAAGGTCTAAAAGATCACATGGGAAGACTATACCCTCTTTACCAGAGTATTCCACAATAGAAAATAAATAAAATAGTAGAAACAATATGCGATAACCAATGGACATACAAAACCAAATATCTCCCGAACGGAGTACAACCACAACCAACAGTAAATATGCCATGTCATGCTAAATAATGAAAAAGTGAACAAAACCCAAAATAAAGACAAATAAAGGAATCCCAAAAATGGTTATAACTTCAAGTCTGAAACCTCGTATATGTACCACACAAGCCCAACTCAACTCCCAAGCATAGGTCCTTTGCCCTTCTCCTAACCTGCAAGCATGAAGTCTGCTCGGGTACCCAATGACGACCTGAGAAGGGTGTGAGTACAACTCAGTAAGCCACTACTAACAATGTCTACAAAAATATCTAGTAAAAGATAGTGCATGCAAGTGGTAAACAAAATATAGGTAAAATAATACAACTCAGGTTCTATTGGTTAACAAGGTTCATTTAGGCCATTACTAGCATTACTTCCCATTTCATTACTTAACTCGTCTTCATTACGTAATTCATTCTCAAACATGTTCAATGGATTGGGCATACTCATCAATTAAATGCATAAAAGTGGAAAGTCATGTCCCTATCTCACTAGGGATTAATACATCACAATGATCACTTAATCCTCTCCTCGAAGCCTCGATCCGGGTGGAATTAAACTGTTAGGGGAATAGATCCTCTGTCCCCTTCCCTAACCCATGCATCTTGGGGAGGAGTTTAGAGCCTCAGTCTAACTCAACCTACGGGCATAAAACCTCATGTCAATACCCCACTCTACCAATCCATGTGCACATGCTATTTATCCATTCACCGTACTCATACCATATCACAACCAAACATAACAAATGCCAATATCAATCATAAACCATAACAATTCACATGGAAACTAATATTATTCCATAACTCATCAACACATTTACTATTTCATCACTTACTCATTTAGGCCAATTGTCATTCCTTATGCCTAATTCACTAAGCATATTCACTAGTTTCCACATAATATTCCATTTAACATATTCAACCATTTACACATATTAATCCACTTAACCCATCCGTTATTACCATGTATTAACTCACTTATGTATTTCAAGTATGATTCACAATTCATTTGGAATAACCACATCTAGACCATCCAACCCATTTCTATGTTAATCCAAATAATCCCTTAATCCAATTCCATATCTAAACACATCTACCAATATTCCCTTCTTACCCATCAAATTCACCATTCATCATATTCATCATGGGTTCTACTTAACTCAAGTCAATTTCATAATTAACATTTCTGATTACCGTGTTTGGGAAGGTTGGAGCACCCCATGGGTTGACCTAATTTGGTCAATTCATCCTCCATGCATCTCACGAGGATCGTGAGGGGTTCTATTTGTCTATTAGACACTCATTACATCAAATCTCACAAACGGAACAAGGAACACAATAAGGGAAGAACAAGAACACAACCCCTAATGCAAAAATCTATATAAAAACTATGAGATATAACTTTTAGACCACCTACCTCAATTCCATTAGCGAATGCACTCCCAAACATGGCCTTTGATCTTGATTCAACCACCATTTGAAGCCTCAACCTAAATCTCACTGGAAAATAAGGGTTTTAGAGCTTTAGATGGAGATAAGAGAAATACGCACCAGACCGAGGCATCACAGATATTTTCTATGTATCATAGAAAAACACATAAAATGATTGATGTCATGGTCAAACGTCTCAAATTAATAGACCATAGAAGTTCCGATTGAGATAACAAGAATTTCCTGAAGGAGAAAGACTTACTGTGGTATGTGTGGAAATTAAGCACCAATATTTGAACAATCTATGGCAGATCCTCTAATAGAACATGAAAGAAGAATATGATGAGGAAAACAAATAGGGGCTACTGAGATCTATGATATACTTATAGATTTTTTGGAATGGGTGATTCAGGTGGAACCAAAACAATGGGAAGTAAAACTCCACAAAAACGATGGATGAGGAAACAAAGATAAATTGATTTCCCACAGCTCTAGTTTTTTAATCAAAATCAGGCAATTTGGAACGGAAGGAGGTGTATATTTTCCCCCTGTATCTATACATATTTTATTTTTTTCAACGTGATTTATAAATAATTTTTATAATTTGTATATAAATATTTTTAATAGGTGCTGAAATTTAAAGGTTTAAAAAATAATTTATAATGATGAATATGTATAAATGTAAAATATAATTAATTTTAAATATATAAATATATTGATTGTAATGAAAAATGTTATTTATGTAATTAACTTTAAATTCATTTTTAATTGATTTATGTAATACATAATAAGACATATTGATTTTTTTAAATTATTTGTGTAATGCACAACTTGTTAGTGATATCATTTCAATGTAGTAATGTGAAACGAGCTGGGTGGGGCGGGGCGGGCCAAGCCCACGCAGGTTTGAGCCCACGCGAGTTTGTCCGAAAAAGCCCGCATATAATACGAACAAAGAAATCCAAGCCCGCCCCGCCCCGCATAAGCCCGCAGGTTGCCCTCGGGCTGCCTGCATTTAAAAAAATACCATTTATAATCATTTAAATGTTGTATTTTTTTCACATTCTTAATTTTAGTTGGGGGAAATATGAATTTACAATAGATAGAGTTTTAAGAGATGCGATGGAACATTTTTCTATGGGTTAATAGTGTCATGTTCTGACGCCGATGTGGTGGTGAACTGTTGCAATGCAAAGTAGGTGAGTGATTAATGAGGGGCGAAAAATGATGATGTTGATTGTGTGGCGATGCGAATGGATAGTTCTATGAATGAACGACGACACTTCAACCAATGACTGGTTTTAGAGGAGGCTGTCAAGGTCTCATGAGTTCCTTTCATGTTTTCTTAATAACAAAATAAAATTAAGTACTAATAAAATTAAATCGGTCCAAAAAATTTTATAATTATAATAACTCTTTTAGAATTGAAACTGAGTGCAGGAGAGATGAGTTCCATTTTTCGAGAGGTGCGATGACACACCATATGAATATGGTTAATAATTACTATATAAATATTATAATATCATATTAAAACAATAAATATTGACCTATTTAAAATTTACATGTAAATGAATGGTGAATTTGTATGACCATTACGGTGAGAAATCACATGTCATGGTTTAATTATGTTTTTAAAAAAAATACTAAAATGCCAAAGAATCATATATTGTACAAAAAAAATTAAATTAGGCCCGCGGGTCAGCCCACACCCATGCGAGCTCAACCCGCTTTGGCCCGCACCTGCACGGGCTCAACCCACATTGGCCCGCACTCTTTACGGTCAAAAATTTTAGGCCCGCCACGCCCCATATCCGCCCCATACCCGCAAAGCCCGCAGGCCGCGAGCCCGTTTTGCATCACTATTTCAATGCACAGTTTGTAAATCTAAAGAATAGTGCATCAGACTGGGGCAACACATATATTTTCTATGTATCACAAAAAAACACATAAAATGCTTAATGCCATGGTTAAATGTCTCAAATCCACAGACCATAGAAGTTCCAAATGAGATAACAGGAATTGCCTGAAAGAGAAAGACTTACCGTGATGTGTGCGGAAATTGAGCACTGATATTTGAACAATCCACGACACATCCTCTAACAACACATGGAAGAAGAATATGATGAGGAAAATGAATAGGGGTCACTGTAATTCCCCAACCCTAGTTACCTAGAGTTGGTGAATTATTACATAACATTGACATGATCACAAGGGATCAAGTCCCGAAAGACTAATTAGTTTAGTAGTCTTGGAATTACTAGATACATACATAAGTTTTACATTACATTATGAAATGAAAAAAAACAACATTGTGTATCCTTTGAACACACTCATATCCTATAGCCTATTATTGCAGGTCAATCATAATATACTTCTTCACATCCTGGGAAAAATAAAACATAGAAAAGAGGTGAGCTCAGATGCTCATTAAGGATATAGCGGAAACTTTTATAAATAAGCACAAACATTTAAGGCAATGTATAAGACTAAAACACAAGTCTTTTAAACTTAAAATTCAACATAATATGGAAAAGATTAATCAAATAATTCCATTTACTTATTCACATGGATATTCTATTAGTCGAATAATCACATGCAATATCAATAGATAATTTTATAATAATGAAATGCATAATGCCAGACATCATAACCACATAGTCAAGGCCTCGTGCCAAGACTAAAAATAAGATTTTGTTAAGGCCTTATACCAAGACACTAGTTTATCTTATGATACCTACCAATGCATCGAGGAGCTATAACAGGCTCCACCCGTCACTTACTAAGTCCAACGCATTCCTCATATGAAAAGGTTGAAACATAACATAAACATTCGTATTAAAACTATCATACGAAATGTTAATACTTTAACCATAAACCATGAATGGTATAAAAATAACACTTACATAGTAAAACATATCACAAAACCTTCAATACAATATGGAAGACTGTATCCACTACTGGAAAAATGATTTTTCCCAACGCTTCTATACCAACGGTTTGTCAAACCGTTGGTATAGGTACCCTTTCCCAACGGTTTGGCCAAACCGTTGGGAAAGCCCATATTTTGGCCACCTTTCCCAACGGTTTGGACAAACCGTTGGGAAAGGTTGAATTGGGGAGGCCCTTTGCCAACGGTTTTGGCAAACTGTTGGGATAGGCTACCCTTTCCCAACGGTTTGCCAAAACCGTTGGCAAAGGGCCTCCCCAATTCAACCTTCGGCCAAACTTTGCAAAAAAACACTAGACTTTTCCCAATGGTTTTCAGAACCGTTGGGAAAAGTCTAGTGTTTTTTTTTGGAATCATCCTACGGAGAACATTATATATATCAAAATTTAAAATAATTAGAACAATACATATATATTTTTATGGAATTACGTAAACAAAAGTCATGTTAGGTTAGTGGTTAAGTCTTTGAGTTATAAACTAGAGGTCCTGGGATCAAATCCCACCGGGTGTTTTATTTTTGGAATTTATATACCAACGGTTCCATTACCGTTGATATAGATTTCATATTACCTATACCAACGGTTTTTGGAAAACCGTTGGTATAGACCTATCCCAACGGCTTACTTGGCTACGGTTCTCCAAACCGTTGGTATAGGATATATCAACGGTTTGGAGGCCTATACCAACGGTTCCAAACCATTGGTAAAGGTTAGTTTTCCAGTAGTGATCATAATAAATCAACTTCAAACAAGTGTAAAATCCATCAAAGGATGTTGATATAGATGAAATCAAAACTATTTGAGAGAAATACATCTTTCTATTTTGAAATCATTTAAAAGACACATAATTATAAAAGAAAAAATTTATTTTGAAAATATTCTTATAAGCTTGTAAGGTAATATTTTAAGGTTTTATAATGGTGGAAAATAGCCGCACCCGCCGTATAAGTTAAAAAAAACATTCTTACCTTAATTTGTCGAAAAGGTCATAAAGTACCTTGTTTGGAAAACAACGGAAAGATTCCTTTCAAAACATTTTATAAAAAGTAAAACAAGGGTATAAATGAATTTAACCCATATTCCAGGAAATAGTAAAAATGTTTTGAAATACATTTTTAAGAAACACGAATGTTGATGATAAAGAAGTCTCAGAAGATACTTTCGTAAAAACAACCTCGGATAATAAAGAGATTGTAAAATTAACCCTTACCTTGTAATTTTACTTAGTCGAGGGTACATTAAACTCCTGTATAATAGTTAAATCATTTTTATTAAATTATAAAAGAACCACATACATAAATATGATATCATATATGATATTCTAATATTGTTTTGTTAATAATATTTCAGTAATATCATTGTTTTGGGTGTTAACTAATTCATTTTCCTTTATATGTTTTGTTATGTAAGTCATGTTTGTTATGGATAGGATGTATTTGATTCATATTCAGAATGATATTAAGTTCTTAAACATTATTTTAAATCATAAAATGAAAATTATTCTTGAATGGTTATTATGGGGAATGAATCTCATCATGTTCGTGGAGACGGTAATCCATACATACGCACGAGCGACAATATCATTCTATTGATGGTGAAATCGTATGTAATTGGATGATATATTACATATAAAGAATAATTAACATGTTATATTTATTATTTACATCAATTATACCCATCCAAATAATGAAGTGTTGAATAACAAACTACACCACGACGTGGAGACGGTAAGCCGTACGTACACACGTATGGTGACTTTGTCATTCATAGGATGAATAGAATAATAAATATGGTTATACCATATTTATAATAACATAAAATTATGTAGAAGGTACTTTAGTTATTACTTTTGTATGTAAACAATAAAGAAAGAGGAAGTGGAAGAAGAAAAGAACTTTGAAAGAGCTGATGAAATTATTATCTCTTCTTCGGGTGCTTCCTTTTGATTTGATCAAAATGGATCCTTAGGTTGAATTCATGATCAAATTAAGGACTATAGGTTGAATTTATGGTAGTTGGGAGGATATTTGAGCAGGATTTGGCCGAGCCAAATGACTTTGGAGGTGTGATTTTGAGAGAAGGGGAAGTACCCTTTTATAAGAGAGGTGAATGTCACTTTAGGAAAAGCTTGAAATATTAATTTATTATAAAATAATTTTCAGTTTATAATGGATAAAAATGTATTTATTTAGATTCTAAGGTGGGGATGAGTCAAAATACTCTCAACCAATAGGATTTAGACAATTTTAGGTCACCATATTAACCTTATCTTTTAGATTTAACTCTTAGTTAAATAGTTTAACTTTTACAACATATTCTTGTATTTTTATATTACATGGTTAATAAAATAACTATAAAATTCCAAGAGAAACTAAATTGGTTCATTAATGGAATATATATAATTATATAAGTAATTTGACCAAACCTTATATTTTTAGTAATATTACATCGTTTAATAATATAGTATTTGTTTTAAAAAACTCATTTATGTCAATTTTGACACTATTTAGTATTTGGTTTTTGTGAAAGTCATAAAAACTTATTTACTTCAAAAAAATACATTAAATCAATCCTAAAATGTCATATTAACCTATAAAATTAGTTTAATGTATTAAAAGTCTCAATTTACATTTATTTGGATATTTATAATATCAATTATTTTAATCTTTCATTAATAAGGTAAGTACTGCATCATCATTGTGTCATAAATAAATTTAATTATTTAATGTCTAAAAATTATAAATAAAATACCATTATGTAGGATTTTTTTTATATTTATAATGAATATTTATAGTCTAATTTATTTTATGTATAACCCTATATTAAAAATGTTTTAGTTATTAAAATTTGAATTTAACACTTTTAACTCTTCTTTAAATAAAATAATAATAAATGTCCTAATCTAATCCAAGTGGATAAAATAGGACAATATTTTATTCCTAAGGTTGATTTTGGTCGAAATAAACTTATCCAATAGAATTAGGACATGTGTTAGGGTAATTATAATATCATTTTTACCTTTAATTACCCTATTTACTTTTAACTGTGGTAAATAAAATTCAAAAGTTACTATTCCCCAAAAATTATTTTCATCTTATTGAACCAAATTTTACTTATTGATGTCAACCATTTCTCTCAGATTTTTTAAATTCAATTTACAGAAGCAATAAAATTACATTTTATGCAAATTTGCAAATGTGCCTAAAAGGTGGGTAAAAGACGTTAAAAAGTTCAATAAAATTTTATACATATAATTTTATCATAAAATGACTCCAATGGATTACATTGAAATTATATAAGTATTATGAATCTATTTTTACTTACAATAAATTTAAATAAAATAAATAATTATTTAAATAAAAAGTCAGTTTTAAACAATAACGCAGTGTTTTTCACTATTCATCAAAAATTGAAAGTTTTCAGAAAAATACAAAAAATTCACCCTAAGATAATTTTGATATTATGAATCCAAAAATGAAGTCCATTTTGAAAAATAAAATTTATAAAATTTCAAAAAGTGGATATTACTATTCATAATAGCTAGTTTGATTGGTTGTGGTGTGCTAGAACTCGAAGTTGCGTACAATACAAGCTATTGTATTATTCAAAGAGAAGCATACCGTGGAAGATTGGGGTGTTACAATATTACCTCCTTCAAATAATTTCATCCTCGAAATTTCTAGAAAATTACCACATAAAAAGATTCGGGTGGTTCTTCATCATAAGTTCCTTGGGTTTCCATGTTGCCTCTTCCATCTTATGGTTTCTCCATAGAAATTTTACCAGAAGAGTTGTTCGGTTTCTCAACACTTGTTCTCTAGTATCAAGAATCTTGACAAACTCTTCATAATAAGACAAATCGAGTTCCAGTTCTATTTCTTCATAGGTGAGTACATGCGTTGGGTCAGACATGTATTTTATCAATAGTGATACGTGAAATACATCATGAACTTTGGAGAGACTTGGAGGCATTGCCAAACGATAAGCTAAAACTCCAATTCGTTCTAGAATTTCAAAAGGTCCGATGTACCTAGGACTTAATTTACCCTTCTTACCGAATCGTATAACACCCTTCCATGTAGATACCTTCAATAAAACATAATCTCCTACTTGAAATTCCAAATCCTTCCTTCGGTTATCGACATAGATTTTTGCCTACTTTGAGCTGCTTTGATGTGGTTTTGGATAATCTTCACCTTTTCCATTGTTTCCTCAACAAGTTCTGGGCCTACGAGTTTTCTTTCACCAACATCATCCCAACAAGTTGGTGTGTGACATCTCTTTTCATATAATGCTTCATATGATGCCATATGAATACTTGAATGGAAACTATTGTTATAGAAAAATTATACTAGAGGTAAATATTGATCCCACATACCTTGAAAGTCAAGTGAGAAAGATCTCAACATGTCTTCTAAGGTTTGAATAGTCCATTCTGATTGTCCATCAGTTTGAGCGTGGTAGGAAGTGCTTAAATGAAGTTTAATATCTAGGGCTTTCTGAAGACTTTTCCAAAATCTTGATGTAAAATGGGGATCATGATCAGAAATAATCAATAGGGGTACACCATTAAGTCTTAAAAATTCATTAATATATATTCTTTCTAAATGTTCAAGTGGTAAATCTTCTCTTATAGCAAGAAAATGTGCTGACATGGTAAGACGATCAACAATGACCCATATTGCATCATTCCTTCTAGGAGTCTTTGGTATCCCCATGACAAAGTACATCGTAATATTATCCAATTTCTACTCAGGTATGGGAAGAGGTTTCATAACTCCTCTAGGATGTTGTCTTCTAGCCTTCACCTATTGACAAACCATACATCTTAACACATAATCAGCAATCTCCCATTTCATATTGTCCCACAAAAAATGTTCCTTCAAATCTCTATACTTCTTAGTGATACCAGGGTGTATAGAGAAATTGGAGCTATGATCATCATCTAACAATTCCCCTTTTAGATCAGGTATATCAGGAACACAAAGTCTCTTCCCAAATTTGAAAATTCTATCTTCATATACGAAGTCGATCATTCTCCCATCTTTCACAGCTTTAATTTTATTTTGAAACTTTTCATCATCGGTCTGAGAAATTTTTATCCTTTTTAGTAAAGATGGATTGACAACCATGTGAAAAAGTATTGATGTTTCACCTTCCATGATTATTACCATATCCATCTTTACTATATCCATGAACATAAGATCCCTTTCAACTCTCATCTTGTTTAAAACCCCATGATTCTTTCTGATCAAAGCATCCACCACCATATTTTCCTTCCCCAGGTGGTAGTGTATAGAGCAATCATAATCCTTGAGTAGTTCAAGCCATATCCTTTTCCTCATGTTGAGTTATTTTTGTGAGAAAATATACTTCAAACTCTTATGATCAATATAAATCTCACATTTTTCACTATAGAGATGGTGTCTCCATATATTCAGAGAAAAGATTACAGATGCTAACTCAAGATCATGAGTGAGATAGTTTTGTTCATGAATTTTTAGCTGTCGTGATGCATAGGCAATAACTCTATCATTCTGCATAAGGACACAACCAAGTCCTTTATTTGAAACATTACTATAAATAACAAACCCATCATTCCCCAATAGTAGAGTCAAGATAAGATCATTGACTAATCTTCTATTCAATTCTTCAAAACATTCTTCACACTCTTTTGTCCAAAAAAATTTAACCCCTTTACACATGAGTTTGGTTAATGGGTTAGCCAATCAGAAAAAATTCTGGATGAAACACCGATAGTAACCCACTAAACCAATAAAACTGCGTACCTCAGTTATACTTGTCGGTGCTGGAAATTCTTGGATTTCCTTGGTCTTTAAATGATAAACATATATTATATCCTTAGAGACAATATGTCCAAGAAAAGAAATTTCCTGAAACCAAAATTCACACTTGCTAAACTTCTCATATAATTCATTTCTTCTGAGGGTTTTTAGAATAGTGTGCAAGTGATGTTCATGATCTTCGTAGTTTTTTGAGTATACCAAGATATCATCAATAAATACCACTACAAAGTCATCAAGATATTCCTTGAAAACTCTATTAATTATATCCATGAAAACAGAGGGTGCATTAGTGAGTCCAAAAGGCATTACTGTAAACTCGTAATGCCCGCACCTAGTATAAAATGCTGTCTTTAGAATGTCTTCCTTATTCACACACAACTGATGATATCCAGATCTAAGGTCAATCTTTGAAAAATATTGAGATCCATGAAGTTGATCGAATAAATCATCAATGAAAGGTAGAGAATACTTATTCCTTATTGTTATAACATTAATCTCCCTGTATTCAATGCACAACCTCATAGATCCATATTTTTTTTAACAAAAAGAACAGTGGATCCCCATGGAGAAACACTAGGGTGAATAAATCCTTTATTACTCAAATTCATATAGTTGTTTCTTTAGTTCCACTAATTCCAAAATGTCCATTCTATAAGGGGTATTCGATATGGGCCTTAAACCAGGAATTAAATCAATATAAAACTCAATTTATCGTTCTTAAGGATGTCTAAGTAAATCCTCTAGAAACACATCAAAATATTCTTGAACAATAGGTACATCCTATATTTGAAAATTCCTTTCTTCACCCATAGTTATTTCACTCTCTTCCTCCCTAATAATTGAATTTAGTAGAGCTACTGAGGGTGGATCTAGATAATAATTAGATGAAGATGTTTCTTCTCTAAAGATAAGGTATTCCTTATCATCATCAAAAATTGTAACCTCATTCTTCTTACAATAAATTTTCGCATCATGGTCTAAAAGCCAATCCATTCTAAGGATTATATCAAATTAAATCATGGGTATGATGATGAGATTAACAAATAAATCACGTTTATATGCCCTAATGAGAACTAATTTACAAAACTTTATTACAATGATACTTCCCTTAGAAGTTTTTACTGACAACTCCCTTGTTAAATCAATTTGGAAATATCTAATTTTCTTAGCAAACTGGGAAGATATGAAACAATGTGATGATCCAGAATCAAATAAAGCATTGGCTAAATTTTAGGAAACCATTAAAGTACTTACCACCACATTAGTAGGAGTTTCAACCTCAATAGTAGTGATCACATAAGCTTGTCCTTGCTCCATTTTCCCTTTTTGAGGTAAGTTTCCTTGGCGCTTAGGACATTCATTTGTATAATGCCACATTTCTCTACAATTGTAGCATTCAACATTGAAAACCTCTTTCTTTCCCTTGAAATCACAATCTTGGTGACCTTTTTCACCACACTTGTAATAGACTCTCATTCCCTTTAGGTAAGTACATAGGTGTTTCTTCCCATATTTACTACAGGATGGAAATTCAACTTTTCCCTTCTTCCCCTTATTTCCATTTCCAGAGTGTTCAGTATATCTCTTCTTCTCTTGCTTCGCTTTAAAGTAGTTAGACTTAGAGAATTCCTTTTCTATCTTGATAACACATGAGACTATATTTTTGTATGATGAGAAGGATTGTGAGACTAATGCTCAACAGAGAAATTATTTTAACCTGTCAAAGAATCGATCAATATTACTCCTTGGGTTAAATATATAATCTACAACATGCCTTTCTAACCTTGTAAAGTTAGCCTTATATTTTGTGACATTCTCATCCTTATTTTTCCTTAGACTTTAAAATTGTCTTTCCATATCCGCTTGATGGTCATGATGAATTTATTTTTCTAATAAAAGATCTTTAAACTCCCTCCATTCTATATTTGATACTTCTTCATCCTACTTTGTGTTTTGAATTAATGACCACCATTGATCCGCATCTCCTGTGAGGCAATAAACTACCATGATAACTTTTTCCCTTTTGCTACCCCCCAAAGCATGAAATATTTTCTTTAAGGAACTTATCCATTGCTCAACTACAATTTGATTTTTAGTCCCATTGAATGTTGGTGGTTGTTTCCTCATGAAGTATTCTAACATCAATCCTACGCATTGTGGATCAGGGTGCTCCATATGGGTAAGGTTATTATTTATAACCTGAGTGAGTTGTCTCAGTATGATTATAAGTTGTTTAGCATCAGTTTTATCACTAAATCCACTATAATTATCTTGAGTAGGAGGGAAATCCCTACATGGATTACATGCGTTGATATGGTTTCCATTCCTTCTACTAGGTGCCATTTCTAAACAATGACATACACTAGATTAGTTTATGAATCACAATACATAATTCTAAACTAGTAAAATATCTAACATAAATTGAACAGTTTATGCATACAATCTGTAATCATAAAAAATGTTTTCTTTGAGGAAGTATTTACTCATAAATCCTTTATAATGGCTTGTAAAGAAAATGTGAATTATCCTAAGCATATCCCCCAGGAGTGTCGTAACTAAGAGTGCATCAAGGCCCATTGTCATGTACCAGGATACCCCGAGTCAAGCCCGAAACTCCTTGTCGGAGTTTTCACTTCTAGGTATATCTATTTCATAGCCGCCTCTACCTACTTGTATCCAAATAGGGATGTATTTCTTGGAAAACTCACAAAATCTCTACATTACCAAAATTCTAGTTAGTTATTCTATATTAATCCTCAAAGTTTATCTTAGAGTAATGTTCTCTGATCAGAGTTTTTCTAAATCCAGTTTCCAAGGTTTGTACTAAACATCCTATGATACCAATTGTAATGCCCCGATCCTAATTACCCAGAGTCGGTTCATTATTACATAACATTGGCATGATCACAAGTGATAAAATCCTAAAAGACTAATCAGTTTAGTAGCCTTTTAAGTACTAGATACATACATAAGTTTTACATTACATTATAAAATGAAAAAACAACAACATTGTGTCTCTTTTGAACACACTCATATCTCATAGCCTATCCTTGTAGGTCAATCATAATATACTTCTTTGCATCCTAGTAAAAATAAAACATAGGAAAGGGGTGAGCTCAGATGCTCAGTAAGGATAACAATATAGCAGAAACTTTCATAAATAAGTATAAACATTTAAGGAAATGTATAAGAATAAAACACAAGCCTTATAAACTTAAACTTCATCATAATATGGGAAAGATAAATCAAATAATTTCATTTACTACATGAATATTCTACTAGTTGAATAATCACATGTAATATCAATAACTAATTTAATAATGATAAAATGCATAATGCTGAACATCATAACCACATAGTCAAGGCCTTATGACAAGACTGCAAATAAAATTTTTTCAAGGCCTTATGCCAAGACACTGGTTTGTCTTATGAGACCTACTGGTGCATCGAGGAGCTATAGTGGGCTCCACCCATCACTTACTAAGTCCAATTCATTCCTCATATGAAAAGGTTGAAACATAACATAAACATTTGTATTAAAACTAGCATACTCAATGTTAATACTTTAACCATAAAATATGAATGGTATAAAAATAACACATCCACAGTCAAACATATCAAAAAAACTTAAATACAATATGGAATATTGTATCATAATAAATCAACTTCATTTAAGTGTAAAATCCATTAAAGGGTGTTGATATAGATGAAATCAAAAACTATTTGAGAGAAATATCTATCTCTATTTTAAAATCATTTAAAAGTCACATAATTATAAAAGAAAACATTTATTTTGAAAATATTATTATAAGCTTGTAAGGTATTATTCAAAGGTGTTATAACAATGGAAAATAGCCTCACCCACCGTATAAGTTAAAAAAAACATTCTTACCTTAATTTATCGAAAAGGTCATAAAGTACTTTGTTTGGAAAACAATGGAAAGATCCCTTTCAAAACATTTTATAAAAAATAAAAAAAGAGTATAAATTAATTTAACCTGTATTCTAGGAAATAGTAAAAATGTTTTGAAATAAATTTTAAAGAAACACGTATGTGGATGATAAAGAAGTCCCAGTAGATACTTTCGTAAAAACAACCTCGAATAATAAAGAGATTGTAAAATTAACCCCTACCTTGTACTTTTTATTAGTCAAGGGTACGTTAATATCCTATATAATAGTTAAATAATTGTTATTAAATTATATAAGAACCACATACATAAATATGATATCATATATGATCTTATAATATTGTTTTGTTAATAATATTTCAGTAGTATCATTATTTCGGGTGTTAACTGATTCATTTTCCTTTATATGTTTTGTTACGTAAGTCATGTTTGTTATGGATAGTATGTATTCGATTCATATCCAGAATAATATTAAGTTCTTAAGCATTATTTTAAATAGTAAAATGAAAATTATTCTTGAATGGTTTCGATGGGGAATGAATCTCATCATGTTCGTGGATAAGGTAATCCGTACGTACGCACGAGCAACAATATCATTCCATTGATGGTGAAATAGTATATAATTAGATGGTATATTACATATAAAAAATCATTAAAATTTTATATTTATTAATTATATAAATTATACTCATTATTATACCCATCCAAATAATGAAGTGTTGAATAATAAACTACACCACGACGTGGAGACGGTAAGTCATACGTACGCACGTATGATGACTTTGTCATTCATAGGATGGATAAAATAATAAATATGGTTGTAACATATTTATAATAATATCACAGTATGTAGAAGGTACTTAATTTATTACTTTGGTATTAAAAAAACAAAGAAAGAGGAAGTGGAAGAAGAAAAGAACTTTGAAAGAGCTGATGAAATTATTATCTCTTCTTCGGGTGCTTCCTTTTTATTTGATCAAAATGGATCCTTAGGTTGGATTTATGATCAATTTAAGGCATATAGGTTTAATTTAGGATATTTTTGAGGATATTTGAGCAGGTTTTGGCTGATCTAAATGGATTTGGAGGTGTGATTTTGAGATAAGGGGAAGTACCCTTTTATAAGAGAGGTGAGAGTCACTTTTGGAAAAGCTTGAAATATTAATTTATTATAAAATCATTTTCAGTTTATAATGAATCTGAATAGATTTATTTATAAGATAAGGTGAGTATGTGTCTAAATCCTCTCAACCAATAGGTTTTAGACACGTTTAGGTTACCATATTAACCTTATCTTTTAGATTTAACTCTTAGTTAAATAGTTTAACTTTTACAATGTCTCCTTGTATTTTTATATTACATGGTTAATAAACTTACTATAAAATGACAAGAGAAACTCAATTGGTTCATTAATGAAATATATATAATTGTATAAGTACTTTGTCCAAACCTTATATTTTTAGGAATATTACACCATTTAATAATATATTATTTGTTTTAAAAAACCCATTTATGTCAATTTTGACACTATTTAGTATTTGGTTTTTGTGAAAGTCAGAAAAACTTGTTTACTTCGAAAAAAATACTTTAAATCAATCCTAAAATGTCATATTAACCCATAAAATTAGTTTAATATATCAAAAGTCTCAATTTACATTTATTTGGATATTTATAATATCAATTATTTCATTCTTTCATTAATAAGGAAATTACTACATCATCATTGTGTCATAAATAAATTTAATTATTTAATGTCTAAAAATTATAAATAAAATACCATTATGTAGGAAATATTTTTATCTTTATAATGAATATTTATATTATAATTGATCTTATATATAACTATATATTAAAAATGTTTTAGTTATTAAAATTTAAATTTAACACTTTTAACTATTCTTTAAATAAAATAATAATAAATGTCCTAATATAATACAAGTGGATCAAAGAGGACAATATTTTATTCCTAATGATTATTTTGGTCAAAATAAACTTATCCAATAGAATTAGAAGATGTGTTAGGGTAATTATAATATCATTTTTACCTTTAATTACCCTATTTACTTTTAACCGTGATAAATAAAATTCAAAAGTTACTATTCAATTTTTTTTTATTTTCATCCTATTGAAACATATTTTACTTAATGATGTCAACTTTTTCTCTTGAATTTTTGAAATTCAATTCACAAAAGTGGTAAAATTACATTTTATGCAAATTTGCAAATGTGCCTAGAAGGTGGGTAAAAGACGTTAAAAAGTTCAATAAAATTTTATACATCTAATTTTATTATAAAACGACTCTAATTAATTAAATTGAACTTATATAGTTATTATGTATCTATTTTGAATTAAAATAAATTTAAATAAAATAAATAATTATTTAAATAAAAAGTCGGTTTTAAACAATAACGCAATATTTTTCACTATTCATTAAAAATTGAAAGTTTTCAAAAAAATACAAAAAATTCACCCTAAGATAATTTTGATATTCTAAATCCAAAAATGAAGTCCATTTTAAAAAATAAAATTTTTAAAATTTTAAAAAGTGGGTATTACTATTTATAACAGCTAGTTTGATTGGTCGTGGTGTGCAAGAACTCGAAG
This sequence comes from Viscum album, assembly GCA_963277665.1. NCBI lineage: Eukaryota > Viridiplantae > Streptophyta > Magnoliopsida > Santalales > Viscaceae > Viscum > Viscum album. Next base: position 158,900,447 of record OY728137.1, read on the forward strand.
TTGCATACAACACAAGCTATTATCACTAGTAGAAATATGGGATTTAACGTCGACGTAATAACGTCGGTTTTCATAAACCAACTCCAATAGTATGTGAGGAAAATGTTTTCGCGTCGGTTTTCAGAAAAACCGACTCCAATAATAAAAAAAATATTCGACATGATTTTCCGCGCCGGTTTTTAGAAAACCAACGCGGAATATGAAAAAAAAAATGATTTCGCGTCGGTTTTCAGAAAAACCGACGCCAAAAATTTAAAAAAAAACATTCGGCGTCAGTTTTTTTTTTAAAACCGACGCCATATATAGATGTTTCGGCGTCGGTTTTTGAAGAAACCGACGCCGAAACATAAAAAAAAATTGATTTTTGGTGTCGGTTATTCTCAAAACCGACGCCGGATGTTTTTTTTTTAAATTTTCGGCATTGGTTTTATTAAAAACCGATGCCGAAAATCTTTTATAATTTATCGGGGTGGCGAAACCCTCATTCTGTTGGATCGTCGAAATCGAAACCCGCTGCGGCTCCTTCGACTCCCGATGACCTTCGAAGCTCTATTTCTGATTTTGGGGGGCCATTGTTGACAGTTTTGTTCGGTTTTCACATTTTTTGGTTTGCCGTTCTTGGTTTTTATCTCTTGTTTTATCTTACGTTGTTTATATATTCTTCTGTAACCCTAAATTACACGACTTGCAATGTTAGTTCGATTTTAGTTTTTGTTTATCATTATTTTTGGTTTTGTATTATCATTGTTGTTATAGATTCTGTAGTGTTTATTTTTAGAAGTCATTATACCGAACGTAGTTTGGATTGAGGATCTCCATTCGGGTTGAACTTCAAATTTTGTAAGTTTTTTTTAATTTTGTAGATAAATCATTTATCATTCAATTTTGTTATTGATTTTCTTTAATTATTAGTTTATATTTTATTTTAAATGTGTTAAGACATGGTTAAATATTCTTTCAACAAACATTCTTAAATATCCTGTCAACAAATTGTATATTTTTACATTGACTGCTATCAAATTTCATCCAATACACATACTGAATCCTTTAAATCAATGCAATCTTCAATTATTAAATGTGTTTTTGTTTAAAAATTATCTGATAGATATTTAAATGTTTATATGTTTTAATATATTCATCAAATTTATTGTGATATTAGGTATTTTATGGATCGTAATTAGATTCATCTACGAAGAACCACTAGTGAATATGAAAAAGGAGTTGATAATTTTTTGGAATTCGCTAAACGACATCTTCAAAACAGTGATTTTATTTTCTGTCCATTTGTAAAGTGTGTAAATATGAGAAAGTTAAACTCCAGAGAAATCAAGGATCATCTCATTTGTTATGGTTTTAGATTTAATTATACACGTTGGATTTGGCATGGTGAAACAACTGAAAATTCAACATCCAATGTTGATGAAGATATTCATAATGAGGCATAGGATCGTATTGAATAATTAATTCATGATTTAGGTGTTGAAACCATCGAAAAAACACCACCTGTTGAACGATTGTATGGAGATTCTGAGAAACCATTATTCCTAGGTTGCAGTAAATATACAGTGTTATCAGCAGTTTTGAGATTAGTTAACTTAAAAGAAAGAAATGGGTGGACTGATAAAATTTTCTCCAGTTTACTTGAGATTTTAAAAGAGCTACTTCCAGAAGGCAACGGGCTTCTAGATTCTAATTATGAGGCGAAGAAAATATTATGCCTAATGAGATTTAGGTATAAAAAGATACATGCTTGCCCCAATGATTGTGTACTATATAGAAAAGAAAATGAATATTTATCAAGTTGTCCTACATGTGGGACATCACGCTATAAGATAGATTGTAAAGTCAACTAAGATTCATTCTCAGGTGATGTCATCTAACGTCATGCAAAATCAATTTTGTACTTTACAATGATATCATCCAATATTTTTTGCATACAATTCTGATAATTCAATTCTGATTCATTTTTAGGTACCAGAATCAAAACTCCTACTAAATCAATTTGGTACCTTCCAATAATTCCTCTTTTGAAGCGTCTATTTGCAAATTTAATTAATGCAAAAAGGTTAATATGACATTCAGATGAGCGTATCTCTGATGGTAACTTACGTCACCCTTCCGATTCACCATAGTGGAAGAGTTTTGATAAAAAATTTCATGATTTTGGAAGTGAAGTTAGAAATATCAGAATGGGATTGTGTACTAATGGAATGAATCCATATCGGAGCCTCAGTAGCCAAACATAGTTCATGGACTGTTTTGCTGGTAGTTTACAACTTGTCCCCACATCTATGTATGAAGAAAAAATATGTTATGATAAGATTGATGATTTCTAGACCAAAACAACCGGGAAATGATATAGATGTGTATCTTTCACCATTGATTGATGATTTGAAACTGTTATGGGAGGAAGGTGTTAATGTTTTCGATGCATACAATAAAGAGTATTTTCTTTTACGTGCTATGATAATGTTCACTATAAACGACTTTCCTGCATATGGAAAATTATCTGGATATAGTGTTAAGGGACATAAAGCATGTCCAATTTGTGAAGAACAAAATTCATATTATCAACTGAAGAATGGAAGAAAGATAGTGTACATGGGACATCGAAGATTTTTGCAAATTGATCATCCTTATCATAGATTGAAAAAAGCATTTAACGGTTTACAGGAATACAACCTTCCCCCTCGACCATTGTCAGTTGAAGAATACTATGACAGGGTGAGAGATATTGATTCAACATTTGGAAAGAGAAGAAGTTCTGGATTTCAAAAACATATCTGGAAGAAGCAGTCTATTTTTTTCGAACTACCTTATTGGAGATTTTTAGAGATAAAACATAACATTGATGTTATGCATGTTGAGAAAAACATATATGATAGTTTTATTGGAACTTTGTTAGACATAAAAGGAAAGACAAAAGATGGATTGCATGCTAGATTGGACTTGATATTAATGAGAATATGTTTGGAGTTAGCTCCCACTGTGAAAGGAAACAGAACATATTTACCTCCAGCTTGTCACACATTAAGCAAGATTGAAAAGATGAATTTTTGTCAATGTCTTCATGGTATTAAAGTACCAAGTGGTTTTTCTTAAAATGTGAATAATTTGGTGTCATTGAAGGATTTTAAATTAATAGGTATAAAATCTCATGATTGTCATGTGTTGATGCAACAACTTCTACCAGTAGCAGTGTGTGGTATATTGCCGACATCTATTAGAAAGACTATCATCAGGTTATGTAATTTCTTCAAATCCATTTGTAGCAAAGTCGTTGATCCAAATTTGTTAGATGTGTTGGAGAATGAAGCAACTCTTATTCTTTTTCAACTAGAAATGTATTTCCCACCCACATTTTTTGATATAATGGTTCATCTGCTGATTCATTTGGTGCGTGAGATAAGAATATGTGGGCCTTTTTATTTAAGATGGATGTATCCTTTTGAAAGATATATGAAAATTTTAAAAGGATATGTTAAAAATCCTTATCGACCAGAGGCCTCTATTGTTCAAAAATATGTATCAGAAGTGGTGATTGAGTTCTGTACTGATTATTTGAATGAGGTGGAGCATATTGGTCTCCCTGTATCTCAATATATGAGAGTTGATAGTGAAGGTAGAGGGGTTCGAGACTTAAAGGTAAAGTTCATTCCACATGATGAAGTGATGCATGCACATTTATACATTTTGAACAACACAAATGAGGTTCAATCATATATATCCTCACATATTGCTGAATTAAAGTTACGATATCAGAAAAGAAACGAAAAGTGGTTGATGATTGAGCATAAGAAGACATTTGTTTCATGGTTTAAAGAGAAAGTCACCCAAGATATATCTGCATCAGAAACATTGAAGTGGTTAGCAAGGGGACCATCTCTTAATGTGATCACATGGTCTGGTTTTGATATCAATGGCTACACATTTTACACAAAAAACCTGGATGACAAGAGTACCATTCAGAATAGTGGTGTGATGTTTTTCTCTGAAGTAGTGCATTTTTCGAGTGCCAAAGATAAAAACCCAATTTCTGCATCAACGTCATATTTTGGAGTTATTGAAGACATATGGGAAATTGATTATATTAAATTTCAAGTCACTATTTTTAAGTGTAATTGGGTTGATAGTAATAGTGGTGTGAAACATGATGAATATGGGTTTAAACTGGTTGATTTGAAAAGATTTAATTACAATGAGGAACCATTTATCATGGCGACACATGAAAAACAAGTATTTTATGTCATTGATCCGTCAAATGATCAGTGGTCAGTTGTTTTGCAAGGAAAAAGATATCATTTGGGTGATGAAGATGATTCTGATGATGTTAGTGATTTACATAAACCTTATTCATCTATTATGCAATTTCAAGATGATTACAATGTGTATAAGATAGACATAGTGCATGCAGTACATACTGATCATGATGAAGGCATGTGGGAAAACAATAAATTAGTCTCCTAATTTTTCTGGTAAATATTTATATTTTGTTTCCATTTTTGAAACTTACAAATGCATGCCTATTTTTTTACTTACTTATTTTTGTTTTCTTTGTTTCTAATTATTCTTTTTTCTAATGATATGCAGGTACACAAAATTTCATTACACTTTCTAGTAGAAATTTCAGATACAGATAGAGAGCAGCAGTTACCGAGGTATATCTATTTTGACATATTATTAAATATTCAGTAATATACTTATTTAATGAAATAAAACTGTTAATTTATAAAAAAAATTGCAGGACTACTGATGCGTCCTCGGTGGAGCAGACTTCTCCTGTTACTACTCAAAAATCAATTTCTCAAGTTGGTAAACGTGGTATTACACGTTTACCAAAACTATCACTTGATCGTGATGATAACAAAGTACACATCCGTTTTGATGATGATAATAATGCAGTTGGCCCAAATGCAGTTCAGTTTGTCAGTTATATAGCGATACAGATCCATTGCAGGATTAATATTTTATATCCTGATTGGAAGTCAGTAGACAGGATGGTGAAGCAACAACTTTGGGAGGCTGTGACGGTAAAATATCTTTATTTATTTATTTTATCTCATTTTTTTAATATTATATAGTTTAAATGATATATTTAATTTATTCAATTACATATGACATTAAATTTTGAGGAAACCAAAGAAATTAGGAAAAGACATCTCTCTTTAGCGGCAGTTTGATGGAGAGATTTTAAAACCAAACTGACAAAAAATTATGTTTTTGGAAAGAGAAGGTTTGAAAGCCCATGTCTTAAGTATCCATATATAGATGAAGAAACATGGAAGTGATTTGTTAACAATCGTCAGGAAGAGAAATTTCAGGTATTGTAATTGTTTTATATTTTAAAATTTATGCTATATTTTCCTTATTACTTAGTAGTTTATTTTTATGTAACAGGCCTCTAGGAGATCTCATCAGAATATCCAGTTGCAAAACATATACCCTCATACTTTATCACGTGGAGGGTACTCATATTTGGAGCATAAAATGATTGAAGAAAAATTTGAAACATTAAGAGCTCGATCAAGTAGTGGTTCAGAAGAGGTCTAGTATGGTCCTCCATCTCCTCCCACTCGCCATGAGAAATGGAAACGAGCAAGAAGAAAAAAAATGAACAATATCTTATAGAAGAAGCTCATCAAGTGGCTGATAGAATTGTAAGTAAATATTATTTATTTGTTAACAATTTTTTTATTTTATAATTTATAAACACTAATATAACTTTTTTATTTTTCATTTCAGGATGAACTTCAGGAGAAAGAGACACATGGATCTTTTATCCCTGAGGGTAGGATGGATATCCTAGCCACTGCTTTGGGAAAGGCAGAACACCCCGGCCGTGTTAGAGGATATCAGACGGGTGTTAGTATTCAGAAGGTTTTTGGTAAGAGTAAGCAATCAAGAGACCCAGAAATCAAATCCTTAAAAGAAGAGCTGCAGGATATGAAACAGTCTATGGGTGATCAACTTCAAGCAGTAGTACAGAAGGCTTTATCAGAACACTTGGCAAGACAGTCACAGTCTGCGCAGCCTTCCGAGGTATATTATTTACTTGTCATCAATTTTTCTTTTTTATAAATTATAAACACTGATATAACTTTTTCATTTTTCAACATTCTCAGCCTACTCACCCGGACTACCCTACCTCATCTGCTTACCCAGCCCCATCTGGGCAGCCTTCCGAGGTATATTATTTACTTGTCATCAAATTTTCTATTTTATAAATTATAAACACTAATATAACTTTTTCATTTTTCAACATTCTCAGCCTACTCACCTGGACCACCCTGCCCCATCTGCTTACCCTGCCCCGTATGCACAACCTTTTAAGGTATATTATTTCATTTAATTTTTAATCAATTTTTCCATGTTATAAATTTTAAACACTAATATTGTCACGACCCGTCCTCGGGGCCCGTGCCGTGACTACCCCAAGCCCGCCTTCCATAGGCCAGGGGCTGGCGACTAGCACCAAGGCGTAAATTCCCGATAAAAAGGGAAGACATTGCCTTTGTAAAGTAAACAAACACCACATAGCAAGCAAGCAGAAGAAGTAAACACTAAGTAAAAGCTGGTACAACAGTAAGTGAAGAAAAGTAAGTGGGCTAGTATACAAACCCAAACTAAAAGTAAAGTACAACTGTAAGGGGAAAACAACAACTGTAAAGTAAAGCCACAACGCCGAGCTGTCCACTGGAGATCCCACCTGAAGGGTGGGTACAGATAGCCTCCACTGCTTCTCGGGTCCAGCCGACCGCTCCGAGTACGTCCCGCCCAGTGGTCCACCTCCAGGTATCGTCCTGCTCCACAAGCCTCAACCACGATCTGCGCTGTCCGTCGTCTGCAACCAACACAACGTTGTGCGGGCATAGCCCGTGCAGGGGTGAGTATAAGCTACTCAGTAGGGACCCCGAGACCCCCGAAGGTCTCCCAGAATTCACAAAGGATAATCCACAAAGGAAAGATACAATCACGAAGTAACATCTGACACCGTTTAGGTATATTCCATACATATACCTAAGTCATCAATTCTCGTTCGGCTCCAACATACGAACCCAAGTACAACCCAGTCCACACAGGAAAGCAAAACGTAAATCCACACAGGATAGCACAACATAATCCACATAGGAAAGAAAAACGTAAATCCACATAGGATAGCACAACACAATCCACATAGGAAAGCAAAACAGGATTCAGCTCACACAGGTATACTTCTTCATAAGACGATAAAGATGACCAGATATTGCCACTGATTCATCTAAGCCGTCGGACCCACAAAGGATCGATAGGTACTAACCCCCGCAATGACCCACAAAGGATCTGACCCACAAAGGATCGATAGGTAACTAACCCCCGCAATGACCCACAAAGGATCTGACCCACACAAGATCGATAGGTAACTAACCCCCGCAATGACCCACAAATGATTTGACCCACAAAGGATTGATAGGTAACTAACCCCCGCAAAGACCCACACAGGATCAGACCCACACAGGATCTGTAGGCGCTGACCCACATAGGACCGCTGAGCGCTGACCCACACAGGATCAGACCCACACAGGATCGGTAGCACTGATCCACAAAGGATCGCTGAGTGCTGTAGTCGTCGTCGTCGAATCCATTGAGGATCTCTGCACAGTCGTCGTCGTCGTCGCAGCCAGCTCTAGGGTTCCCGCACACAGCAAGCTCGCTCGGGAGGGTCCGCTCCACGAGCCGAGGGGCTGATACATCAACTGACACATAGTCCAGAGTTGATGTATCCAAAAGTTCTGTATCGTCAACAGGAACTCAACGTCGCAGACGGCACGTCAATCGGATGCCCGGTCTGAGAGTTATTGGCTTTTTCGTTCCAGGGGCCCGGTTGGTTTTTAAGGAAAAACCAACCCGACCATACTTCACCTGCGTCCAAACCTCAGGCGGAGTAATCCAAAAGATCCATCTCACTTAGAGGAATTCAACAAAGTCGATAGCACGTCAATCGGACGTCCCGGGCTCAAGATATAAGCGTTTCCGCTCCGAGGGCTCGGTTGGTTTCGTGTACGAACTAACCCGACTGAACCCAAAGTATTTCAAAACCTTGGGTGTAATATACCGAAATGACTGTCTTGATCTAAGGATCGCATCATCGCTGACGGCGCGTCGATCAGAGGCCCGTAACTCAGGATACGGGCAAAAGACCGAAAAGGTCCGAAAACGGGGGGTCTGGGCCCGGACTGACCCGGCCCGGCCGGCGCGACCTAGCCTGGGCGCGACCCGACTGGCCGGTCTGGGCGGCTCGGCGCTGGCCGAGCAGCCGCGCCAAAGGAGCCGCGACCCCCACGCGGGGGCCGCTCTGTGTCACTGGACGCGGCGCAAGGCCACGTCCCTTCCCCACGGTACCGCGTGGACGCGGGACCGGCTCTCGCCACCGCGGCTTCAGCCGCGACAGGTCTTCCTTGTTGGGTCGGAAGAAGCAAGGAAGATGGCAAGAGGGGGGGTGAATTGCCTTTTAAAAAAAGATTCACAAATTAAAAATCAAAGTAAAGATGCAGCGGAAATAAAGAAGGCAAGACACAAGAAATTTGATAACGGAGTTCGGCCAAAACCCGGCCTACGTCTCCGCTCCCAACTCAACCGTTGAGATATTCCTACCGCTTGCTTTTCAATGGTTATAGCAAGAAACCCACTAGGCTTTGAGGTAGCACTAGGACCTATTACAGCTTGCTTTTATTGGTTAAGCAAGAACCCAATGCTTTTAATGGTTAAGCAATAACCCACTAGCCTTTTTAACGGGTGAAGGCTAGCTCACCGACAACTCAAGCCCTTTAAAAGGAAAGGCTTGAAAAACCTCTTCACACCTTATTGGTGGTGTGAGAACCCAAAGAAAGGGAGATGAGGAAAGAGTTTGGGGTTTGTAGACACAAACCCAAATTTAAAGCTCACAAAATATAAAACAAGAAAAACCCGTATTTGAGGAAGACTTGGGCGCCAAAGTATGATGGAGTTGATGTAGCGTGCTTCTCCCAAGCTTCTTGAGGTGCTCCTTGGATGTGGAAGTTGTTGGAGCACTTGAGGTTCCTTTGAGGAAGTCCACCGGAGGTTGGCCAATTGATGGAAAATGAGTATAGTGGCTTTGCAAGTGTTCCGGTTAGTGTCCGGGGCTTCCTCAGCCTTTATTTATAGGCTAGGATCCTTTGGGGAGGCTTCGGAGCCGTTGGAGAAGGCTTTGGAGCCGTTGGAGGCCAAAAGAAGGTTGACTGGTCAACCCCAACGGCTAGTTTGACTGGGCTACCGGCTGGCCGGTACAGTCCCACCGGTTGGCCGGTGCCTTGGATGAGAAGAAGAGTCTTGGTCCAGGCTCCACCGGTCGACCGGTGCAGAGCCACCGGCTGGTCGGTGGCAAGACAGTAGCAAACACTATTTGAGCTGGGTGCCACAGGTCGACCGGTGGCAGAGCCACCGGTCGACCGGTGGGAAGGCAGTAGCTTCCACTGTTTGGTCTGGATGCCACCGGCTGGCCGGTGGTGAAGCCACCGGTCGGCCGGTGGACTGAATTTCAGTCCATTTGAAGTCCATTCTTGGGCCAACTTCTTGGCAACCTTGTGCCTATCATCCACAACACTTAAACACAATGTTAAACACATATTAAAGTGATTGTGATCATGAAAATCAAAGAGTGTGGGGTACAACAATCTCCCCCTATTTTGATGATCACAATCACTTATCAAGCAATGTAAAAACTTAAATGAAATGCATGCCTAAATGATAAATTGAAAAAAAATACTAAGCATGAGAGAAAAGATTCTCCCCCAATCAATCAAGAAATTTCTCCCCCTTTGTGATTATCAAAATAGAATGGGGCATAAAGCTTGATTGAGGGAGATTGAGATTTTAAAAACAAGATTTGAGATTTGAAAATCAATTGAGATTTTTGAAATTGAAATGAAAATTTGAATAACAGTTTGAATTGAAAGTTTTGAAACAAAAACAAATTCGATACCAACTGTTGGAAACCAATTGAAAATTGAAAATTCTAAATTGATTTGAAAAAGAATTGAAAATTGAAATTTGAAACCAAATGTAATTTTTGAATTAAAAATGAGAAAGTTCTCCCCCTAAATAAAAATAATGAATCACCGGGGAGTGGGATTTTGAAAAGAAACAATTTTAGGCCCGGAGAGACTCGCAAGGAGGGATTTTTCAATCCAAACTTGTCTCATGGCGGGTCTTCTCCTATAAAACTCGTCACTATAGAAAATAGACTTGGGTTGGCCATACCGGGCGTTTTTACAATTACACTCATTTATGAGATGCCCGGGTTTCTTACAATAATTGCAAAATTTAAAATCGGAGCTCCCCCTTACAAAAACAGTGGGTGCATGGGAGGAGGAGGCTATGTTGGTGTAGCCAAGTCCATGGGTGGTTCTAGATACTCGTTGAGAACCTAAGAGTTTGATCAAGTTTTGTTCCCCATTGGTGAACTTGGCTAGGGATTACCTAAGGTCCTTAATGGTTGATTCCAAGGAATCAACATTTGGGAAATTTTGGATTTTTAGGGAGAGTTCCTCCTTCTCTTTTAGAAGTTGTTCTTTTTCGGAGGAAAGTTTTTTGAAAGATTTTTTCAAAGCGACAAATTTTGAAGAAAGCTCGTGAAAACCATTTTCAAGTTGATCTCGAGCATGTTGGAGTTCTCCGTATAACAAATGATTGAAAGAATTAGAAGAACTTGAAGACGAAGATGAGGAAGAGGAGGAAGATACCTCATGTTTTGCCATTAGGCAATTATTACCTTGGTCGCTTGAGGAGAAGGAGGAGAAGGAGGAGCTATCACTCCAAGATGCCTTTGAAGCCTTCTTCTTTCCTTTCTTTTTCTTGGCCCTTTTCTTGTGAAGTGGGCTAGCAGGTTTGAATTTTTCGTCGAGTTCTTGCTCTTGAGCGGGTTCTTGCTTTGGAGCCTCGCTAGTACCTTCATAGGTTAGTTCTAAAAACTTCCAAATATCATGAGAAGATGTGCAAGAAGAAATACAATCAAAAACATTACGATCTAACCCACAATGTAGAGCATTCATGGCTTTGCCATCAAGCTCGAAATTTGCAATGTCTACGGGGGTCCATTTAGATTCATCGGGAGTAGAAAGTGAATAACCATGCATGACAATTTTAAAAATAGGATAACTAATGCTTTTAAGAAATGTAGTCATGCGGGTTTTCCAAAAAGAATAATCGGCTCCATCAAAGAATGGAGCACGATCCAAAGAAAAACCTTCGGGGGCGTAAGAGGTTGAAGCGGTAGAAGCCATCAAAAAGGATCTTTAATTTGAAACCGGTTAGGGAATTATTCAAATACGTCCTCTGATACCAAGTGTTGGGTCGGAAGAAGCAAGGAAGATGGCAAGAGGGGGGGTGAATTGCCTTTTAAAAAAAGATTCACAAATTAAAAATCAAAGTAAAGATGCAGCGGAAATAAAGAAGGCAAGACACAAGAAATTTGATAACGGAGTTCGGCCAAAACCCGGCCTACGTCTCCGCTCCCAACTCAACCGTTGAGATATTCCTACCGCTTGCTTTTCAATGGTTATAGCAAGAAACCCACTAGGCTTTGAGGTAGCACTAGGACCTATTACAGCTTGCTTTTATTGGTTAAGCAAGAACCCAATGCTTTTAATGGTTAAGCAATAACCCACTAGCCTTTTTAACGGGTGAAGGCTAGCTCACCGACAACTCAAGCCCTTTAAAAGGAAAGGCTTGAAAAACCTCTTCACACCTTAGTGGTGGTGTGAGAACCCAAAGAAAGGGAGATGAGGAAAGAGTTTGGGGTTTGTAGACACAAACCCAAATTTAAAGCTCACAAAATATAAAACAAGAAAAACCCGTATTTGAGGAAGACTTGGGCGCCAAAGTATGATGGAGTTGATGTAGCGTGCTTCTCCCAAGCTTCTTGAGGTGCTCCTTGGATGTGGAAGTTGTTGGAGCACTTGAGGTTCCTTTGAGGAAGTCCACCGGAGGTTGGCCAATTGATGGAAAATGAGTATAGTGGCTTTGCAAGTGTTCCGGTTAGTGTCTGGGGCTTCCTCAGCCTTTATTTATAGGCTAGGATCCTTTGGGGAGGCTTCGGAGCCGTTGGAGAAGGCTTTGGAGCCGTTGGAGGCCAAAAGAAGGTTGACTGGTCAACCCCAACGGCTAGTTTGACTGGGCTACCGGCTGGCCGGTACAGTCCCACCGGTTGGCCGGTGCCTTGGATGAGAAGAAGAGTCTTGGTCCAGGCTCCACCGGTCGACCGGTGCAGAGCCACCGGCTGGTCGGTGGCAAGACAGTAGCAAACACTATTTGAGCTGGGTGCCACAGGTCGACCGGTGGCAGAGCCACCGGTCGACCGGTGGGAAGGCAGTAGCTTCCACTGTTTGGTCTGGATGCCACCGGCTGGCCGGTGGTGAAGCCACCGGTCGGCCGGTGGACTGAATTTCAGTCCATTTGAAGTCCATTCTTGGGCCAACTTCTTGGCAACCTTGTGCCTATCATCCACAACACTTAAACACAATTTTAAACACATATTAAAGTGATTGTGATCATGAAAATCAAAGAGTGTGGGGTACAACATTCCTAGCGGCGCGCCGGCGGGAACTTCCGCGGACTACCAGACGCGCTCCGGTGGTCCGTTTTGCCTGCGTTTTGCGCCTACGGCTCTCCCGGGATCCGAACTTTACGGCGAAGGCCTCCAATCGCCATTCCGATCCCATTTCGTAAACGTCGTTAACCCACACATCAACGAAAAACTGCGGAGGGTTGTCGGGCCGTGTTTGTTTGGCCCGCACCCTCCGCTTTAGGTGATAACAATTGGGAATAATAATCAACACATGAAAACATAACAAGGCACAATTTTAATAAATTAAAATTGAACTTTGATCCGGGTTCATTGTTTTAGAAGTAAACAACCATGGGAATAAATATTATTCTCAAATAAAACCCCTACCTCGTAGTTGTCGTCAGACGAGAGTTCTTCGCGGAATTGACCGTCGCGAAAGAAGAGGATCGTCGCGTCGCGGAAGGGCGTCACGTCGTCGCATTGACGATCTCCGAGGGTTAAAGAAAACACACAGATTTAATTTCATGAATTAAATCCATGTTAAGGATAAAATCCACAAAGGAAATTTAAAAGATCCGTAATCTCCTACCTCAAGCAGTTGATGATCGGAGATTGTTGCGGGGAAGAACGTCGCGGAAGAAGCGTCGCGGAAGGAGAATCGTCGGCGTCGCGGAACACGACGTTGTGTCGTCGATCTCTGAGGGTTCGGCGTTCTTCGCGTTCTTCGCGTTCTTCGCGAAGGAGGATGAAGATACAGTTTCTCCAAATCCTCTCAACAATTCGCACCCAAGAAGAAAGTATGTTGGTCTTATTTTATTACATGCCAACAATTTGAAAAAAACAAGTTAAGAAACGAACCATTAATTCGGTGAATTAATGGTAACGTCTTAACTGTCCAATTAATAGGAGCGTTAAGAGTTTTAGAAAACGCACCAGTTGACTTTCATTAAAGGGAAGTTTTCGCGGGTGTGTTACTTAGAGGAAAAGAAACAGTGGGGCTCATGCGGGCCCCACCTCACAAATATCCTACCAAGAGGGTAGGATATTTTGGGTTCCACCCTATTCGCTTCAACTTAGCTTAAGTGGCTTTAAGTGGCTTTAAGTGAAATAAAAATAAAGTTGTCGCACCACTTTATTTTATTTTCTTCACTTAACCCCCCAAAATTAAAAACCACACCCGAGCAAACACAACTCCGGAAGAGGCGTTTCTAAGCAAATACCAGCGCTGCGATTCCATCGGTGCCCTTGGAATTCGTTTCTGAGCACCAGTTCAAAAGTTAGAAAAACCCGCTCGTTCGTTCACTGAACGTACCCGAGCCAAACTTCGGAAAATGATTCTGGGCACACCGGGCCTCGGAATCACGTGCTGTCAGAAACTAAATTCTTGTAAAATTCCAAAGAAAATTAAGAAAAAAAATTCCTTGAAATTTACGGGTCTTTACAAATATACCCTTTTCATTTTTATTCCTTCTCAACCTGCTCACCCAGACTACCCTGACCCACCTGCTAACTTTGAGCCTCCACCTCCTCCCTTGGATCAAGCCTTATATTGTGAGTTGTTTGCAGGAGATCCTCATATACATATTGTTGCATTAGGACAGGTGTATTTTTTGGGGGACTCGGTACATCATCAACCTATGCAGTTGGGCCAGGTTAGAGTATCAGTACTTGTTATTATAGATCCTATTGCTCTACTACCATTTCCTACTGTGGAGATCGCCAGTGTTGGGGAATGTATGGATCATTTTTTACTTTGGCCACCTGCCCCTTCTTCTTTATATTTCACATGAGGTATGTGTTTTTTTAAATATTAATTAAAAATGATTCCAAATTACTTATAATGTTTTCTGACATTTAACTTATATAGGAATATATGAAAGCAAAAGAAACTGTACAAATGCAACAAAATGTTCAGGAACAGTCGGCTATAGATACTTCTGATATTTCTTATGGGTTGAAAAGATTATCTGAGTCCTATTCTTCCTTGAATTTTATCTATGAGTTTCGGATGACGCCCAATATATGTGGAAGAAATTATCAATTGAGAATACTAAAAGAAGATATCATGAATTTAGTTAATTTTGAAGAGATCAGGCTAAATGTGGTACAATTGTTTTCCATGTAAGTAAATTGACGTTTGAATTGCTATTTCTTTAATAAAAGATTGTTATGTCATTGAATAACTATATTTTCTTTTTAAATTAGGTATCTACACAGGATTATTTTACAAAATGAAACTACAAGAATTTACAGCTTTATAGATCCAAAGTACATTTCCTTAGAAGTCAAACATGTGAAGAATGATGAAAGAGTTCAATATATATCCGAGAGATTATCACAAACAGAGATTCAGTGCTGGTTTTTTCCATTTCTTGATAAGTAAGAACATCAACATAATTTTGAACTAATGATCATTATAATGTCATTAATTGTGAACTTTTTGTATTGTAGGGGGCATTGGATGTTAGGCGTATTTTGCCCAAATGAATACACCTTATATTGGTTTTTCTCTTTATTAGGAAAAGTGCGTAAACCATTTTCCAACTTATTAAACAGGTAAGTTGTTTTTTATTTTTATAAGTTTGTTATGTTTAATTTTCATTGTTTACACAAGTTTTATTAGTTATTATATAAAAAAAATTCAGTTCATGGAAACATTTTACAAAGGAAAAGATGTTAGTAAAGAAACCAATGAAAATCAAATATGTGGACGCACATGTAATTAGTTTTTATATTTTTGTTATATATTGGTTTTTATTATTAGTTAAATGTTTTATAACTGCAGTGTCATCGTCAAAATGGACATGTTTAATGTGGTTATTATATTCTACGATTCATGTATGAGATAATCACAACTGGGGAAACTAATAATTTTCATAAGGTTAGTTGTATTAATTTTTTTTTATATTTTCTGCAACTTTTTTCTATTTATTAATTTCATATCATTCAATATTATTGTAGGCATTCAGTGATTTACAGTCTTATTCCCAATCTGATATGATCCATATTCAATCTACTTTTGTGAACTTTTTGTTAAGTCTGATTAAGATTTGAGGTATGTATATTCTAATATTTATAAATAATAATACATATGGGTTTAAAAAACTAACTCTTATGATATATTAGGTGTTTGAACCTACTAATAATCAAATTAATGCTTCAACAATAACCAACAATGAGCATGCCGTATATTTCAGGTACGTGTATTTTAATTCTACTTTGAGTTCTCTCAAGTGCCTCTGCAAAAATACTGTTTGATTGTTTTTGTATACTGTGTTTTTTTTCATGGGTTTCGATTTTTTTAGAAGTGAAATTGTAATTATTTTATATTTTTTTTATTTATGGCGTCGGTTATTTTAAAAACCGACGCTGAAAGTTTTTTTAAAAAAAAATTGACTTATGGCGTTGGTTTTAGATAAAACCGATGCCAAAAACTGGTTGGACGGAGTTTCGGCGTCGGTTTTCCTGAAAACCGACGCCGAAGACCCGATTTTCGGCGTCAGTTTTCTATAAAACCGACCCCGAAAGTCTAGTCTACTCAGTTTTCGGCATCGGTTTTATAAAAAATCGATTCCAAAAAGCATGTCTAAATGAAGTTTCGGCGTCGGTTTTCTATAAAACCAACGCTGAAAATCCAGTTGAATCAGTTTTCGGCGTCGGTTTTATAAAAAACCGATGCCGAAAAGCATGTCTAAATGAAGTTTCAGCGTCAGTTTTCTATAAAACCGACACCGAAACTCATAAGAAAATTATTTTTGGCATTAGTTTTTGAAAAAACGACACGAAAACCATATTTTTAACGTCACCTTTAAAGACGTCAGTTTATAACCGACGTCAAAAATCAATAAAAACCGACGTTAATAAGTGTTTTTTCACCAGTGTGTATTATTCAAATAGAAGCGTACTGTGGAAGCTTGAGGTGTTACAATCACCAATATCTGTGAGATAATTATAGCTCATTTGGAATGGGTGATTTGGGTGGAACTAGATTTATGGGAAGTAAAAATCCATAGAGAGAAACAATGAATGAGGAAACAGAGATTAATTGATTTTCCACAGCTCCATTTTTTCAATAAAAATTAGGTGATTTAGAACGGGAGGAGGTGTATTTTTTTCCCTGGTATCTATACATATTTTATTTTATTCAATGTAATTTATAAATAATTTTGATAATTTGTATATGAATATTTTTAATTGGTGATGAAATTTAAAGGTTTAAAAAATAATTTATAATAATGAATATGTATAAATATAAAATATAATTAATTTAAAATATATAAATATATTGATTGTAATGCAAAATTTTATTTATGTGATTAAATTGAAATTCATTTTTTAATTTATTTATGTAATACACAATAAGCCATATTTATTTTTTTATTTGTGTAATGTGTAACTTGTTAGCGATATCATTCCAATGTACAATTTGTAAATCTAAAGAATAGTGCACCAAACTGGGGAAACACAAATATTTTCTATGTATCACCGAAAAAAACATAAAATGATTGATTCCATGGTTAAATGTCTCAAATCAATAGATCATAGACGTTTTGAATGAGATAACAATAATTTCATGAAGGAGAAAGACTTACCATGGCGTGTGCGGAAATTGAGCACCAATATTCGAACAATCCACGATAGATCCTATAACAACACATGGAAGAAGAATATGACGAGGAAAACAAATAGGGGCCACTAATATCTATGATATACTTAAAGCTCGTTTGGAATAGGTGATTCTGGTGGAATCGGAGTGATGAGAAGTAAAACTCCATAGAGAGAAATAATGGACAAGGAAACGAAGATAAATTGATTTACCACAACTCCAGTTTTTCAATCAAAATCAGATGATTTGAAACAGAAGGAGGTTTATATTTTCCCCCTGTATCTATACATATTTTATTTTATTCAACATGATTTATAAATAATTTTGATAATTTGTATATAAATATTTTTATTAGGTGCTGAAATCTAAATCTTTAAAAAATAATTTATAACGATGAATATATATAAATGTAAAATATATAAATACATTGATTTTAAGGTAAAATGTCATTTATGTGATTAAATTTTAATTTTTTTAATTGATATATGTAATACACAATAAGATATATTGATTTTTTTATATTATTTGAATGCGTAATTTGTTAGCGATATCATTTCAATACACAGTTTGTAAATCTAAAGAATTGTGCACCAGAATGGGGAAATGCATACATTTTCTATGTATCATAGACAAACACATAAAATGCTTTATGCCATGGTTAAATGTTTCAAATCCATAGATCATAGAAGTTTTGAACGAGATAACAAGAATTGCCTGAAGGAGAAAGACTTACCACGACGTGTGTGGAAATTGAGCACCAATATTCAAACAATCCGTGGTAGATCCTCTAACACCACATGGAATAATAATATGACGAGGAAAATGAATAGGGGCCACCATGATATGTGATATACTTACATATCATTTGGAATGGGTGATTCAAGTGGAACCAGAGCGATGGGAAGTAAAACTCTATAGAGAGAAACAATGGATGAGGAAACATAGATAAATTGATTTCCCACAGCTCCAGTTTTTCAATCAAAATAGGGTGATTTGGAATGAGAGAAGGTTTATATTTCCCCCTGTATCTATACATATTTTATTTTATTCAACGTGATTTATAAATAATTTTGATAATTTGTATATAAGTATTTTTAATAGGTTCTGAAATTTAAAGGTTTAAAAAATAATTTATAATGATGAATATGTATAAATATAAAATATAATTAATTTAAAATATATAAATATATTAATTGTAATTTAAAATGTCATTTAGGTGATTAAATTATAATTCATTTTTTAATTTATTTATGTAATACACAATAATCCATATTGATTTTTTTATATTATTTGTGTAATGCGTAACTTGTTAGCGATATCATTTCAATGCACAATTTGGAAATCTAAAGAATAGTGCACCAGATCGGGGTAACTCAGATATTTTATATGTATCATAAAAAAACACATAAAATGCTTGACGTAATGGTTAAATGTCTCAAATCCATAGATCATAGAAGTTCTGAATGAGATAACAGGAATTGCCTGAAGGAGAAAGACTCACCATGGCGTGTACGGAAATTGAGCACCAATATTTGAACAATCCACAATAGATCCTCTAAGAGCACATGGAAGAAGAATATGACGAGGAAAACAAATAGGGGTTGTCGAGATCTGTGATATACTTACATCTTGTTTAGAATGAGTGATTCAGGTGAAATCAGAGCGATGAGAAGTAAAACTCCATAGAGAGAAACAATGGATGAGGAAACGAAGATAAATTGATTTCCCACATCTCTGGGTTTTCAATCAAAATCGAGTGATTTGGAATGAGAGGAGGTGTAAATTTTTCCCCTTGTATCTATACATATTTTATTTTATTCAATGTGATTTATGAATAATTTTGATAATTTATATATAAATATTTTTGATAGGAGATTAAATTTAAAGGTTTAAAAAATAATTTATAATGATGAATATATATAAATGTAAAATATAATTAATTTAAAATATTTAAATATATTGATTGTAATACAAAATGTTATTTATGTAATTAAATTTAAATTCATTTTTTAATTGATTTATGTAATACACAATAATCCATATTGATTTTTTATATTATTTTTGTAATGTGTAACTTGTTAGAGATATCATTTCAATGCATAGTTTGTAAATCTAAAGAATAGTGCACCAGATTGGGGCAACTTAGATAATTTCTATGTATCAGAGAAAAACACATAAATTGATTGATTCCATGGTTAAATATCTCAAATTCGCAAATCATAGAAGTTTAGAATGTGATAACACGAATTTCCTGAAGGAGAAAGACTTACCGTGGTGTGTGTGGAAATTGAGCACCAATATTTGAACAATTCGTGACAAAGGGAAACCCAGGACCCTCGGGTTGTGGTGGCATCTTTAGAAACCATCTTGATCAGATCCTAGGATGTTTCTATGGAAGCTGAGGTCTCTCTTCTACATTGGAGGATGAAATTATGGGTGTTATTCACGCCATTTCCTTTGCCAAAAAGTACAACTGGAACAACATTTGGATTGAGAGCGACTCTACAACTATAGTGCAATCCATTTGGAATGGTGTTGCTCATATTTCTTGGACTCTCACCTCCCGATGGATTGATTGTCTTAACTCGCTCAAGAATCTTAATTTTATTGTCACTCACACCTACCGTGAAGCGAACAAGATTGCCGATGGTCTTGCCAACATGGGATTTCCTCACAAAGTTATTTGGATGAATGACCTTCCTTCAGATTTGCTTCCTTATTATATTAGATACACCAAAAAATTTCCTACTTTTCATCTCATGTAATTTCTCCTTGTAATTTTTACTTTTTTGAATAAATTTTAGTGTTCTGGTCGTTGACCAGAACACAACCATCCTTAAAAAAAACTAAACAATATGGATAGAAATTACAATCATTTCTTTTATTTTACTAAATTTTGTATCCAAAATGAATGAACATAAATCATAATCTTTTATTTTCATTTTTTTTATTTTATGAACTATGAAATCATTTATTTTATTTTACTAATATATGATCAAACACAATGTTATGCAGTAATGGTGGAATGGGAAGGAAATTGAAAATGGAAGAAAAAATCAATCCAACTTTTTTACTTTTGCTTCAAAAAATAATTTTTTGTTGTGAAACTGGTTGGATGCCGATCAAAACTATAGGGGATTTCAAAATTGGAAATGGGTGATCGATCAAAGACAAAGAGAAACATTGATGAAACATGGTGTCATTTGGGATGATGATGACGAATAAAAATGATAATGTAAAGAAGTTGGTAATAAATAGAGAGAATCAATATAGAGAGCAAAAAATTCTCATTTTTATCAACACAATAACATATATACAAGGTACATAAAGGTTTTAATCAATAATCAAGATCAATCCATGTTGTAAATGTAAAATCTCAAAGGTTGGAGATAATGAAAGGTTGGTCATGTGAAGGGTGGTGTTGGGAAATAAGGATTCACCATCATTGTTATGATCATGACACCTACATATTAAATAACATTTCATAACTCCTCACTTATATTCCATAATTTCATGAAATATCATAGTACCCCATGTCAAATTGACCCCTCAGATAGATTTTGAACCAATGGTATTATTTTATGAATTCTTTTTTTTTTAATTCAAATTTTTGAATTTGTTAAGGTTCTCGATCCACTCAATAATATCTCACAATCTCACTTCATGTGGAGAAGTAAAAAGAAGACACAACGTGCAATATTTTTCAAGATTCAACGTAAAATCTTACTCGTTGTGATTGGTTACAAATCCCAATAAAATATTTCCACTATATAAACAATTTATTACACTAGAAATTGGTTATACACCCCAACTATAGTTCTTCAACAACTGTTATACACCCCATTCGCAAGTCTCATATCTAACAATTGTTTATACACCCCAACTGCAAACTCTACTACAATGACTGGTCAGACACCCTAATCATAAGTTTTTTCACTTGTCACAACTCGTCCCATCGAGGCCCAAGCTGTGACTCCCTACGTCTATCTCTAATAGTCTAGGGGATGATGACCAGTGCTAAGTAGGCATATCACACACATGAGAGGCATTTTTCTAATTTACTTGTATGCACACACCCACATCCATATCCATGAAAGAGTGCAGAGATATACAAGTAAAACTACTACAAAATTCATGCTTACATCTATATTTCACAACAGAGTACAATGGTACTAAAATTAGTAAAAAGGGAAAAATACAATCCCACCAAAGAAAACTGTAAAAACGTCCAACCTGCTCAAATAGAGGGGATCGCTATTAAACGCACTTTCAGAACCCACCAGTCTGTTCAGTCCAGAAATATGCTCCACCCACTCCCGGTCCCCCTAGGACAATACTAGAATACACATGGTCTACAATAGACACAACACATGTGGGAAAATCCAGTGTAGGGGTGAGTATAAAAACACTTAGTTGGTGCTCCAAAAACCCAAAATAAAAAGGGAGCAACTGATAGGCATTAGTATGCTCGACCCAAGCCAGAGGAAACCCCAACAAGAGAGAAACTCCATTTCATCCACTCCTCGGATATACACAACTAGTCATCTCAACACCCCCTGATATGTTAAGAAAGGCGACACATACCTCAAGGTCTCCCAGAACATCCCATATATACTCACAACAGTCTCCAAGTCTCATGGTCCATAACCATAAATATACCCACAACCACCAACTCAAGGTTCCAACATATCACTCGCATATGAGTACTCACTCCACAAGCCTAGCCATCCCAGATGGCACACAACCAAAATATGTCACACATCAGGCATCTAGAATCCAATGTCACTTCATCACCATCCTAGATGGTACTCAACTGAGAGATGTCGCTCCACCAGTTTCTCCTTCGCCATCCCTAATGGCACTCGTATGATCACTCATCGGGATCACTAAACTGATGGAATAACCCTACCATCCCTGGTGGTACCTATCCAAGAGGTTATTCTCATCAGACAATGCCAAGGAGAAATTCAACCAGTGACCTAAAAGATCTCCAAAACTTAGGCAGGGGATCACTCCTAGGACCGATGGGGGACACTAAGAATCCTAACTAAAACACCACACTCAGAAGAGGGTAACGCGCAATAACCCTAATATAGAACAACTTGCTAAGTAGAGGATCGAAACCCACATAGAGTTAGTCATGCTGATTCCACACACTCCACCTAGGAAAACACCGCCATGGAACTCTAAAAGGAAACTGAGGGGATTTATTCGAGATACACACTCTATTGGACTAAAACCCCATCAGAAAGATAAGATATAGATACACAAATATAAGGTCTACGCCCAGGGCTCATCGGGGCTTCATACCCTATTAAAAACATCCTCCTAGGTAGAAGATCAATTCCCAATTAAATATTGTTCATGCCGATACCACAACCCTACCAAGGGAAACACAAAAGGATGTAAGGATCGCTTCAGGCCTCTCAAAGGGATACATGCTCTAAGATGCTGAGTTAGTAGTTGAAGCAGACTGAGGAAACTCACTTTAGAGTATGAGAACACTCCCATACTGCACAACTTCAGGCAATCGAAGAGGGGTCACAATCCTTTGATGAGGACATGATGCCACAGACCCTCATAGGAAAAGACCACAAGAACTCACTCAACCACTGATGGTCTAAACATCACTAACCAAAGAAAATCACAACTTCACCTTGCATCATATCTAAAAGGCCCAAACCATGACCACCATCACATTTTACATGGAAAACTACTTAGGATAGGCTGCTCATGGGTCTCCATCTGAGTCTAGAATAAGAAGACACATGAGGGAGAGAAGTCTCCAAAGGAGGCACACGACGTGTACCCGATGAACATTACATGTCTCTCAACACCAGCCCCTCACTGTGTTCCCTGATGGTACTTGGATTATATAAAAAGGAACTACACAATGTGCACCACATGTCATATGGATTTTGATATCATCCGAACCTCTGGGCATGTCCTCTCCCCTACATGACCCCACTGACTATATAACACCACATGACGTGTAAACCTCACACACGACATGTTTCACCTCACCTGGGCTTCAGCCCATGTCCTTATCCATACAGCTCGCCCAACCATGTTGGCCACACAGTGTGTCCTGGATACTCATCCCCTTGGGCCATGTCTTCTTACCATCCCCATGTAACTCATCCCATGTCTGTGTCTCCTGGTTGTGTACCCTTACACAACTATGTCATTTGACATGATAAGTCTGGCCATGTCCCTTTGGCCACACGACCAAGCCCACTACACGATGTGTAACCCAATACAAACTATATAGTCCCAAAAGACCATCTTATCTGAAAATAAAGAATACACAGTGTGTTCCACTAAACCAAACGTCATGAAAATGGAAATTCCAGATGGGAATTTCCTCTGAGCTATCAAAACCCCCAATCTTAACCTAAAATCCAAAAAATAGACCCCATAGGGTCCCTAGAAATCATCTAATGGATCTATACCTTAAAAAATTCATCAAAAGGGGGATGGGACACAAAGCTTGTAAATCTATCTACCTTGTGGTGAAACACCAAAGCTTTAGGTCTAAAATGATGCCCGAAATTTATGACTTCTTGATCTGGTGACGATCGACGTCAAGAACTGGGATTGACAACACCTCCTCTCTTCTCCATGGCCTCAGGTCACCCACCACACAAGGGAGATCCTCTCCCTTTTACCCTACACATCTTCATCCAATGAAGGGGGTGGGGGAGTTTAGGTTAAATTATTAATTAAATTTCATTTAATTAATAACCTCACCACTAAATGCCCCACCAACTTGTCCTCAATCGTGCACCCATCATAGACAACTTTATGTTGTGCATAGGGTAAACACCACATGATGGACTTAATCATGGTCTAAAATTTCTAATTCAAAACTCCGATTGGGTGCTATCTCATGTTTCCAAAGAAACTATGCGTGTGTGATAACATATATTTAATATTTTTAATATCACTACAATCAGGCTCTCTGAGCCCTAGAATCCCATGACGACTCAACACTTGGATTTAAAAATATTCCTAGAAATATCCCAAAGTATCACATGATAAAACTCGAGTCATTACATTCTTCCCACCTTAAGGATTTTAATCACTGAAAAGTTAAATCCAAGGTATAAGTAAGAAAACTGAACTCTCAACTGGGTCTCCCACATAAGTAAGCTCTCCATAAGGTTCATGTGTGGTCAATAAACACACAACTAGGGAAATCGTAAACCCACAATGGGTAGTATCTTGGAAAACAACTACACACTCAATGCCTATCTCATCCCAGTCAACATCGTGAAACAATCCAGACACATGTCACCACAACAACAGTAGGTGGAAACCACACAGCACCAACCAAAGGCCTCTAAAGGGTCTAGCAACTTGTCACCTCCCTAACACACATAGTAACAAAAGGAAAGGGGTTTAAAGACCCTGTAGATAACATGTCGCTCTAACCAACTCTCTATAATCATGATGAGAAGGAATCTCACCAAACATAAGATCACATCATTAAACTCCAATGGCCACCATTTCTGGTCTACCACTACCCTGAACGAGACCCAAAATACCTCAACCACCTCCAAAAAGTCTACTCCTTTGAAAACCAACACCATTCCAACATGAAAAATCCGAAGTATGTTATTTGAAACAAGAATGATCCACTTATCTGGTGTATCTACCTCTATCTTGGGTACATCAATAAGGTAAAGGAACCTCCTTAGGACCACTTCTTACCACGCGACTAGTGTCAACATCTGTCCTTAGAAGGATGACTGTAGTACCCTCAATTTCAAGTAAGTATCAATTTATTTATTCTTTTTAAGTATATAAAGTGTATAGGTGAAGTTTGGGAGGGATTGGAAGAAGTTTGGAATGTTTTTTACGATTTTATAAGGGTGAAAGATTGGTTCATAGTTTGTGAAAACCATGAAACACCTATAAGAAACCATGCATAAGGAGACATGGGCTAAAGGTAAGGCACACATAGAGGCGCATGATTTTTTCCAAACCGTGCAGCCACCTAGGAGAAACCATGCTTTGTTGGACTGTGGTATTTTACATAGTTGGTGCATGGTTTGTATAATCATGTGGGAAAACCATGTGAGGACCCCCTTGAGATATAATCTAGCACACAATTAGCACATAGTTTTTCTAACTGTGTGACTAACTATGCACTCTTTAAAAACAAGATCCACAAAAAGTGGATTTGGGTCGAGATTAAGAAATAACCCCTCATTTTTGCCCCAAAATAGCCCTTACTTGATATTTTATCCTCCCAAAGGTATTAGAGGCTTCTCCCATCGATACAGAGGCAATCTGAAGGCTTCTCTTGGTGCATTGAAGCTGGATTCTCACGATAAGTCTTCGTTTATGGTAGTTTTGATTGGTTTTTCTTAGATCTACTTCTCTCCCTCTCTTGGTTTATTAGATCTACTTATTATATGGATAGATATAAGGGTTTTGATGCCAAATAAGATTATATTTGGCCTTGTTAATGATATAGGAAGAGATCTAAGGTGGTTTTTGGAGTTTCAACCCGGTTTCGTGGACGTTTTTCATTTTCGCCAAGTTTTCTGTGGTAGGTGGATTCACTCTTGAATCCTATTTTTAGAATTTGAAGGTATAGTTTCAAATTGATTATTTTGATTGAAATTGGTCATGAAATTATTGTGAATTTTTTGTTGTAAACCCTCTTTGGTGACAATTTATAAAATTGTGGAAATTGGGTGTTTTTGGTGGAAAGTGAAATTGTTAACTTGATTTTAAAATGATGATTATAAAATGATTGTTAAGTTTTATAGGTTGAAAAGGTGTTTTCAGTAAATGGTTGGTTTTTATTGAAATGGGTTGTTTAAAGGTTTTCAATAAAATTATGGTTTTATTGAAATGGTTGAAATGGTTGCTTTGGCATTGGTTTTTGGCATAATGGTTGTGTGTGTTCATGTGAATTTCGGACAAATAAGGGTAAGAAGTATCCCCCATAATTTGTGGAATGGATAAGGGTTAGGGCTTTCCCCCATCAAATGGTTCATTAAGTGGCGACTTAGTTAAAGTATGAATCACCACTCACAAGTATAGGGAGGTCCAGGTTTCATGCATGGTTGGATGTGTGGATATGTGGAATGAAATGGATTATACCAAAATGGAAATTTTGACGTGGTTTTAAAGAATTATTATTTTTCTTTACTTGGAACTTGATGATGTTTTGAGAAAACTGTTTTAGTGTGGAAATTGTTTTATACTTCGATATAAACTATTTTAAAACGTTTTATATAAATTGTTTTATATAAATATGCTAACATGTTCTATCCTAGTGGCATGAGTAGGGAAGTCATTTTGGGAAAGCCTACTGAGTTTCATTACTCACCACTACTTTAACACTTTGGTACTTTTGCAGATGTTGTTTATCAGGACATGGGAAAAGGTAAAGTATCACACTTCTCTAATGGTGCTTAGTGTTACTTTGGATACTTGTGGAGTTAGAGCATGGAGCATGTTGGAGCTTTGGAGTTATATGGTTGTCATTGAGTTTTTTTCTTTTGTCTTTCACTGTGTATTAATATGTTTTGTAGTCTTCCACTGTGGTACTCTTTGTTGTTGGTTTTAATATAAATGGTATTGTTTTGAGTTTTATTTTATTTTCATCATGAATCATTTAGTAGTTTACTTGATTTTGGTATGTTTGGTTGGTTGTTTTATTTTCAAAGGGAAAATATTCCCCCACTTTTATTGAATCCCTTGGTATTTATTGTCATCCTTTGGCACATTGGAGATGTTGCTTAAGGCCAAGTATCTATTTCACCTCAACTCAAGCCAATAAGTATGGGTGAGATGTTACAAGCAGTATCAACTTGTTCAGTCCTTGAATTACAAGTGAAATCAATGTTGATTGGTTCAAAAATATGTTTGAGACAAGTTGTATCTACTTATTATCATTTGTGTCAGTCTTGGAGTTGACAATAATTCAGGTTCATTCATTATCTTGGGATGGTATAAAGGATTAGGATTTTTGGAACTTGAAACGTAGAGCATAAAAAGATGCAGCTAACCTTTTTATGCTAAACTTCAAGTTACCAGGGATTTGGGTGCATAAGTGTTTTGGAGACACTTATAGGAATTGAAATCTCATTGTCATTGGTTTATCCAATGAGATGATCATAACATGAATTAGAGGAATGAATTCCAAATAGGAGTGCATATTTCATTTTGAGTAATGATATATTATTTGGTGCAAATATGTTGATTTTTGAAAAATGTTGAAATTGTTTTCAAATGTGAGATTTTGAAAAGGCATGATATGAGTATTTTGAAAATGGTTTGATTTTCAAAAAGCATGGTGGAATTTTTCAAAATTGGTTAAAAGTGGAAAATTTTGAATTTTGGAAAGCAATGTTGTGATATTTATAATGTGATATAATTTAAAATTGTTAAGCCTTTAGTTGCTAGAGAGTGAGACTTACGGAGTTTATTGTGTTATAGAAATGACAACTTGTAGGCATAGAAGAAACCAACTGGAAAAAGCTGTTAAAAATGTGGTTACACCCGATCCATAGGTAAATGATGTTATTAATATTTTCATGACTTATTATATTCCCCCTTTACTGATTTTATATGAAATGTGCACAATTTGTGTGAAATATTAATGTTTTAATATTAAGTATAATTTTTGAGCATTTTTAGAAGTAGTCCAATTGAGTCAGTTTAATGTTTTAATAATAACTGTCACTATAATGATCCAAATTGTGTGGTTCTTATTTTTTATGATTCTCCTTTCAATATAAAACATTTCATTAGAAGGTACCATGAGCCAATTCTGCCATTTGAAGGGTCATATGGTCCTCACAAACAAGACCAAAGAATCTGTGAACAAACTGGACCAGCCTTGAGGATTGATTTATTGGGCTCAATACAGAAGTCCAAAAAAATTAACTCTCCACCATAATTTGGGGGACACTACATGTCATCTTTCATAAAAATTTCAAGGCCCAAATCCAAGTACAAGGGGCCCAAATAAAGCTTTGAAGTCCAGCCCACCATTCTGGCCGAGAATTAAAATCAGTATAGTATTCGGATTTTGCAGTGTGAAAGAGGAGATATAGGCGGTGAAAGAGGAGATATAGGCGGCAGACTTTGTTGAAGAACCCATTCGGATTTTAAGGCATCTTTATATTCAAAAACCCTTTCACATTCTGGACTTCAAAAAGACTGGATTGAAATGGACAGTTTTACTTTGTTTAATCAACCGGCCATAACTTTTGATCATTAAGTCCAAATGACTCCAAATTTTGAGAGTAGTCGGAAAACGTTATTATATACAACTTTGAAGAATGAGATTTCTCTAGATTCGGGTTTCATGATGTCCATATCTGCGAGCCAAGTGGAGGGGTATTACTGGAATGTAAACAGTCCACTCCTTGGGCTATAAATACTCTCCCCTTCTCTCCTTGAGAGGGGTTGGCACTTCAGAACTTAAGGAGGAGGTTTGGAATTAATAGAGACTTGAAAAGGTTCTGTGAGGATATGCTTTGATCTTGTTTCAACAAGAGAGACCTCTCCTCCACTTCTCTTTCACGTTTGTTTATGTTTGCGTTCAATTGTAATTGTGTAACTTTGTTTTCATTTCAATCAAATTTTAGTGCTTGTTTATTCTTCAATACCTCTTATTCTTCTCCAACTTCTGTATTATAATATTCATGGTCTTAAAATAGTTTGAATCATTTTAAATTACATCCCCTTATTTTTCTTCCTCATTCAATCGAAATTCCATTTTTGATTCTCAAAATATTTCGTGTGTGTGTTCGGCACACTACTCTTATCTTGTCCCTTTCTTTTTCTTCTCTTTGTAATTAATCACCATAAAAATGTATTACCAGATTAATAAACATAATAATGGATGAGTAAATCTCTCATTGGGGTGAGTTTTAATTTAGGTATGTTAAGCGATTGAGATTATTTGCTCGATGAGTATTCGTTAATTTAACATTGTGTATGTTGGACTTAATATGTCATGGATTAATGACATCTTTTGTTTAGCATGAGGTTTCCATGGATTATTGGAACCATAAATACACTACCATAAACAAGTACTGATTGAGTTTAGAATCCTAGTTAAGTTAAGGCTTGGATTAAAGCTTTAACACTTAGAAATTCTAATCAACATCAACTTGTGAAGTGAGTGTTAATTTAAATGCAATATAAAGCAAAGCTCAAGGATATCACAAGCTTAACTCCCTAATAATGAACTCACCCCAATATTTATCAACTTGTTAAATTAAACATCATTCATTAAACATTTCAATTAAGCTCTATAAACAAACCCCCCAATCAAAGTACAATCAACTAAAAACAATCGACTATTACGAAGTACCATCGCCGAGGATTCGACCCGAGTGCTGCTATACACATTAGCAGAGCACCAGAACCTTGACCGGTTGATAGGTGACAATCGTCCACACATTTCAAATGGCGCTGTTTCCGGGGATGGTGCTTTAAGTAGTCATTAGTTTCTAGTTATTGTAAAAAAAAAACAAAAAAAAAAATTTAAAAAAAAAAAATTTGAAAAAAAATCACAAAGAAAAACCCATATTCTCATAAAAATCATAAACTGAAAAAAATACAAAGAAAAACCCGTCTTCCTCATTCTTCCAAAATCTATTTGAATGCCCCATAGCCTCCCAAAAAATACCTTGGATTTTTTTGACCCTGAAATTGATAGAACTCTTCGTCGACTTAGGAGGACCATTAGGGATAACCAAATCACCCAAGAACCAATCATTGCCCTACCAATTGAATTCGATATGGCCAATCCTAGGGAACAAACATTGAAAGAACTTGCTGCCCCTGATATGAATTACCAACCCCTTGGTATTCAATATCCAAACATATAAGATGAATTCGAACTCAAATTGGGTTTGATTCATCTTCTCCCTCATTTTCACAGGCTAGCCGGTGAGGATCCACATCTTCACCTTAAAGAGTTCCAAGTAGTATGCTCTACCATGAAGCCTCAAGGGGTTTCTGAAGAACAAATCAAACTCCGAGCATTCCCTTTTTCCCTAGATGACACTGCTAAGTCATGGATCTACTACCTACCTCCTGGTTCCATAACTACATGGAATAACATGAAGTGACTATTCTTAGAGAAATTATTTCCTGCTTCTCATACTGCTTCTATCCAAAAGGAAATAAGTGGTATACATCAATTCCTAAGTGAATCACTCCATGAGTACTGGGAGAGGTTCAAAAATCTTGTTGCAACCTGCCCACATCATCAAATCCCTAACCAACTCTTGATCCAATAATTCTATGAGGGATTATTGGCTATGGAGCGAACCCTCATTGATGCTGTAAGTGGCGGTGCTCTTGTTGACAAAACTCTAGCAGCTGCAAGAGATCTCATAAGTAACATGGCTGCAAACACACAACAATTCCATACTCGAGCACATGATCAAGTCAAATAAGCCCAAGATAATCAATACATAGAGCCTAACAAGATTACTGAGTGGATGAGTGAAATTACAGGTCTTGTGCGTCAACTAGCGGTGGCTACCAAAGCCCCAACCTCATCTTCTCCACAGTCACTATTCCCTAGACCTATCAAGAATTGTGGAATCTGTAGCTCCCCAGCTCATCCAACAGACACAGGTCTTGTGCGTCAACTAGCGGTGGCTACCAAATTGTGTGGTTCTTATTTTTTATGATTCTCCTTTCAATATACAACATTTCATTAGAAGGTACCATGAGCCAATTCTCCCATTTGAAGGGTCATATGGTCCTCACAAACAAGACCAAAGAATCTGTGACCAAACTGGACCAGCCTTGAGGATTGATTTATTGGGCTCAATACAGAAGTCCAAAAAAATTAACTCTCCACCATAATTTGGGGGACACTACATGTCATCTTGGATAAAAATTTCAAGGCCCAAATCCAAGTACAAGGGGCCCAAATAAAGCTTTGAAGTCCAGCCCACCATTCTGGCCGAGAATTAAAATCAGTATAGTATTCGGATTTTGCAGTGTGAAAGAGGAGATATAGGCGGTGAAAGAGGAGATATAGGCGGCATACTTTTTTGAAGAACCCATTCGGATTTTAAGGCATCTTTATATTCAAAAACCCTTTCACATTCTGGACTTCAAAAAGACTGGATTGAAATGGACAGTTTTACTTTGTTTAATCAACCAGCCATAACTTTTGATCCTTAAGTCCAAATGACTCCAAATTCTGAGAGTAGTCGGAAAACATTATTATCTACAACTTTGAAGAAGGAGATTTCTCTAGATTCGGGATTCATTATATCCATATCTGCGAGCCAAGTGGAGGGGTATTACTGGAATGTAAACAGTCCACTCCTTGGGCTATAAATACTCTCCCCTTCTCTCCTTGAGAGGGGTTGGCACTTCAGAACTTAAGGAGGAGGTTTGGCATTAATAGAGACTTGAAAAGGTTCTGTGAGGATATGATTTGATCTTGTTTCAACAAGAGAGACCTCTCCTCCACTTCTCTTTCACGTTTGTTTATGTTTACGTTCAATTGTAATTGTGTAACTTTGTTTTCATTTAAATCAAATTTTAGTGCTTGTTTCTTCTTCAATACCTCTTATTATTCTCCACCTTCTGTATTATAATATTCATGGTCTTAAAATAGTTTGAATCATTTTAAATTACAGTCCCTTATTTTGCTTCCTCATTCAATCGAAATTCCATTTTTGATTCTCAAAATATTTCGTGTGTGTGTTCGGCACACTACTCTTATCTTGTCCCTTTCTTTTTCTTCTATTTGTAATTAATCACCATAAAAATGTATTACCAGATTAATAAACATAATAATGGATGAGTAAATCTCTCATTGGGGTGAGTTTTAATTTAGGTATGTTAAGCGATTGAGATTATTTGCTCGATGAGTATTCGTTAATTTAACATTGTGTATGTTGGACTTAATATGTCATGGATTAATGACATATTTTGTTTAGCATGAGGTTTCCATGGATTATTGGAACTATAAATACACTACCATAAACAAGTACTGATTGAGTTTAGAATCCTAGTTAAGTTAAGGCCTGGATTAAAGCTTTAACACTTAGAAATTCTAATCGACGTCAACTTGTGAAGTGGGTGTTAATTTAAATGCAATATAAAGCAAAGCTCAAGGATATCAAAAGCTTAACTCCCTAATAATGAACTCGCCCCAATATTTATCAACTTGTTAAATTAAACATCATTCATTAAACATTTCAATTAAGCTCTACAAACAAACCCCCCAATCAAAATACAATCAACTAAAAACAATCGACTATTACGAAGTACCATCGCCGAGGATTCGACCCGAGTGCTGCTATACACATTAGCAGAGCACCAGAACCTTGACTAGTCGATAGGAGACAATCGGCCACACATTTCAAATGGCGCCGTTTCCGGGGATGGTGCTTTAAGTAGTCATTAGTTTCTAGTTATTGTAAAAAAAAAAAAAACAAAACAAAATTTAAAAAAAAAATTTGAAAAAAAATCACAAAGAAAAACCCATATTCTCATAAAAATCATAAACTGAAAAAAAATACAAAGAAAAACCCGTCTTCCTTATTCTTCCAAAATCTCTCTGAATGCCCCGTAGCCTCCCAAAAAATCCCTTGGATTTTTTTGACCCTGAAATTGATAGAACTCTTCGTCGACTTAGGAGGACCATTAGGGATAACCAAATCACCCAAGAACCAATCATTGCCCTACCAATTGAATTCGATATGGCCAATCCTAGGGAACAAACATTGAAAGAACTTGCTTCCCCTGATATGAATTACCAACCCCTTGGTATTCAATATCCAAACATATAAGCTGAATTCGAACTCAAATTGGGTTTGATTCATCTTCTCCCTCATTTTCAAAGGCTAGCCGGTGAGGATCCACATCTTCACCTTAAAGAGTTCCAAGTAGTATGCTCTACCATGAAGCCTCAAGGGATTTCTGAAGAACAAATCAAACTCCGAGCATTCCCTTTTTCCCTAGCTGACACTGCTAAGTCATGGCTCTACTACCTACCTCCTGGTTCCATAACTACATGGAATGACATGAAGCGACTATTCTTAGAGAAATTCTTTCCTGCTTCTCGTACTGCTTCTATCCGAAAGAAAATAAGTGGTATACATCAATTCCTAAGTGAATCACTCCATGAGTACTGGGAGAGGTTCAAAAATCTTGTTGCAACCTGCCCACATCATCAAATCCCTGACCAACTCTTGATCCAATACTTCTATGAGGGATTATTGGCTATGGAGCGAACCCTCATTGATGCTGTAAGTGGCGGTGCTCTTATTGAAAAAACTCCAGCAGCTGCAAGAGATCTCATAAGTAACATGGATGCAAACACACAACAATTCCATACTCGAGCACATGCTCAAGTCAAACAAGCCCAAGATAATAATTCCATAGAGCCTAACAAGATGACTAAGTGGATGAGTGAACTTACAGGTCTTGTGCGTCAATTATCGGTGGCTACCAAAGCCCCAACCTCATCTTCTCCATAGTCACTATTCCCTCGACCTATCAAGAATTGTGGAATCTGTAGCTCCCCAGCTCATCCAACAGACACATGTCCACAACTTCAAGAGGATCAATCTGATTCATCCGGACCAATGGAGCTCAATGCATCATATGCTCAGTGGAACCACAACCCTCAACAATCAGGTCAGTTTGTTAGAAACTTCAACCAACCTCACTCTGAGCCTTTCTCTTCTTCCTATAACCAAGGCCTTAGGTATGGTAATCCCATATCTCACCCCCCTCAATTACCTCCTCGAAACCCAAACCAATTCCAATATGGTCAAGGTGGTGGTAACTTCCATCAACCTTATCCTTTTGTTCCTAAACCTCAAAGGAACAATCCTCCTCCTGGATTCCACTATCTGAATGAGCCTTCCCAATTCCCAACCCAATAAAATCGCTTTCCCAAGAACCAAAATCAAGGTAATCCCAATCTGGGACAAGCCTCTTCTTCCAAGCAACCATGGGAAAGTGTAGTGGAAGATCTTGCCTCCTTCACCCATTCTAGCCTTAAAAACATTGAAACTCAAATAGTTCAACTTGCATCCCACCTGAGCCAGCAACAACAATCAAATTCTTCCCAACTCCCAGCTCAACCATTACCCAACCCCAAGGGTAATGTAAGTGCAATTACACTTAGATCAGGAAAGCAACTTGCTATGCCTCAAGATAAATCCTCAAACCCTCCTTTGAATGTTTACCTAGAAAATGAAAAGAAAAAGAAAATTGAAAAGTAATCTGAATCCATTCCATCACCTCCTTCCATTCCACTTAGGAACCCAATTCCTTTTCCTCAAGCTGTCTCTAAACCAAGGAAGTCCTTTGAACCTGATCCTGAAATGCTCGACATGTTTAGACGTGTTGAAGTCAACATTCCCCTCTTAGATTCCATAAAACAAATTCCTAAGTATGCCAAGTTTCTTAAGGAATTGTGCACCAACAAGAGGCAACTTAGGATCTTTGAAAATGTTTCCACCCAGCAGTCTATTCCCATAAAGTGCAAAGATCCAGGGACCTTTACAGTCCCATGCCAAATTGGAAGTTCCAACTTTGATGATGCACTCATAGACCTAGGAGCCTCAATTAATGTCATGCCCAAATCTATATTCTCCAACCTTGGTCTAGGACCCTTGCACCCAACGGGTGTTGTCATTCAGTTAGCCAATCGAATCACAGCCAGTACTGAGGGAATAATTTAGGATATCCTTGTCCGAGTCAATGATATTATCTTCCCTTCTGATTTATATGTTCTTGACATGGAAGGTGAGACGAACTCTTCTCGATCTCCCCTAATTCTAGGAAGACTATTCTTCATGACTGCGAGAACCAAGATTGATGTCCATTCAGGCATCTTATCCATGGAATTCGGTGACCAACTGGTCAAGTTCAACATTTTCCAAGCCATGCGATACCCATCTGAGGATCACTCTGCATTCTCAATCCATGCTTCTAAGGACACTTCTAAGAGTCAATCGAACCCCAATCCACCATGTTCTTCATGTTCTAATGATAAAGGATCTTGTGAAATCTGCACCATGATTAACAAAGTCATAAATGGTGAAGTTGATGTGGACCTTTCATTCATAGACTCCATCAATTTAGAGGATCTTGAAAACTCTCTTGAATCCCATCTCAACTCTGATCTCTACTGCTCCACCTTGGACAGTATTAAGAAAAATGAACCCGAAGCAACTGAAGTCCCTCCTTCCATTCCTGAGTTGTCGATCCCAAAAGTGAAAGATGAGACTGATATGAAACCTCTTCCTGCACACCTGAAATATGCATTCCTCTTCCATGACCACTCATATCCTGTCATTATCTCTGCCACCCTTACTGAAACCGAGGAGTCCAAACTTGTTCAAGTGTTAGAGGAAAACAAAAAAGCCTTAGGTTGGACCCTATATGACATACCAGGAATCAACCTTGCCCTTTTCATGTATCACATCCATTTGGAGGAGACATCCAAACCAGTTAGACAAACCCCAAAGAAGACTCAATCCACTCATACTTGAGGTAGTTAGGGAAGAGATCACCAAGCTTCTTCAAGATGGTATTATCTACCCAATTTCTGATAGTGAATGGGTTAGTCCAATTCAAGTTGTACCTAAGAAGGGTGGGATAACTGTTGTCACAAATGAACATGGGGAGGTAGTCACAACTTGAGTGAAGAACAAATGGCGTGTATGCATAGATTATCGAAAATTGAATGCTAAAACACGAAAAGATCACTACCCTCTTCCATTCCTTGATTAAATGCTATAAAGATTAGCCGAAAAGTCACACTATTGCTTTCTTAATGGATACACCGGCTATTTTCAAATCCCAATCTCACCTCAGGACCAAGAAAAGACTACTTTCACATGCCCCTTTGGAACATATGCATATAGAAGAATGCCTTTTGGCCTTTGTAATTCTCCTGAAACATTCCAGAGGTGTATGATGAGTATCTTTTCAGAATTCATAGAACACTTCATGGAAGTCTTCATGGATGACTTTACCATTTATGGTGAGTCATTTGAGTCATGCTTGAATTCACTCTCTCTAGTCCTTCAGCAGTGTGTCAAGTGTAACCTTGTGTTAAATTTTGAAAAATGTCACTTCATGGTTGCTAATGAGATTGTTATAGGGCACATTGTTTCAAAAGATGGTATTGAAGTTGATCCTGCCAAAATTGAAGTGATCCAATCACTTCCTCAACCCACTTCTATTCGAGACATCTGATCATTCCTCGGTCATGCTGGTTTCTATCGGCGATTCATCCATAACTTTAGTAAAATTTCTCTCCCACTCACTCGTTTTCTCCAAAATGATGTCTCTTTCCATTTTGATGAGGTTTGCAAGAGAGCCTTCATTGAACTCAAAACTGCTCTTACATCTGCCCTGATAATCCAACCCCCAGATTGGTCCTTACCCTTTGAATTGATGTGAGATGCTTCTGATAGAGCTGTTGGGGCTGTTCTTGGTCAAAGAAGAGAAAATATTCCTCATGTTATCTATTATGCCTCAAAAATATTGGATGAAACTCAATCTCACTACACTGTGACTGAAAAGGAACATCTAGCAGTGGTTTTTGCCTTAGATAAATTCTGGTCCTATCTCTTAGGTGCCAAAATCATCATCTTCACAGACCATTCTGCTATTAAGTTATTACTCAAGAAAAGTTATTCCAAACCGAGGCTAATAAGATGGATCCTAATGATCCAAGAGTTTGACCTTGAAATCAAAGATAGACCTGGAAAAGAAAACCCTATGGCTGATCACTTGAGTAGAATTTCTAATTCTTCTCATTCAGAAATCATCGATCCTGAATTCCCTACTGAGCACCTTTCATCTATCACTCCAAAAATACCATGGTATGCCCCAATTGTAAATTACTTGGTTTCTGGTGTTTTTCCTGAAATTTTTTCAAAAGAACAAAAAATGAAGTTGAAAAGTGATTCAAAATACTATTTTTGGGAAGAAAATAAACTTTGAAAAACTAGGGCAGACATGGTAATTAGAAGATGTGTTGATGAAAATGAGCATTCTTCTATCTTAGAATTCTGTCACTCACTTCCCGGAGGTGGCCACTTTGGACCACAAAGGACTTACCGAAAGGTCCTAGACTCT
The DNA here is from genome assembly GCA_963277665.1 of Viscum album. Classification (NCBI taxonomy): domain Eukaryota; kingdom Viridiplantae; phylum Streptophyta; class Magnoliopsida; order Santalales; family Viscaceae; genus Viscum; species Viscum album. The sequence goes on from OY728137.1 coordinate 158,937,733, forward strand.
GGATTCTTCTGGCCTTCCCTCTTCAAGGACTCACATGAGTTCTGTCAATCATGTCCCACATGCCAAAAGTTTGGCATAATCTCCAAAAGAAATGAAATTCCCCAAAAGCCCTTAATCTTTTGTGAAATCTTCGATGTTTGGGGTATTGATTTCATGGGACCATTTCCCCCTTCCAATGGATTCTCATACATTCTTCTTGTGGTCGATTATGTTTCAAGGTGGGTTGAGGCCAAACCCACTAGGAAGGATGATGCTCATACTGTTAGTGAGTTCCTAAAGACCCACATCTTCCAAAGATTTGGCACACCACGTTCCTTGATCAGTGACTTAGGAACCCATTTTTGTAATAGAACCATGGAATATCTCCTAAAAAAGAATGGGGTTGTATATAAAACTTCAACTGCATATCACCCCCAAACAAATGGAATGGCTGAACTTTCTAATAGAGAAGTGAAAAGAGTGCTTGAGAGAATTGTAAAACCCACCAGAAAAGACTGGCCTGAAAGACTTGGTGAAGCACTTTGGGCTTATCGAACTACCTATAAAACACCCATTGGGATGTCTCCTTTTAGGCTAGTTTTTGGTAAAGCGTGTCACTTACCATTTGAAATCCAACATAAGTCTTTTTGGGCTGTGAAAACCTGTAATTTTGATTGTGAAAAATCTGGTGAAGAAAGATTATTGCAATTGGATGAACTGGAGGAGATTCGACTTGAATCCTATGAGAATTCCAATATGTACAAAGAGAAGGCTAAGGTACTCCATGACAAACACATCCTAAGAAAGGTATTTCATGAAGGTGAAGAGGTAATGCTCTTCAATTCTCGATTTCGGCTTCACCCAGGTAAGCTTAATTCTCATTGGGAAGGTCCTTTTGTTATTACTAACGTTTACCCATTTGGTGTAGTGCAAGTCCAAGACCCCTCCTCCAAAAGGAAATTTACGGTAAATGGAAATCGGTTGAAGCATCACTATGAGAGGACACACAATCCTGGATCATCATCTACTTCCATTGGATCCACAGTAGACCCACCACTGGATGGAGATGGAAACCCACCAAATCCAAACCAGGGGGCACCTCTTTCCCTTGAACTCTCTCTCTATCTCTTCCTATCTCTACCTCTTTCTTCTTCTTCCTCTCTCTTTCATTTTTTACCACTTTATTCATAAAACCCTTTTTTTTCTCTTTCTTGTGTGGGTGTGTATTTTAAAATAAAAACCTAAAAAACAAAAAAAAAACCAAAAAAAAAAATCACTTAAAAAATACAAAAAAAAATTATAAGTCATGCTTACTCACCATCGAGTTTTAAAATTTTGTACAAACATTTTGGGGAGTTAACAAACATGTTTTCATCTTAGAAATTTTGTGTCAAAACCAACACATTTTGAATGCTCAATTTTTGATTTGGAAAATTATTTTCCCCAACCGTGAGAACAAACATTTGCTTTCATGCCAAGGCCACCTATGGCCATATTTTCAAAATGTGTGTTTTCACCCCCATTTGTGAGTCTTGAGTTTGTGTACCTTCGATCTGAATTTCCTACCTTATTGTGTATTAATATGATAGAGGCATTTTCTGAGCCACATGAGAATCACAATAGCCAAATAGCCTCTCATTACCCTTACATTAATCCTACTTTTTAAACCCCTTCAATCCTATGAAAACCTTTTCTTTGATCGCCACATTACAAGCCCAATATCTTATCCCACCTAATATCAACATGGATTTTCATTGCATAAGTTTTTGAAATTTAAGTGTGGGGGGGAATGGATTTCATTTTTGGGTATCATTTCCTTACTTTCCGGTGTGTTATCATATGCTTGAGGGCAAGCATACATTTTAGTGTGGGGGGGGGAGGTTTTCATTCAGTGGGATTTGGGAATGTATTGTACAAATGATATTGAAAAGTGTTCAAAAAAATCAAAAAAAAAAAAAAAATCAAAATCAAAAAAAAAAATCAAAAAAAAAAAAATCAGAAAAATGGGTTGTGTCTTGGGTAGGTCAAAAATAACTCTTCCTCAACCTTTGATCTTGTTATAAATATTACAATTAGTGTCATGAGGAGATCAAACATGGGTTGGGATATGAGTGTGAGATCTGTTTCAAGGTCAACTTTCGAAAAAACAAAGAAAAAAAAGGAAAAGAAAAAAAAGAACACTTGCATTATATTCTTATTGGGATAAGTTTTTTGTGTTTTAAATATTCAATCTTCTCATTACCTTAATATTTTCTTCCTCTATTGTTTCTTTCTTCACACAATCATTACCTTGTAAATACGTGTTTTCATTTCCTTCCATGTTTCATTTCAAAAAAATGTGCATTGCTTTTTCTATGTTGGTATTTTAACCCTCTTCTTCTCTCTCTTGGACATTATATTACTACCATCCCATAGCCATAGAAAAACCCCTTAAAAATACCTCTTGATTCTTGTGCAATTTGGATAGGGATTTGAAGCTTAGAGCTCTTTTCAAACTCTAAGATTTTCACTTTTTGTTGGTGAAAGAGTGAACCTCCACAAATGAATTTTATCATCTTGAGAGGTGTGAGTTTTGAGTGTCCACATTTTCCATTTCTAAATTTGAGCATGAAAAAATGAATTAGTTTTGGAACATTTTTTCTGTAACAACTTGTGGTGGAATTCAAAATAGATGAGTGAAATAGTCTAAACCTCCCCTGATTGGAGAAAACAAAATTTTAATATATGTTGGTGAGTAAAAATGATTTTGTCGTGTTTTTATATTTGTTGCACATGAGGACATACACAAAACTAAGTGTGGGGGAGTTTATGTTATTAATATTTTCATGACTTATTATATTCCCCCTTTATTGATTTTATATGAAATGTTCATAATTTGTGTGAAATATTAATGTTTTAATATTAAGTATAATTTTTGAGCATTTTTAGAAGTAGTCCAATTGAGTCAGTTTAATGTTTTAATAATAACTGTAACTATACTGATCCAAACTGTGTGGTTCTTGTTTTTTAGGATTCTCCTTTTAATATACAACATTTCATTAGAAGATACCATGATCCAATTCTGCCATTTGAAGGGTCATATGGTCCTCACAAACAAGACCAAAGAATTTGTGAACAAACTGGACCAGCATTTAAGATTGATTTACTGGGATCAATACAGAAGTCCAAAAATATTAACTCTACACCATAATTCGGGGGACACTACATGTCATCTTTGATAAAAATTTCAAGGCCCAAATATAAGTACAAGGGGCCCAAATAAAGCTTTGAAGTCCAGCCCACCATTCTGGCCGAGAATTAAAATCAGTATAGTATGCATGACATATCTCAATATTTAAGCATAAAATCGAGCTAATATTTTTTAGTGTGAAAGAGGAGATATAGGTGGCCGACTTTGTTGAAGAACCCATTCGGATTTTAAGGAATCTTCATATTCAAAAACCCTTTCATATTCTGGACTTCAAAAAGACTGGATTGAAATGGACAGTTTTACTTTGTTTAATAAACCTGCCATAACTTTTTATCCTTAAGTCCAAATGACTCAAAATTTTGAGAGTAGTCGGCCAAATTTATTATCTACAACTTTTAAGAAGGAGATTTCTTGAGATTCGGCTGTCATGATGTCCATATCTTCGAGCCAAGTGGAGGGGTATTGCTGGAATGTAAACAGTCCACTCCTTGGGCTATAAATACTCTCCCCTTCTCTCCTTGAGAGGGGTTGGCACTTCAGCACTTAAGGATGAGGTTTGACATTACTAGAGCCTTTACAAGGTTCTGGGAGGATATTCTTTGATATTGTTTCAACAATAGAGACCTCTCCTCCACTTCTCTTTCACGTTTGTTTATGTTTGCTTTCAATTGTAATTGTGTAACTTTGTTTTCATTTCAATCAAATTTTAGTGCTTGTTTCTTCTTCAATACCTCTTATTCTTCTCCACCTTCTGTAGTATAATATTCATGGTCTTAAAGTAGTTTGAATCATTTTAAATTACATTCTCTTATTTTGCTTCCTCATTCAATCGAAATTCCATTTTTTGATTCTCAAAATATTTCGTGTGTGTGTTCGGCACACTACTCTTATCTTATCCCTTTCTTTTTCTTCTCTTTGTAATTCATAACCATAAAGATATATTACCATATTAATAAAAATCATAATGTCTGAGTAAATCTCTCATTAGGGTGAGTTTTAATTTAGGTATGTTAAGCGATTGAGAGTATTTTCTCGATGAGTATTCGTTAATTTAACATTGTGTATGTTGGACTTAATATGTCATGGATTAATGACATCTTTTATTTAGAATGAGGTTTCCATGGATTATTGGAACCATAAATACACTACCATAAACAATTAATGATTGAGTTTAGAATCCTAGTTAAGTTAATGATTGGATTAAATCTTTAACACTTAGGAATTCTAATCGACGTCAACTTGTGAAGTGGGTGTTAATTTAAATGCAATATAAAGCAAAGCTCAAGGATATCACAAGATTAACTACCTAATAATGAACTCACCCCAATATTTATCAACCTGTTAAATTAAACATCAGTCATTAAACATTTAAATTAATCTATGCAAACAAACCCCCAATCAAAATACAATCAACTAAAAACAATCGACTATTACGAAGTACCATTGCCGAGGATTCAACCCGAGTGCTACTATACACATTAGCAGAGCACCGAAACATTGACCGGTCGATAGGCGACAATCGGCCATGCATTTCAAATGGCGTCGTTGCCGGGGAAGAAGACACCAACTCGTGATTCAGCTGTCTAGATTGGTAAATATGCGGGTCAAGTGGAGGGACAGATTTGGAATGCAAACAGTCCACTCCTTGGGCTATAAATACATCCCTCTCCTCTCCTTCCAAGGGGTTGGAATTTCAGAAGAGAGGAGATTATATTGGCACGACCAAAGCCTTGTCAAAGGCTTGGGAGGACCTGCCATACTCAAGTTTTTACTTGATAGACCTTTCCTCCTCTCTTTGTTTTCACTTAATTTCGTGTTCTTCATTTTTGTAATTTTGTAAGTCTCTTTCTTTGTAATTTTGTTTTAATGAAAGTTAATTATTCAATATCTCTTATTCTCATCCACCTTCTATAGTTTAATATTTATGTTCTTAAAATAGTTTAAATTCAGTTCAATCCCCTTCCCTTATTTAGCTTCCTCATTCAATCGAAAGTTCGTTTTTAATTATCATCATTGTTCGTGTGTGTGTGTCGACGTACCACTCTTTTCTTATCCATTTCTTTTTATTCTCTTATTAATTTATAATTATAATCATTATAACCAGATTATTAAACACCCAAATGGCTGAGTAAATCTCTCATTGGGGTGAGTTATAATTTAGGTATGTTAAGTGATTGAGAGCTTCTGCTCGATGAATATTCTTTGAATTAACATTGTGTATGTTGGACTTAACATGTCATGGATTAATGACTTGTTTTGTTTAACATGTGGTTTTCATGGATTATTGGAACCATAAATACACCACCATAAATAAGATCTGATTGAGATTATAACCTTAAGTTAAGTTAAGGCTTGGTTTAAAGCCTTAAAACTTAGGAATTCTAATCAACATCATCTTGTGACATGGGTGTTAATTTAAATGCAATATAAAGCAAAGCTCAAGGATATCACAAGCTTAACTAACCTAATGATGAACTCACCCCAATATTTATCAATTTGTTAAATCAAACATCATACATCAATTATTTCATAAGCTCTACAAACAAACCCCCAATCAGAATACAATTAACTAAAAACAAACGACTATTACAAAGTATCATCGCCGATGATTCGACCCGAGTGCTGCTATACACATTAGCAGAGCACCGGAACCTTGACTGGTCGATAGGCGACAATCAGCCGCACGTTTCAGTAAACCAATAGATGGTTCAAAGTATCATCCAGGATTTTCAAACTGTGGATATAGGGAACAAAATGGATGGACCAAGGCAAGTGGATAATTTCGTTTAGTTCCATAAGTATAATCCACCCATATTTCAGGGTGATTTAGAACCAAAGAATGTAAAGGTGTGGCTGAATAGGATGAATCAGATCTTCGATTTCCTTGGAACACCAATAGAGATAAAAGTCAAGATCACGTTGTATATACTGAAGGATATTTCATTCCAATGGTAGGATTTAGCATTTCAGGATAAATTAGACTAAGGCCTTGCATGAGAAGATTTTGAATAATTGTTCAACAAACAATTCTATACTCATATGTTCTGGATTTCAATAATAAAGGAATTATTCAACTTGAAATATGAGAGTCTCACAATGATAGATTATGCAGCTAAATTTATGAATTTAGTCCACTTTTCACCCAAATTTGCTGTAAGTGTGTCCTTAAAGACATGCATTTTTGAATCAGGGATGTGGCAAGAGATTCACTCAAATATTATTATGCTCTGTATAATAGATTATACAGAGATAATCAATAGAGTGAAAATAGCTGAAAGGGATGTCTCAGAAGTTATGGGTGGAGGAAGCATGTTGATACATACAAGAAATGGTGGGAACTCTAATACTAGGAGAAATTGTAAGAGGGACACCTAATTCCAAGGTACGAGGATGACTTAGAATCAAATGGTTAGATCAATGAATCTTCCTCCAAGTCCCAAGAGCGAGGCTGAATGTTTTTAATGTGGATACTTAGATTACATCAAGTAAGAATGTACGACACCACTTAGAGAATTCCACAATTAGAACCATATGGGGGCATTTTCAGCGCTATTGTCACAGTGCTCCAAGGTTGGGTGTTCGAGACATTTCTTAGGTGTCATAAACGTCGTATGCTTCAACGGGATGAGGTTAGAAAAATCAATCTCATCAGTAGAACAGATCTATCCATGGTGATTATAGGAATACCATGACTCTATAGGTAGGACATTCTCAATAGGGAGATAAATAACAAAGTGCAATGAGTAAGAAATTATATGAAGCTGAGCAGGTTATTGTGGATGATCAATCTGGACCATCAACGATGAGAGGTATAATTCTTTTGAATTCTACCATTATGCAAGATCTATTTGATATGGGTGCATCACATTCCTTTATTTATTCTTGTGTTGTTGATTTAATAAGTTTGAAAGTTGAGATGGTGCCTTATGTTTTAAAGATTCAAAATCCTCTTGGTCAAAGAGAATGTCGAGCCCTTATGTTTAGAGCATGTTCTATAACTGTTGATAGAGCCAAGCTGATATGGGATTTATCTATGCTTGAAATTAACATCTATGATATAATCTTGGGTATGGATTGGTTGACAATGTTCAAGGCTAACATTGACTGTTATACTCAAACAATTAGTTTTATGACAAATGATGGTGTCACACATATCTTTCAAGGAGACATAAATGTAAATATAGGTGCAAAAAGCTTGTTTCCACCATCAGTTTAAACAATATCATACCATTTGGTATAATTTTCTTTGGCATTGATGGATGAGATCAAGGATAATAGTTTTCTAGTAGTTTTTGATCAGTTTTAGGATGTTTTCCCTGAAAATTTCTCAAGGTTTCCACCCATGAGAGAAGTGGAGTTTACGATTGATCTATTTCCGGGGACCAGTACTATTTAACTTCCATATCATCGGATGACACCAATAAAATTAAGGGAATTGAAAGTGCAGTTGGAAGAGATGGAAAATAAATGATTCATTCATCCCAGCTCATCTCCATGGGAAACACTAGTCTTGTTTATCAAAAAGGCAGATGGAACTCTTTGGTTATGTGTGGATTATCGTAAGCTTAACCAAGTTGCGATAAAGAATCGGTATCCACTTCTACATATTGATGACAGTTTTGATCAATTTAAGGGATATCAGTGGTTCTCCAAAATAGACTTGTGATTAGGATATCATAAATTGCACGTTTGGAAGGAGGATATTTCGAAAATAGATTTTAGGAGTAGATGTGGCCATTATGAGTATGTGGTAATGCCTTTAGGTATTATGAATCCACTAATGGTATTTATAGCGTTGATGAATTGGATATTTTAGAGATATATATATTATTTTGTGGTGGTGTTTTTGGATGAAATATTGGTGTATTCAAGGACAATGACTGAGCATGAACAACACTTGGCGACAATGTTGGGAATCTTGAGAGATCATCTTCTATATGAAAAATTATCAAAGTGCATTTTTAGATACAAGAGGTATGTTTTATTGGCCATGTTATCTCTGAAATATGTGTTTCTATGGATCCATAAAAGATAGAAGTTGTTATCTCTTAACAACCACCAAATAATGTCTTCAAGATACAAATTTCCTTGGTCTAGCTGGTTATTACCAACACTTTATTAGTAAATTTTCATAACTAGATTTTCATATTAAAATTTTAACAAAGAAGAATTTTCCATTCCAATGTAATGAGGAATGCTATAAGTATTTTTAAGAGCTTAAAGTTCACCTTACATCAACACTAATATTGATTTTTTTGGAATCGAGATAAGGGTATGTGGTGTATTGTGATGCTTTAGGATATGGGTTGGGATGTGTTCTCATGCAGGGAGATAATGCTGTTGCTTATGGATCAAGAAAGTTATGGTTTCATGAGAAGAACTACCCAACACATGATTTGTATTTTGATATCACAGATCATGCTTTAAAGACTTGGCGTCAATACCTCTTTGGTGATAAATTCATAGTGTTTACGGATTATAAGAGATTGAAAAATATTTTATCACAAAGAGATTTGAAACCGATACAAAGAAGATGGATGGAGTATCTCTAAATGTTTGACTTTGAATTGATGTATACACCAGGTAAAGGCAATTTGGTGGCAAATTCATTAAGAAAAAAGTCATATAGTCAATTAGAAAAAGAGGTTTTAGAATAATGACTGTTGATGTCGGTGATAACCGACATGCACTTGGAACGTGAATACCGAAGTGATGTTGTAGTTTTCTTTCCAGTATCATTCCTTCCTAATTTGGTTGTGATAGTTAAAGAGGCACAAATGTTTGATTCAGAATGTGTTTCTATGAGTTCAAAACTCAATGGTGGGGAGACCATTGAGGGATGGAAGCTAAATGGGAGTTTAGTTTTGTGGTTTTGAAATTGGATGGTCATACCTATGGCTTGTTAGGAACAACTTCTTCATGATTACCACCATTCTAGATGGGTTTTTCATCCTAGAATATGGAATATGTATAAGGTATTTAAATCATAGTTTTGGTGGGTTGGTATGAAAGTAAAAGTGGATTATTTTGTTTTGAGATGCTTAAGTTGTCAGCAGGTTAAGGCAGAGCATCAACGACCAGTAGGTATGTTGCACTCTTTACCTATTTCTATTTGTAAATGGGAGTATATAACTGTGGATTTTGTAACATGTCTCCTAAGAATGGTTTGGAAACACAATTACATATGAGTGGTAATGGATCGACTCACAAAGTTAGACCATTTAATCCCTATTCATGAATCACATACGATGGATGACTTATCCAAAATTTATATCCGAGAAGTGGTAAAGAGGCATGACATAACCGTTTCGATAGTTTCAGATAGAGATTCAAAGTTTATGTATCATTTATGGAAATCCTTATAGAAAGGACTTGGGACTCAGTTGATCATGAGTATAGTGTATCAACCTTAGACGGATGGGAAATTCAAAAGGAAGATACAAAATTTTTAAGACATGTTGCGGTATTGGGTAATGGATTTTGGTGGCTCATGGAAAGATCCCATACCATTAGTAAAGTTATCATATAAAAATAGTTATTGGGCCTTGATATATATGGATCCTTTTGAAGCATTGTATGAGTGTCCTTGTCGTTCTCCACTTTATTGGATGAAAACATGTTATACTTCACCAGTTAGGATAAGCCTTGTCCAAGAGACAATAAAGAAGATTCAATTGACCGGGAAGAGAATAGAGATGGCTCAGAGTCATCAGAAATCATATGCTGATCATCATTGACAATCATTATCATTCGAGGAGAGTAACCATGTGTTCTTGAGGATATCTACAAGGATTAGACATCGTCATTTTAGGAAGTAGGGAAAGTTATATCCTTGATACATAGGCCCTTTTTTAGATACTTGAACGAGTTGGAGAGGTGGCATATCGGTTGTCATTGCCACTACGATTTAGTGTTGTGCATGATGTATTTCATGTATCTTAATTGAAAAAGTATCAGCCTAATCATGAACATGTGATTCGATGAGATCATATTGACCTAGAGCTAGATACTTCATTAGTCCACATGCCAGTGTGGATTGTGGATAAGCAAGAGAAAGTCTTGTGTGAGAAAAGAATCATTCTAGTGTGGGTTTTGTGGCAACATAATCAGATTCAGGAAGAGACTTGTGAATGGGAGAAGGAAATGGTCAAGTAATAGCCCGGACTCTTTCAAGGAAATGTTGGTTTTCTACTTTATGGGGATATAAAGATAAATATTTGGGATAATATAGCACCCCCAATTTCAAGTAAGTAACCCTTTATTTTTTATTTTTAAGTATATAAAGTGTTTGGGTAAAGTTTGGGAGGGTTTGGAAGAAATTTGGAATGTTTTGGGGATTTTATAAGGGTGCACGATTGGTGAAAAGTTTGTGGAAACCATGAAACACCTATAGTAAACCGTGCACAATGAGATAGAGGCTAAAGGGAAGATGCACGAGTAGACACATGGTTTTTCCGAACCATATGGCCTCCTAGGAGAAACCATGATTTTTTGGACAATGGGATGTTGCAAGGTTGATGCACAGTTTGTCTAGCCATGTGGGAAAACCATTGAGGTCCCCCTTGAGATAGAAGCTGGCAGATGGTTAGTGTATAGTTTGTCTAACCATGTGACTAACCGTGCATCGTTTAAGAAAAAGATCCATAAAAAGTGGATCTGGGTCAGGATTAAGAAATAACCCCTCATTTTATCCCTAAAATGTCCCTAAATATAGATTCGATCCTCTCAAAGGTAGTAGAGTCTTCTCCCATTGATCTATAGGCAATACGAAGGCTTCTTTTGGTGTATTGAAGTAGGATTCTCACGGTAAGTCTTCATTTATGGTATTTTTGCTTGGTTTTTATTAGATATACTTCTCTCTCTCTCTCTATCCCAGTTTCTTAGATCTACTTCCATTGTGGATATATATAAGGGTTCTGATTCCAAATATGATTATATTTGGCCTTTTTTGTGATAGGGGAAGAGATCTAAGATGGTTTTTTTGGAGTTTTAACCCGGTTTCATGGACGTTTCTGTGCCGTTTTTCATTTTCGCCAAGTTTTCCGAGGTTTTTGGATTCAATCCTTTCTCCTATATTTAGAATTTGAAGGATTAGTTTCAAATTGATTGTTTTTATTGAAATTGGTTATGAAATTAGTGTGAATTACTTGTTGGAAACCCTCTTTGGTGACAATTTATAAAATTGTGGAAATTGGGTGTTTTTGGTGGAAAGTGAAATTGGTAACTTGATTTTAAAATGATGATTTTAAAATGATTTTTTTGTAGCATGGAAAAGTGTTTTCAATAAATGGTTGTTTTTATTGAAATGGGTTGTTTAAAGGTTTTCAATAAAAGTACAGTTTTATTGAAATGGTTGCTTTGACATTGGTTTTTGGCATAATGGTTGTGTGTGTTCATGTGAATTCGGGACAGATAAGGGTAATAAGTCTCCCCCATCATTAGTGGGATGGATAAGGTTCAGGTATTTCCCTCGTCAAATGGTTTATTAAGTGACAACTTAGTGAATGGATGACTCACCACTCGCGAGTATAAAGAGGTCTAGGTTGCATGTATGGTTGGATGTGTGGAATGAAATGGATTATGAAAAAATAGAACTTGTGAAGTGGTTTTAAAGCATTGTTTGGTTGCTTTACTTGGAAATTTATGTTGTTTTGAGAAAACTATTTTATTATGGAAATTGTTTTATATTCTGATATAAACTATTTTAAAGTGTTTTATATAAATTATTTTATATAAATTTGCTAACATGTTCTATCCTAGTGGCGTGAGTAGGGAATCCATTTGGGGAAATCCTACTGAGTTTCATTACTCACCCCTACTTTGGCACTTTGGTGATTTTTCATATGTTGTTTATTGGGACATGGGAAAAGGTAAAGTATCATGCTTCTCTAGTGGTGCTTAGTGTTACTTGGGCTGCTTGTGGAGTTAGAGCATGGAGCATGTTGGATATTTGGAGTTATGTGATTATCATTGAGTTTATATTGGTCTTTTCTTTCGTTGTGTATTGCGATGTTTTGTATTCTTCTATTGTGTTTCTCTTTATAGTTCGTTTTAATATAAATAGTATTTATTTGATTTAACTTTCATTGTTATCATGCATCATGTAGTGGTTTATTTGATTATGGTATATTTAGTTGGTTGTTTTATTTTCAAAGGGAAAATCACCCCCACTTGTATTGAATCCCTTGACATTTATTTTGAGCCTTTGGCACCTTAGAGATGTCTCTTAAGGCCAATTATCTATTCCCTCTCAACTCAATCTAATGAGGAGGGACTAGATGTTACAATGAAATACTCCCCACATTAGGAAAATCCATCAAGAACATATCTGGTGGATATCCGGACATGTGAGACTTCACAAACAAAATTCCAAACTGCGCCTCCATGACTTCTTAAAAAAGAGCAGGGGTAACAACCATCAATTAGAGAAACACTGCACTGACCTCAACCACAAGTGTTTTACTGTAAGAAGCCAACCACTCTATTACCTTACTCACCCACAAAGAATGGAGAACTTCGTTGTAAGCATCTGTTATAACCCTTCCAAAGGTCTACCAACACTTCCATACTCGAGAGAATGCATATTAGGGAGTGGACCTTTCAATTCTATGACCGATAATCGAGAGATTTTTGTAAGGTTGGTACACTCAAAGCATGTCCAGAACTATCCTCAAGTGTCTTGCATACACAACCCTCGATGCCTAGCACACTAGGATACCACCAAGGAAGACTACCTGGAATCGTACCAACAAAGGTTAAGGACTTACCCACTAGTCTCTCAATACTGTCGGGGCATCCAACATGCCAATTATATCACCATATCCCAAGAAAAACTCCACCAAAACCTGGATATGGTGATATCCTAACTTGAGGTCAAACATTAAGAACTATCTCTCCCCAATCCTCTGGGAAAAGAAGTAATTGACTCTCGAGTGTGGGTACTCCCCTTGATAGTCACCCGAATCAGGATACGTCATCCACACCTAACATCAAAGATTCCTCCTCCAAGGAAAACAACACAAGGTTTCCCAAGTGAACACACTGGGTCTTACAATCCCTTAGTTTGCAACCTACAACTGCACCACAACTCGCAAATATCCATGGGAGTCCACCTATATTCTAGTTCAAACATCAGGGCTATCCCAGGGTGCTATGTAGAAGCTAACACTCAGAGAGATCAACTCGATACACCCTCAGGAAGACATCCATATCTCCACCACTACATTAGAAAACCCAAAAGCTCATGGAACCACTACTTCAAGGGTCATACTAGCCATCTAATAAAGATTGTATGTATATGCACACACATGAGGTCGTCCCACTCTATCTAGGATAAATCCAATTTAAAGAAGGAATTCCATCCCAAAATCCATAAACACTTCCACGCTCACCAGTTTCCACCTTCTGAGCATGGTTGGTAAAGAACCAATCCATAATGAGGAAGCATCGTAGGGTCCCACTACCACTATAGAAAGATTTCCACATGAGGCTCTCTCTATACTCCCAGAGTCAGGTCACACTATCGTTATCACTGATCCTCTCTAAAGAAACATCAAACACTAGGCCCTACTCCGAATAGAGGCTTCACTTAGGAAAGAGTGACTCATGGAACTATAGAAACTACAACCAAGGAAAAGTAGTCACCTATAATACCCTAAGTGAAACTTGAGACTTCAGGACATAAAATCCTTTTTCCTAAAGCTCATCCTTTCCTCTCCCACCTATCCATCCAACCAGGCCCTACTCCGACACCTTAACACATAAAAAACCCCAAATACACAAGTCGAAGAAACTTATCCTCCACACCTCAACACTATCCACTTTAGGTGGTACTAACTTGTCCGCACAGTTTTGGATCACGTCTAAAAAATTCATCTCGATGGGGGAATTTTCCCTCTTCCTTGCATGTCCAAAGTCACTCCAAACAACAACACAAAAAGGTTCCACCAATGCCCTGCATCACCCTGTAAACCCTCAAACAAGAAGTGGTAAGGATAAGGTACCTCACATCTGAATTTAACCAAACTACTATAAAAGTAGAAAGGATACATATCATACCTCCAAACTCTCCTAAATCCATTGGGTCAAAACCCTTCAATGCCTACAACTGCCCATATTCCTAACCTTAAACTCCCCGACCCTATCTTGGACCACCTAGGGGTGGCAACAAACCAAAGCACCAACCACCACATGCTGCTTCTATTCCATGTACACTGCCCTATGGATCTCCTCACTAAAGATGCTACATCTACCTCAGTGGTTGAATGACTGTCTCTCTAATGAAAGCTTAGTTATTAGAAAACTCCCACACAAGATGTCCATACCTCTCACAAGCATAACAATGCCTCGACCCCAGAGGTTCGAGTTATCCATGAGGTCCCCATAAACAATGGTGTATCTTGTGTCATACGCCTGTTTTATATGGGTCCTGTTCAACCTAGGCCATAGGAAAACCCTATCGCGGAAGCCCATAATACATGCTCGATCCCTATGTATCATTATACAACACCAATAGATCCATCCAAAACTCATCCCGACAAGCCTAATCCTCCTGAACTCTTGACAATGGATCTACACATTTCTCAACGGGTGGAAGCTCTACCAGGTATCCACTCAGAAGAAAACCTTCCTCATGACCATGCCCCTATAATGTGACCTCGTCACTCATCGGGTTATACCATTGACCCGACTATGGAAACCTCAAAGGATATCTTTGTGGAAACATATTGAAGGATGATAAGATATGTCAAATTCAAAGAGTATATCTTGGGATCTAACTCAAGAAGGACATATAAACCACAACCCAATCCTATATAATGCATGTACCAAAGTTTTCCCCTCCAATCAGTGTCTAAATGTTCCGAGTCAGCATGTCGGTTATCAAGATTCTGGTGAATAGATACGTCGATCACTGCACTAACTGTCATGACCTGAACCAAGATGGGGCTCGATCCGTAACTACCCCAAGACTACCTCTATAGGCCAGGGGTGGTGACAAACACCAAAGGAATAAATAACTTGGGGAGGCATTTTCCTAAGTACCTGCACACACACACACGCGTGCATGCATGCACACACATTTATCTCAATGAAAAAGTGCAGAGGGAAAGATTAAAAGATGCAACACTACTATAAAGTAAACAAATCATACATAAACCTATAGACAATACAAAAGTACGGTAATGTAAACTGAAAAGTAAAAGGATAAAATGACACACCCAACCATAAGTATGTCCCAACTTTAAAAGATTGGAAAAGTAAACTACTAAGAGAGCCTAGATCATAAATTCCAAGCCACGATCATCATAAACACTCCAAGCACCCAGTATCCCTAAGCTCTTTTTTATTCACGGTCAGACCATCCATCATCTACATAAGACATGACACGTGCAGGAAAATCCCATGCAAGGGTAAGTATATACATACCCAGTGGGACGCCCTGAAAGCTAAAGAGGGAGAAATAAGAGATACAATAGGAAAATAAAGATGGTAGATGTGAGATACAGTCAAGAGAACAAATCAACCCAAAACATAACACCCCAATATTTTACATTATGTATGTCTTTAAATCAATTCAATTTATTTGATAGCCTATAGCTTAAACGAACCATGATATATTATTAAATATTAACATGACCTTTGGAATAACAATGTGACCATTAGAAATAGTAATTTGACCATTAGAACAATAACCTCACCTATGAAAGTATAAATAAAATTTAGGCATCTCATAAATGAAAATATGATATATTTTTATCGGGGAATAAGTAAATAAATGTATTAAAAATGATAAATTAAGTGTTGGTATTTTTATGAAACGTTAATGCATATTTACAATTTTATAATTAATTTAATGATTTTAAAGGAAATTTATTTTTATAAAACAGATTCATGAATTTATATTTTGTTTTATTATAATTATAAGATAATTTTATGAGACCATAATTAATTCTTCAAAGTGTCATAAAATCAGTTACAACATTAAAATCTATATATTTGGAATAAATGATGATTTTATTTAAAAATTAAATTTCTCATATTTAGAAAATTATTTTCATAAAATGGAGTCCATTTTTGAAATCTAAACGTCAATAAATGGTTAGGGTTAATTTTTGGTATTTTTCTAAAATATTTGATTTTTTTGTGAATAGTAAAAATATAGTTTTTTAAAATACAACATCTTTTATGATATCATAAATATATAATTATGATATGAAATTTATTAAAAAATATTTCATGACTAAATTATGATATTATAATGTAAATATTGTATAAAAATTATTCATAACATCTACGTTTTAGTTTATTTCATGATAAGTATAAAATCATTGTCTATGATGATGTAGTGCCTACACAACATTGGAAAAGTCAAATTTGTTTCCTTATAGATAATAATTGAATAATAAATAATATTTTAATGAATTATTTATTATTTATTATTTATAATTTATGTTTTTTTCATATAGTTTATAATTTTAGAGTTATATAATATGAATCTTATCCAAATTCCTGTGCAATGCTTGCGCAAGGCAAGAAAAGACAAATTAACAAATTAATGAAGTTTTCTTGACATGGATATGAGTAATTATAATTAATGAATGAATATAAAAGATTAAATTGAACCAAATTAATTTATTTTTATGATAGAAATTTATTTTTAATTTTTATATATGAAATAATTATATTTAATGCTTATGCAACACTGAAGTAGTGCTTGTGCAAGCAGAAGAAAAATAAATAAAGTGAATTTAATTAAAATTATAAGAAAAATTAAATGACCCAAAATTTAACTAAATATTTTTATATGATAAATTTTACACCATTATATTATTTTTATTCTAATTTGATATATTTTGGACCCACATTAATCACTTTATGGCACTTATAATATTTTATTTAAAAGGAAGTCAAGTTGTTCACACTACAATTGTTAATTAGTATAATATTTTAATATATAGTTTTATAAAAGTTTTTTTAAAAAATAAATAGTATTATGAAATATAAGAAACTTATATTATTCATGGAATTTTATTTTTAAATTTTAATGAATAAATAATCACCTTAATGGCTTGCACAATGATGATGTAATACTTATTTAATTAATTAATAAATCAAATTAATGATATTAAAAATAATAAAATAAATATAATTTGAAAAATTTAATGTAATTATTGAATTATATATATTAATATGATATGTATAGAATATAATAAAATATTGGTTTTGAATTTGAAACTTTGATGTTTTCAAAGTCATAATTATTAATAGTGTTTAATTTGACATAAAATATTTTTCATGAATATAATATTTAATTAAATTATTTAAAAATCACCAAAATATTGAAAAAGAACAAAATTGATAATATTATATATAAAATGTGGTATAATGTGTTTTTAGGCCTTTTTTAAGTCTTTAAACCTATATTAGACTTATTATATTTTAATATTTTAAGTAATTTTTGAATTGCCCCTCACCTCAATTATAAAAGGAGACTCATACCTTCACAAAATTTCATCCTCTTGAGCCTTCTTGCTCGACTATACTATAAAAAAATCTATTATAATCATCCCTATCCATATTATAGTGTTTCTGGTCACACAAAAAGACCACTTCCAAGTTCCCTAAGGTGGTTCTCAAGGAGAAGAATTCAAGTGGTAAAATCCCCTTTCGTTCATTTAATTTTCTTTCAATTTATTTTATTTTATTTTACTTACCTAATCTATATAATAATACATGATAAATATATTATATTATATATATACTATAATTTTATTATTTTAATTAGATATTCATCATCAAACGCCTTCTTCTCTCTTTTTATTTTAAAAATGAAAACATCGTCTGTGAGGTGCCGATTTATCGCCTTCGTGGACGATGAGTTTTCATTTTTCAATTATGCCTTCAAGGATGGTAATAATTTTTTTATGCTTTAAAAAACTATAATATATGTATTAAAAATTATTTAATGTTCTATAACTAGTATATATACATAATATTAATTATTAAGATGAAACTAGTTTGCGATGATCAAAAAGCACCAAAATAATCTAAATGGTTATCATGGACACTTTGTCTAATGAATCATTATCATATATGGAAATAAAATGATATATAAGACCATTAAAGTTTCTATAAGTCCATTAATAACATATAATTTAAATTATAGATAACTATTCCATTTTACATGATCTTTTGTACATGTATACAAGTGAACCAATCATGAAAACTAAGTAAACAAACACTTCCGAATGATGAAATTGAATCTTACAACTCATCAAAAATACCATAAATGAACTTAATAAAATTATATTAAATCAAATAAATATTTAATAGGTTTTTAATTAAATTATTAATTAATCTAATTTTATTATCCAGGACATTAAGTAAAAGTGCATAACACTTTCAGACATAAGGTAAGAGTTATTTCTCACCTCACTTTTATTTCTGTGAGATATTCCTTATTCAACACCTATTCCTTATGTGTAGTGTATGTATAATTCTATATAATATATAATATCATTAAATTAATTATATTCATGGTATTTAATGTTTCATTTGATAATTATTACTTTCATAGGGCATACAATTCGACTGATTACAAAAGTGGTAAGAGATTTTCCTCGAACTTCTATTTTTCATTCGAGTTACGCTTCATATCTCTTTACACCAATGTAATTATTATATATTATGTGTATATTTTCAAAAATTATGTATCTGGATCATTTCATTCCTTTTTATGGGAAATACATGATTTTATAAGGTTCCCTTCTCAATTCTTCCTGATAAGCAAGCCCGATTTATAGGAACTTCCCAGTTTTTTACCCATTTTCTAGTGAACTCCATAATATATTTTAAGAAACTATTTTTTTCTAAAATAAATAATTTTATCATGAAATAATATTTTTTCATTTTTTTTATACAAAAATTATTCCTTTTTCTATTTTAAAGACTCTTTAGTATTTTCCCTTAAACCACACTAAAGTGGCTCATTTCTAAAGTTTCTTAAATGATATTTTTACTTATTTTCACTTCATTTGGAAATAATTTATGCCTAAAATATAATTTCATTGTCCCAAACTTTTAATTTATGGGATATACATGTTGCAATATGATTTTATGACAAAATACAAATGATTTTCTAAAATAACTCTTCTTTCCAAAGTAAAACAAGTATTTTCTCAAGAATTACTCGATAATTTTATTAGGGTGTTTTCATATATTTCAACACCATATGTTGAATCTTATGATTAATTGGTATTGAACTTTTTTTATATCATATAACATATTTTATTAAATGCTTTATGATCATTTTTACTATGAATGTTCTATCTTGATATCATTCACTACATTACTCAAAATGGTTAGTGATTATGTTTACTGATTAGGGAAAGTTATTTACATTTTGTATATATATGTTTTTTTATGTTTCACTCCATTCATATGAGGAATGAATTGGACTTAGTAAGTGATGGTAAGGGCCCTCTATATCCCCTAGATGCATCGTTAGGTCTCATGAGACAAACTAGACTAGATTTTTACCCACTTATGTATGGTGTCTTGGCCGAAGACTTGATGGTATGATTATGATGTCTAAAACAATGAATTATCTCATTATTATATTAGTAATTGATAATACATGTGATTATTCTACTAGTAGACTATATATGTTTAATTTCCATTCTCAAGTGATTATTTATATGGTACTATTTGAACAACATTTATTCCTGCCATATTATGCTCAAGATTAAGTTTTAATAGAATGCATTTTTAGTTATTCACCTTGAATTATTATTTATGTTTATTTATGATAGTTTCAATTGTATTGCTTACACTTAATAAGAATCTAAGCTCACCCCTTTCTTATATTTTATTTTTCCCCAAGATGTGAAGATGTATATTATGATTGACTTGCAAGAATAATCTAGGAGTTAATGAATGTATCCAATAGAGTTTCTAAGTTGTTTTTCCTTTCAAGTTGTAATGTAATAATTATGTTTGTATTTGGTTTTCCAAAGTTATTAAAATATTCAGTCTTTTGGGATGTGATCACTTGTTCATAGTATTAATGTAATAAAATAAGGCACCATCTTCAGGCTACTGGGGTCGGGGTCCTTACACAAACCAAGAGTGAAATTAAGATCTTACAAACACAAGGGCCTAAACATGGTGAGTAAATGAACTACCCATAAAGTTTTCTCCACCTATAATAGGAGTTTAGACTCATCCAACCATGAGAATCTATACACGGAAAGACTGTGGCATACCCCATGCATCTTTGCCTCTCTTAGAAGGATATTAACCAAATCCAAGGTGTGGATATAGAAGGATATATATATATATATATTCTCAGTCAAAGAAAGCCAAATGAGAGAGTAATGGGATATCCATCTCATAACTCATACTAAGAAGAAGATTAACCTCATCTAAGCATAAGGGTCTCAACACGGTGAGTAGATGAACTACACATCGAGTCTTCGCTACCTATAATAGGATAGTAGACTCATATAACCATGAGAAGATAAACATGGAAAGCACGTGGCATACCTCACACGTCTTTGCCTCTTATGAAAGGAGAGTAACCAATAGTTACAAAAGTCCATCAATGATGTCCAATATCTCACACATCTACTCAAAAGTAGTTATCAAAGTCTAACCATGCCTCATCACTATATTTCACAATAGAAGGGACACAAACTCGAAGTAGAGGACTCATGCCCTAGTATGTTAGGGGGGTTCCACTCAAATAGTCACTGAGGAACTCCACTACCCAGCACTTCTGGAGGGTACCACTAGGGAAAGGTCATTAGGGAACTCCACTGTCTATCCATGCTGGAGGGTAACTCATAAAGATCATCGGGGAACTTCACTGCCCAACCCTACTGAAGGGAACCACCTGAAATATCGAGTAATTATACTACCTATCTCTACCGGAGAGTAATTTGAAAAGATCATTAAGGAACTCCACTGCCCAACCCTGCTTGATGGTATCACTTAGATCATCAATGAACTCCACTGCCCAGACCTACTAGAGGATAACTCAAAAAGATCATCGAGAAACTCCACTACCCATCCCCGTTAGAGGTTACTATCTGGAAAGGTATCTGGTGATCCTACATGATCACTACTATCATCAGGCACTTCCTAGCCAAGAATCACGCCCGAAACATTTAATTTCATATCTCAAAATCCACAACAGAGGAAACCATCACGTTATACATGAAAAAACACTCAGTATAGACTACTTTTAATCCAAAATCTGAGTCCAAATTAATGAGGTATGGAAGTTTGAATATTTATAAAGAAGCATATGATGTGTAAGGGACCCACATGGCGTGTGGTCCCAATATTCTATCGATTCATGTCCTTTCCAACACATTGATTACTAGCCATGTAGTACTACACAGTGTGTAAGGGTACTACATGAAATGTCTCGACCAAAATCCTGATGTACGCACGAGGCTCGTCATCGGTCCGAAGGGGAAAAATGTTATTCCATTGATATGCCTCTATAAATAGCCCTGAATAAACAAATGAATTACATTGTTGTGATCCTCATGAAAAAATTCTTGGGATATTCTATTCACTTGTATCAATTTGAAACCCGTTGAAAAAGTCACATTTCACCACATAATGAATGAAAGGTGCTTCATGGCCAAATTAAACACTCGATATTGGTCTTGAAACTTCTGCCTCAATTTCAGGATCATGATGCCGCAGATGGTTCACCAATACGATATTGTATAAAGGAGTTATGACATATAAAAGATTCTATATTATTATTATTATTATTATTATTATTATTATTATTATTATTATTATTATTATTATTATCGATATCTTCATGGACCTTCACCACAAGTCGAAAAAAGGTATCCAATATTGGTCTTAAAATCACCATCTTAATTCCAAGGTTACGCTACCGCTGACGGTTCATTAATCTGACACCATATAAAGAAGTTACAATGAAAACATGTTTAATAATAATTATAATAACAATAACAATATTATTATTATTATTATATTATTATTATTATTATTATATTATTATTATATTATTATATTAATATTAAGGCAATGTGAGGCATGGAGCATACCCCCTTCCCCTATCCACACTACGTGCCAGCCTCTCTCATGAGGTTTCTTTTATTTATTTTTTTCTTCAATTAAATTATTATAATATCCAAAAAAAGAGGTGTGGCCTCTCACCCCCTCTTACCTTGCACATACAACACCTCAAGTGGACACCCTCATCTGTTTCATTTATTTTTTTTCATTAAATCATCATTAATAATAATAATAATAATAATAAATGAACATAATTTTCTCCGATAAATTAGATCCATTTAATTTCAATAACCCCTCACATGCATTTTTATGTCACCATTAATAATAATAATAATAATAATAATAATAATAATAATAATAATAATAATAATAATAATAATAATAATAATAATAATAATAATAATAATTAACGCTTGCTGTGTTGACCATGTCCAACCAACTCGTTGGAGATTCGAGCCCGTACACCACTATGTTAACACTGAGCATCCCCTGCCATGAGACCCCATGCACAACATCCACTTAGAACCAAACATGTCACACCACATGTCATTGTCGTGCGTTAACTGGGAAAACGAGGATTATCGACCCGACCCCAAACCACCTCTAATCACAAACACACATCTGCAATGTCGATCCAATCCATTCAAAAAACATAATCCCATTATTTTATCAATCCATCCCTAAACCATGTATCTATGTGTAATTTGTGCTACTACAATGAATCTGGGAGTTCAATCACACTCAAACCTGCCCCAATAATGTCGAATCATGACCCCATGGTCCAACGATGAAGAACGCGAAGAATGGTGGGGGGAAAACACCAATAAAAAAGGTGATAAGCATTATTGGCCAAGAGTTTTTGACCAAAGATTTCATAGCAAGGAAACCTGGGTGAGAAACATGGCATGAACAAGAAATAAATTGAAAGAATAATTTATTTCAATACATGGGATCATGCGAAGGTTTATTTAATCACAAATCAAAGAAAACATATTTGATCTTGCACAATATTTTAATCATTAGGGCGGAAACCAAAAATAATGAGTCCTACCTCAATTATAGATCAATCATTGGTGAAAAACACACCCGTTAGTGATGAAGATAATTCACTACGCCCATCGCCTATCGATTCCCCTCCGATCATCGATCGTCACCTGATCTCAATCTACCAACAGAGGAGTGAGAGCTCCTCTCAATGATATCAGGGTTATATGGGTAACCTTGAAGATTTTCCATAAAAACTTATTTATAGAGGAAAGTGGTTTAGGTAATTTAATTCAAAATAAATAAATAAATAATTTATTTTAATTAAACACACTGTCAACAGCTGCCTCATCTAAACATCTTGAACCGACCAACTTTAGGTTGCACTTAGGGTAAAAACTCCACTACGAACTCAGTAGTTGTCTCATATTTCTGATATAAGTCTCCATCTGTGAGTAATTTTGGTTAGGGTTATTAAATAAACAAATTAAATTAATTAATTTATCCAATGAACCCACCAACAACTATCCCATCAGAACATCCTGCATCGACCAACTTCCAATCACGCCTAGAGTAAAACCCATGTTCCAGATTCAACAGTGGTCTCAGATTTATGATTTGAGTATTCTTTTATGTGATATTCCATTTTTTCTAGAAATCCGTGTGTGTGCAATAAAAATATATTTAATATTTTTATAAAATTAATTACGGGCTTATCGGGTCTCAGAATCGTGCGCCATCTCAGCACCTGGATCCAAAAATATTCCTAGGAATATTCCAAAGTCTTACACGAAAAAACTAGAGTCTCTACATTATTACCTTCTTAAAATATTTTCATCCTTGAAAAGCACAAATTAAGGAAAAAAGCGGGGATACTGATCTTGCATCTGGCTCTCCCACTCCCTACACCAGGATGCACAACCAAAGGAGAAGTGAAAAACTCCTTCATCACCTCCTCTCATAATGTGACCAGAATCACCACCCATCCCTAAAAAGGGATGATGTGATCCCCTTCTTTAGAAAATCCATCTGGTGAAACTCCTAAGGATATATGGTCATGTAAAATCTCTCAGTCGATATCTCTAAGTTGTGCCTCCCTAACTCACTGAGGAAGCAGAGGTGTAAGGACCCGGCCTCCGAGTGCCTGGAGCCAGTTCCAGTGAGACATTATGTATCAAAATTATATTTCAAACATTTACAAGTATTACATCATGTCCCATTATTATAGAGGATCATGAGGTTCAGGTTCTGGGAAACCAGCTGCATCTGAAACACTTCTTTAGTAAAAACCCATACCTGATTTTTTTTAAAACAAAAATGTAGGGTGGGAAAAGTATGCCCAGTAAGGGGTTTGAAAACAACTTAAAAATAATCTTTCTTTACTAAAAAGAAAAATAGTATTCTTGAAAATAAACTTAAACATTGGGAAATTAATTATCTTGGAATAAATAAAACTAATAACATAACATCTAATCATGATCAGAGTACGCAGTTCCAATTAGGGAAATTAAATGCTTGTGTAATACATGACTATTAACAACATGCAGGGTAATGAATACTACTATCAAGGCAGTTCTGAGTGCACAAGACATAATAAAAAATTCTTTAATAATGAACGTAACTGGTGCACATATCATGATGGCCATATCCATATCTTTTCACATGTAATAACATAAAGCTGCTGTTAAGTGGATCAAGTCCAGAACTACTGCGACATATCATGTCATTCCATTAATTCATTCTGTGCATGCAAAAGGCTCTGAACTAGGGATATCCTACTAGTCAGAAAATCCCATGGTTGGTCATTTACTAAAACATTAAGAGGAGGGTATAATTCCAGACTGTGTCAAGGCATCGTGCCAAGACCATAATCATCCATGTCTAGGAATTTAACCTAGACCGTCTATGTCCAGGAATTTCACCTGAACCGTAACTGTTGTCAGGCCTTGTTCCGTGACATTGTTTTGTCTCGTGAGACCTACCAATGCATTGAGGGGCTATAGCGGGCCCCACTCGCCACATAATCAGTCCAATACAATCCTCTTATGTCTTAGGAGTTATGTATCCAAGGCATCCCATATCGCTTTGGATACCCATTTTAAAGTGATGTTATTTGGGGTGTCCCATTCCACTCCAAATAACTGGTTCTTAGATTCTTTATTATTATTTTTTGTTTTATCAATCCAATAAAAATATTAAATGACATTTATGGAAGAAATAAATGCATTAAATATGACATTATAACATGCATCATTTCTACATTGATAAGAGCTAAGTTTCAAATATGTGAATCTATGTTATTAATTCCAGGTACATGATTCCATTAAAAAAACACATAAAATGATGGATGATTAGGGTTTGCCACATGAGGTGATAAATGATAACTAAATGTAAATGGAACACTTAAAGAAAATACTTGACATTAATTATTGTGATAAACATGACTTTTGAACTTTCAATTTAATCATAACCAGGTTAACCACTAATAATCACTCCAATAGTATTAACATCAAATAATGGATGGTTACTACATGATGACATAAACTCATAAATTCTTAGTCCTTTACTTTAAAATAGGCCGAATCACATTATTTTAAAGTATAAATTACATTGAGGGTACATGTTAGAATAACTTTTCTAATTAAGCAAGTTCATTGGTGTATACTAAAACATATATAGGCTTGGAAAACACTAAAATCTTACATGTGTCAAAATATCAACTAAGTCCTAATAATTATACTTGAAAACAGGGTTTTGGGAATTAAACTTATAAATGCATTTATACTTAACCATATATACACAAAGTGTATATATGGGTTTTTACACAAAATAAACAAAGTCCATTAAAATTCCTTAAGCTTAAAAACACCTCTAAACATTTTCCATTTATTAGATTGTCCCCAAAACCATATAATATTTATTATCCATGTATCCCTATACACATAAGTATTTAAAAACTATGGTAATATTCTATAACAAGATTTATACTTAAATCTAAAACGTAATTCACATCTAAAATACTAATTAAGGGTTAGTATTCAAGTATTGAAAATTATAAACGATTGTATTGGAATACATATACATATATATATATATATATATATATATTCATATATACCCAAAATTGACGCTGGAAACAACCAAGGGCAGTCAAGGGTTCACTCCTCTGGTTCGACCCTCCATGCGAGGTGAGGAAAACACCTAAGAAACGGTTTTCATGGTTTTACACGAGATTTTATATATATATATATATATATATAAATGTATATATATATGTCTCGACCGAAACTGGAACAAAACCCACCCACAAAACCCCATTATTCCTTGGTTTGATCCGGTTTGAAGGACGAGGGAAAACTTGTAGGAAGAATGGGTTCAGAGGCCGCTACATACAAGCTCATAGTCGTGTATATATATATTAAAAACCGAAACGGAGGATAAACAGCCAAGACAAACTAAGTTCTCTTACCGGTTTGGAGAGGAGGAGAAGGAGCAAGTGAGGTCGTCGCGACGAGTCGGAAGATCTAGAGAGAAAAAACGAAGGAAACGTGCCACGCTTCGGTGAAATACGAGGCTTAAAAGAAAATGAAATGGACGACCTAGTGTGAAGAGGAATCGAGGGGATCCGAGGCTGAGTATTAATGGGAGGTGCCTGCTTCGTGGAAAGAAGGGACGAGAACGGGTCCACTGCCGGCCTAGGAAAAGAAAACGGGGAGATAGGTTACTGGTGCGCGACATACGTGAGGAAGAAGAAGAGGAACCGCAGGGGTAGATACGAAAATAAATTGATGGCTAGGATCGATTTGGGTATTGATCGGACGGTCGAAGACTGACACGGCTTTGTAAAAAAAATCAGACTGCTGTGATTAGAATGCGCTGGATCGGACGACCAGATGTGAAGCGGCGTTTAAAAAAACGATCGTGGTTTATTATTATTATCATAAAATTGTTATTATTATTTTATTACCATTACTATTATAATATTTTTATCATTATATATACAATTTAAAGATTTATATAATATATTTTATGCTTGAAATTTAATACTAAATAGTCATATTATTTTATAAGAATTTCATTAAACAAAAAAAAAGAATTTAATCATAATTGATATTTCAAAAATAATTAATTATAATTTATAAGATCAAATTATAAAACATTTACATTATCATTATATAAATTTAATTTAAAGGTAGTTATAATATATTTAACTTAATGTTTGACATAATATATATATATATTCATGAGTTTATCTGTATAATTGTTACGTCCTATATCATATTTTCGTAAACCGAAATATGAAACCCAACTAAATTCGATATAGTCCTTCATGGGTTAGATTAAATATTTATTTTCTTAAATTAAAGCGTGAATATTAATAGTGGATTTTTTTAACAAAAATAATATTAATTTTCAATTTCATGTATTATAATTTTATAATAGCATTTTCATATAATTCAAAACCGATACACACACATATATATTTCAAATTTTGGGAAAACGAACAATAAATTAGTTATATTATTATTATTATTGTTATCATCATTTAAACATTAAATAAAATAACATAATTAACCATTCTGAACCTCTTGGGGGTATTCAACTCTTAGATTCAATGTTTCTGTTTGAAACTAAAAACATTATAAGTTATCGGATCATCGGGGAACCAATGACTATAATTATAATCGTTGGTGTCTAACGGTCAGAAGATAATGGATGATTCGGTTCTATATAAAGACGAACCTTAGGGTGTCTTAGTTTCTTATGAAGGAGAATGGTTCTCATCATCCCACTTGTACTCAGCATGGCCACGGTGGCACTAGCTATTCTGATGCTCATGATGAGTCCTAATGATCCAAATTATGATATTGGGATTGTTTTTATCTTGGGCAGCCTTCCAATGATCTTAATAGGGTTTTTATTTGGCATTTATGGTTAGTGAGCTTTCCTTGTAAACTCAGTATGTAGTAAGACACTTCGGTGTTAAGTTCTTAAATAAAAAGTTCTGTGTTTTATCTTTTATATTCTATTTGGTTAAAAGGAGAAGACTTGTATGGCATTAAACACACATTTTCTATTTATAAGGTTTTGAAATATTCAGGATGTTACATTATTCCCCCCTTCAAATAATTGCGTCCTCGCAATTCTATTCATAAACTGAAAAAGAAAACCCCCAGACGATCATCATCACCAAAATGGGAGATTTGGCTCGGTCAATGGAATACCCAGGTTGGTACTCAGTTCCTCTACTTCACTAGCCCAGATACACCTTGAGCAGTATGTCTTGAACTCCTGCTCATGTGTTCTATACACAGGCTTCCATAGGGATGCTTGTGGGGTAATAAAGTCGGGGATGTCTGAATGGACATATTCTCTGGTGCTCCGTCGGACTACATCACGCTCAAGATATTCCATTAGAACCATGCAATCAGATAGACTGAGGTTTAGAATCTAGTACATGAAGGCTGCTCTATGGTTCCCATCTTGAGCAGCTACCAGGAAACATGCTATGGCAGAAAAATTCTGTGCCAGAGTGAAACATCGAAAATGACCTTCTAAGTACCTCCCCCTCTGCCTATAATGAGGGAGTTGGGTATTGGCGATAAGGAAGAACACATGGTCGAACCCTTGGTAGGAAAGAAGAATTTCATGGTTGTTGGACAGTTCAAACATTCATTGACATGATCCTCGCAGATAGAGGAAAGAAGGATAGTCCACGGTGCACGTCCTGATTAAGATTTCCTCCAAAATTTCATCTGGTAGGGATAAGATATTTGTTTGTCCAGCCATCTAAAAATATATTCATGATAATTCACTTAAAAGTTCAAATAAGGTATTATCAGGAAATGAAAACAAATAATATTTCAATTGCACACAAGTTTATACATCAGTGCCTGAGTTTTCTTTAATGACCTAATATACGAACTCCACATAGAGAATCAAAACTTCCTAACTCCTCAAACCAAACACAGGCTGAGCATTCAGGGTTAAATTCCTGGAGACATCTGTGACATCTCCTGAGTGTAGCATGAGGGGTATGAATTTGGGAAACATCAACATACACTTGTTGCCTGTAAGACAGTTAGGTGAAGTCATCTTCTAACATCCCGAAGTCCAACAATTGTCCCCAGAAGCCGTAGTTCAAAATCTGACAAAAGTAGGCCGCTCGGAGGTCTCCGGTAGCAGCAGCTTCTTGAAAAGGGTTAAGGATCACAGTTCCAAATTCTTCACCTACCATGAATACTCAGAAAATTCCCTCATAGTACCTTCCCCGATGTGAATATGAGGGTAATTGGGTCATCATCATAAGGAGGTAATCCATTCCCAAACCTCGGTGTAGACTAAGCACCCTAGGTGAGTTTGACACATCGTATAGGTGCTTGCATGACATGTGGATATGGGCATAATTAAGAAAGTTATCTCATCTAGATAGAGACACAATGGTCTCTAAGGCTTCAGTGGGAAGTGACAAAAGATTGGTAGGTACGTTTCCATCTGCCATCTAAAAATACAATTGTGAGAATTCACTTAAAAGTTCAGTTAAAGTGGAGACAGGAAAGAAAAAAAAAACAGATAATATTTCAATAACACATAAGTTTATACATCAGAGCCTGATTCTTCCCCAAGAACTCCTACTGACTTGCTGACACAACCTCCCTGACATCCTTAGTGATGTACCCACTCAAAAAATCTAGGATTTAGTAACTGAAAAGGAAAAGAACATAAAACAATTAGGTTGTACATTTACAGAGCCCATCTCCGCAACCAGTTTGTTGATGTCCTCAACTCTATTCACAGGGTGGTTCCCAGTTCCTCGATCTCTCTTGTCCAGACACACCTTAGGAAAATGAGGTTAAAATCCCATATAAAACAATTGGGCTTCCAGATAAAGGCATGTGCAGTGTAAAGCTCAGTGATATAAAGATGGACTTGATCCCTACAGATTCGTCGTACTACCTCAAAGTCGAGGGGTTTGATGTCAAAGAGTCTCTTGTATAGACTGAAACTCAGGACTTGAAAAAGATAGGCTGCATAGAGATTTCCCTCCTCTACAGCTTCCTGGAAAACCCTTTTAGCCAAATAGTTTGAAGATAGGGTAAAACATAGCAAAATACCTTCATAGTATTTCCCCCGATGCATATTTTATGCAAGTTGTGCATAAGTTATACGATAGTAAACATGACTCGATCCTTGAAAGATCTGAATGATATTTGATGTTGGTTGGAGTAGTTAACTCAATAGGGGAGGGGTGAATTGAGTAACTATAAAAATTTCTGTTTTAAAAGAATATTAGTTTTACAAATAATGATTTCCCCAAAAATAGATACAACCCAGTTAATCAAGGTTACACTGTTATAAGAGTTTGACTATTTAAACAAATTCTTATAAGATTGATTAATTCTCATTAATCTTAATTGTTATTATTAAAATTACTTTTGAAGTTATCCTACTAATAAAAATCAGATATAACTTCTTTCCAAGACTAACTATCAAAGTGAAATTAGTATTTTTCTAGATTATGCAGTAAGCAGTAAAATAGAGTAGACTAAATTAAAATATCACAACGGATATAAAAAAAGTGGTTTAGTCTCAATCCAAGACCTAATCTATAGCATCCCACATTTTTATAACATAACTTTTCATTACATTTTACAAAACCGAGGATCTTTAAGGTTTAGTGTCTTGGAAACCAGGAACTTAAAACATGAAAACATAAAACATTATTCTTAAACACTTGAAAGGATTCTCCTTATGTTCATCCTAGGTTTATTACTGCATCTCATAACCTAGAGACATACATCAAAAGAAAGGGTGAGCAGAAGGCACAGTAAGGGAAACAAGGGGAAACATTTAACATGTGAACTTGAGATACATCAACAATGTCATGAAAAATAACTTTAAGGCATGAGAAATAAATCATGAGGCATATCATAATAAAAATAATGTATTTCATAACTTGAAGATGTGGCTACAACATTTAATATTGACAATCATTTCTATTTCACCAAGGTCCATCCCCAAGGTTTCATTAAAAATTACCAAGGTTATTCACCAAGGCGTCGTTAAAAATAGTCATCTCTAGAGATTAAGTCTTTACCCAATGCATTGGAGTGATATCAGGGAGCACCCTTGACATGAATTTATTATCATGTGAGACACATATATCATCATAAATCATTTCATAAACAACCCATATAGCATAAAAAAATGGGTTTCATTTCATAATCATAATGTTTTAAAACTGCTTTAAAGACATGATCTTTATGTCACTTTAAACCCACAGAAAGGGAAAGCGGGTCTCATGTATGTAAATCCCAGAATTTAAAATGGAAAAACTTGGTATATATGTGAATACCCCTATAGAAGAGAGAGCCTTGAGTATTCAATTAATAAAATAAAATAACTTTAGAAAAAGAGAGAGACATTTTGAGACGGAAATTTTGCAGTATAACGGCTATGTTTCGGGGTTTTAGAAAACATTGAAAAGAGAGGGGACATGGGTCAAACATTCATAAATGAACCATAAAACAGTATAGGGACTGAATATGAAGGATATATGAACATGGTAATTAAATTTTAAAGACATACCATATGAAATGAAAAAAATGGAAGGAAGACAAAAATAAGATTTCTCTTATGAAAATTCAGCAGCCTAACGACGTCACTTAAAACTTCAAAAAGAGAATTGACGAGATAAAAATAGGGTCTCTCATAATGTGACCATAAAAGATCAGTATTATAGATATAGATATCATACCCCAACATAATAAAAAGAAACTTTAAAGACTTGACATGAAAGTAGAACTTTAAAAAAAATGAGAAAGGTGAAAGAATCCCTTAAAAATTCGGCAGCCTAACGGCGCCACTTAAACATCAACAAAAATGAATTGACGAGATCAAAATAGGGTATCTCATCATATGAACATAAAAGATCAGTATGATAGATATATATATAATACCCCAACATAATAAAAAGGAACTTGAAATACTTGACATGAAAGTAGAACTTTGAAAAAAATGAGAAAGGTGAAAGATTCCCTTAAATATTCGGCAGCCTAACGGTGCCACTTAAACTTTCTTAAATCAAATTGATGAGAGAAAGAGGGGGTATCTAATCATATGAACATAAAAGATCAGTATGATAGATATATAGATCATACCCCAACATAATAAAAATGAACTTTAAATACTTGACATGAAAGTATAACTTTGAAAAATGAGAAAGGTGAAAGAATCCCTTAAACATTCAGCAGCCTAACGGTGCCGCTTAAACTTCAACAAAAATGAATTAACGAGATAAAAATAGGGTATCTAATAATATTAACATATAAGATCAGTATGATAGATATAGATATCATACCCCAACATAATAAAAAGGAACTTGAAAGACTTGACATGAAAGTAGAACTTTGAAAAAAATGAGAAAGGTGAAAGAAACTCTTAAAAATTCGGTAGCCTAACGGTGCCACTTAAACTTTCTTAAATAAAATTGATGAGAGAAAGAGGGGGTATATAATCATATGAACATAAAATATCAGTAATAGGAATATAAAAGAACATCCTCCAACATAATACCATGGAGCATAAAAGTAATGACATAAAAGAGATTACTTGAAAGAAAGAGAGAGGTAGGATCCCTTACCTTAAAACATAACTCTTAAAACTCAAAGGTTGGGACCTTGAGGGCTTGGGGGAACCTTGGGAGGACTCCTTGGGAGGTAAGGAGACCATAAATTCGTTAAGGATGATTTTGGAGTCGAATGGATGAGAGGACGTCTTGGTATTTATAGGGAAAGTGAGGGGACAAGGCATTAATGGCCAAGGGACACCTCATTGGTGGTTTTGGAAAAACCATGGGCTTGCCCATGGTATTTACCCATGGTATTGGACACTTGAGACACCTAATACCTTATCTTACTATTAATAAGTCGACCATATTGATTACATACTTAATACATCATTTAATGATGTCATTAAACACCCGTAACTTAAAAACTGTATTTTCACTATTCATCAAAAATTCAACTTTCTCAGAAAAATCCCAAAATTTAACCTTAACCAAATATCGATGCTTTTATTTCAAAAAGGAACTCTATTTTATAAAAATAATTTTCTAAATATTTTTAATTTAACTTTTAAATAAATACACTATTCACAGAAAATTCATTTTTCTCAGAAAAATCCCCAAAAATTACCTTAACATAATATCGATGCTCTGAGTTCAAAAATGAAATCCATTTTATAAAAATAATTTTCTAAACATTTTTAATTTAATTTTTAATTAAAAAACACTATTCACCTGAAAAAACTTATACTTGACTAATAATTTATGAAACCATTATTTAACCATTTTATTGAATTACATTACTTAATCAAGGTTCCTAGATTATATTAATACTTTCTTTAAGTGAGATTACTAATCCATTTGGTCAGATTACTAATCCTAAGCATAAAATCACTATTCATAATTTACTATTCATCAAAAATTAAGTTGATTACATAAGATTCTAAATTTCGTACTGAACATAATTGTAGAAGACCATTTTTTGAAAATCATTACTCATTTTTAATTATTTAAGGTTTACATAAACATTTTTAAAATATCCATTTTCTAAAATTAATCAAAAATATGCATACTATATTTATCCGGTCATTTGAAAATTCATAAACTTCATCATAAGAAGAAATACCAATTTTTATATAAAACAAAATATTACACAAGGCAGTTACAGTCTCCTTACATAGCCCCTTATAACCCCATCATAGGACCTAAGTGTAAGGTGTGCTAAGGTGAGAGAATCTGAGGGCGGCTTGGGCAACATCACAAGAGTAGTAATTTCTATTAGCTTTAACTTCTCATGAAGGAGATTCCGTTCCATCTTCACACGATGAAGTTCGGCTTGGGTTTGGTCCAGAGCAAAGCCCAATAGTGCCACCTCCTTCCCAAGTTCTGTTAGATGGGCTTCGATTGGCTCGATACAACTGGATGAGGACATCAAATATTCTTTCTATATTAATTAACCAAGATCACTTGTATTTAGAGACAATAATCGAAACGTTTATAGTTTCCAGTGGTCACATTGACCAATGGTCATATAACAGTCAAAACCCAACGATCTCATTTTAATTATACTCATGTTATCAAATAAAACAGTTTTGTTGAGTATAAAATAAAATAACACACAAAATTAAGAAATAATATTTATTTTAAAATTTCGGGTCGTTACAATCTTCCCCCCTTAAGAAATTGCGTCCTCGCAATTTTTAAAATTGGGTTTGGAAATTTCATTAAAAGTCCCACATCGGAAAAAGATTCATTAACACTATTACTTTAAAAGAAAGAAAAGGAAGTAAAAAGGTCACCCGAGTTAACCCATACTAGGATTCCATGTAGGAAAATATGGATATGGAGGAGAAAACAAAGGGTCATGTTCTGAGGGAGAGTGATAGAAAATATGATTAAGAGAAAGTTAACAACAAAAAAAATCACAAACTTATGATGGGTTAAACGATATTTGATTTCCCAGAAGGAAACGTTAACAGACAACATTTTTGTTTTATGTTCCATTTCATAGTTTTGCGGAATTCATTTACTACATAGAATACAAACACAAGGAAATATATTTACCTTCTAGTAGAGTTTCATCCCTTAATATGTTTCTACCAAAACTAATCTTTTCTTCAAATGATGAGCATTCAAAACTACTTGGTCTCATCAAAGCACAAGAATCATCTTCTTGAGAGTCACGTAATCCACAAAATATTAACTATCAATTTCTTCTATCTTTAAACATTATCCCAAAAACAGAAAGGGTAAGATAAAAAAACTCTCCAAAAAGATAGAATCCCATAGGAATGGAAACTACTTTTAAATCTTCAAAGTTCCATGGTACTACCCAAAGTTCATCATAGACCATTCCATAAATAACTGTCCTTAAAATTACTCAAAATAAATCAAACTAAGACTGAAACCCAATTATAAGAACGATCTCATAACATAGTCTTCCAAGATAGACTTTATCATTCATATCCAAACAACATCAACCAACCTTATCATCTTATAACAAGAGTGACTAACCTAATCACATTTTCCCCAAGATAGGTTAATCATTTCCATAAGTAACCTAAATTACCATAATTTTGCCTTAAATTCATCAATTCTTCAAAATATAAGTCAACCTTTACTCCTCAAAGAAAATACCGTAGTAATCTATTTACCTTGATCATATAGGGTTCCCAAAATAGTGAACATCTTCCAAAATAATAATCATCTTTTAATCCCCTAATCAACTTTTTTTTAGAAGAACAACTTTACTACATCAACATGTGGTACATAACAAAAGATGTTTTCCTTAATGATATAAAATCATCTTAGGTAGTGACTCGATGATCTTAGAAAACATAAAAGATATGCTCATAGAGCACGAACTACAATACAACTTGACATAGACAATTATTGCGAAGAAGTCACATGTACCTTAGTCATCAAGATCCATATCAGCTTAGGACTTGCATTGTTCCCTTGTCCTTGAAGATTGTTGATGCTCATCATGCTTCTCACCCATTCCAAGAGAGCATTGCCTTGGATAATGTTTAACTTCTCCACATTTACGACATCGAAATGTATAAGGTACATTATATCGAACCTTATCTCCATTCATCACATTATCTATTTTTTAAAGCAATTAGCTACTTTAAGCCCTATCACCTCACACTTAAAACATCTCCCAGTTCCTTTGTGACATTCTACTGGGTGACACTTTCCACACTTTTTACATAAAGGAAATTGGGTCTTCTTTCCCTTAACAACTTTATTAGATGAACATCCTTGAGACTTCATCTTCTTCTTACTTGATGAATTTTGGGAATTCAACTAGGTACCAATTATTAATTGTGATTTTTGATAGCCAGTTTGGCATAATCACAATATGTTCAACTTGATCTCTCGTCATCTCTGTCATATCAATAGGGCAATCATCACATTTCCTATCACATTGGTTGTTGGGACATGTTCTTTCATTTCCCACCATTAACTAAGAAAATAAAGTATAATTAAGGGCTTGAATACATAGCCAATAATCATTAAAAGTAAACTTTAAGCATAGAAGGATAAACTTGTAGAA
Organism: Viscum album; assembly: GCA_963277665.1. NCBI lineage: Eukaryota > Viridiplantae > Streptophyta > Magnoliopsida > Santalales > Viscaceae > Viscum > Viscum album. The sequence continues at coordinate 158,974,075 of OY728137.1, forward strand.
GGAAAGTATACCCTAACTTATGATCCCCTAGGTTCCAATCTAGGTTATCCATGATCATATATTCTTATGTGAATCTTTATTTTATTTTATCTTTGTTCCTTTAATAATGGTTCATACTAAGCTTATGAATCTACCAAAGCATAACCCCCGGGAGTGTCGTAACCAAGAGTGCAGCAAGGCCCGTTGTCGTGTACCAGTTCCCGTTCGAGTCTAGCTCAAAGCGGTGTTTTTAGGTTTTACCCCTATGTACATCTGTGCCAGAGCCACCTCTACCTACTCATATCCAGACAGGGATGTATTTTCTTGGAAACCCCTTACTCAATACTCACAAAAATACCAGGAAGATTTCCTATATTTAAACATTTCTATAGGGTTATTCCTAAAGTTTTCAAATACTAATTTCCACAAATAACTAAACCATCCTTTGATACCAACTATAGAATCCCACCTTTTTAACACATTAACTTTCATTACATTTTACAAAATAGAGGATCCTTAAGGTTTAGTGTCTTGGAAACCAGGAACTTAAAACATGAAAACATAAAAAATTATTCTTAAACACTTGAAAGGATTATCCTTATATTCATCCTAGGTTCATTACTGCATCTCATAACCTGGGTACATACATCAAAAGAAAGGGTGAGCAGAAGGGCCAGTAAGGGAAACAAGGGGAAACATTTAACATGTGAACTTGAGATACATCAACAATGTCATGAAAAAGAACTTTAAGGCATGAGAAAGAAATCATGAAGCATATCATAATAAAAATAACGTATTTCATAACTTGAAGATGTGGCTACAACATTTAATATTGACAATCATTTCTGTTTCACCAAGGTCCATCCCCAATGTTTTATTAAAAATTACCAAGGTTATTCACCAAGGCATCGTTAAAAATAGTCATCTCTAGAGATTAAGTCTTTACCCAATGCATTGGAGTGATATTAGGGAGCACCCTTGAAATGTCTTTATTATCATGTGAGCCACATATATCATCATCAATAATTTCATAAAAAACCCATATAGCATAAAATAAATGGGTTTCATTTCATAATCATAACGTTTTAAAACTGCTTTAAAGACATGATCTTTATGTCACTTTAAACCCACAGAAAGGGAAAGCGGGTCTCATGTATGTAAATCCCAGAATTTAAAATATAACAACTTGGTATATATGTGAATACCCCTATAGAATAGAGATCCCTGAGTATTCAATTAATAAAATAAAAGAACTTTAGAAAAAGAGAGAGACATTTTGAGACGGAAATTCTGCAGCATAACAGCTATGTTTTGGGGTTTTAGAAAACATTGAAAAGAGAGGGGACATGGGTCAAACATTCATAAATGACCCATAAAACAGTATAGGGACCAAATATTAAGGATATATGAACATGGTAATGAAATTTGAAAGACATACCATATGAAATTAAAAACATGGAAGGAAGACAAAAATAAGATTTCTCTTATGAAAATTCGGCAGCCTAACGACGTCACTTAAAACTTCAAAAAGAGAATTGATGAGATCAAAATAGGGTCTCTAATAATGTGACCATAAAAGATCAGTATGATAGATATATAGATCATACCCCAACATAATAAAAAAGAACTTGAAATACTTGACATGAAAGTAGAACTTTAAAAAAAATGAGAAAGGTGAAAGAATCCCTTAAAAATTCAACAGCCTAACGACGCCACTTAAACATCAACAAAAATGAATTGATGAGATCAAAATAGGGTATCTAATCATATGAAAATAAAAGATCATTATGATAGATATATAGATCATAACCCAACATAATAAAAAGGAACTTGAAAGACTTTACATGAAAGTAGAACTTTGAAAAAAGTGAGAAAGGTGAAAGAATCCCTTAAAAATTTGGCAGCCTAACGGTGCCACTTAAACTTTCTTAAATCAAATTGATGAGAGAAATAGGGGGTCTATCATCATATGAAAATAAAATATCAGTATTATAGATATATATATCATACCCCAACATAATAAAAAAAATTTAAAGACTTGACATGAAAGTAGAACTTTGAAAAATGAGAAAGGTGAAAGAATCCCTTAAAAATTCGGTAGTCTAACGGTGCCACTTAAACTTCAACAAAAATGAATTAAAGAGATAAAAATAGGATATCTAATCATATGAACATAAAAAATCAGTATGATATATATAGATATCATACCCCAACATAATAAAAAGTAACTTGAAATACTTGACATGAAAGTAGAACTTTGAAAAAAATGAGAAAGGTGAAAGAATCCCTTAAAAATTCGGCAGCCTAACGGTGCCACTTAAACTTTCTTAAATCAAATTGACGAGATCAAGAGGGGGTATCTCATCATATGAACATAAAATATCAGTAATAGTAATATAAAATAACATACTCCAACATAATATCATGGATCATAAAAGAAATGACATAAAAGAGATTACTTGAAAGAAAGAGAGAGGTAGGATCCATTACCTTAAAACGTAACTCTTAAAACTCAAAGGTTGGGACCTTGAGGGATTGGGGGAACCTTGGGAGGACTCCTTGGGAGGTAAGGAGACGATAACTTCGTTAAGGATGATTTTGGAGTCGAATGGATGATAGGATGGCTTGGTATTTATAGGGAAAGTGAGGGGACAAGGCATTAATGGCCAAGGGACACCTCATTGGTGGTTTTGGAAAAACCATGGGATTGCCCATGGTATTTTCCCATGGTATTGGAAAATTAGGACACCTAATACCTTATATTACTATTAATAAGTCGACCATATTGATTACATACTTAATACATCATTTAATGATGTCATTAAACACCCTTAACTTAAAAACTGTATTTTCACAATTCATCAAAAATTCAACTTTCTCAGAAAAATCCCAAAATTTTACCTTAACCAAATATCGATGCTCTGATTTCAAAAACGAACTCCATTTTATAAAAATAATTTTCTAAATATTTTTAATTTAATTTTTAAATAAATACACTATTCACAGAAAATTCATTTTTCTCAGAAAAATCCCCAAAAATTACCTTAACATAATATCGATACTATGAGTTAAAAAATAAAATCCATTTTATAAAAATAATTTTATAAACATTTTTAATTTAATTTTTAATTAAAAAACACTATTCAACCGAAAAAACTAATACTTGACTAATAATTTATAAAACCATTATTTAACCATTTTATTGAATCACATTACTTAATCAAGGTTCCTAGATTATATTAATACTTTCTTTAAGTGAGATTACTAATCCATTTGGTCACATTACTAATTCTAAGAATAAAATCACTATTCATAATTTACTATTCATCAAAAATTAAGTTGATCTTATTAGATTATAAATTTCGTACTGAACATAATTGTAGAAGACCATTTTTTGAAAATCATTACTCATTTTTAATTATTTAAGGTTTACATAAACATTTTTAAATTATCCTTTTTCTAAAATTAATAAAAAATATGCATACTATATTTATCCGGTCATTTGAAAATTCATAAACTTCATCATAAGAAGAAATCCCAATTTTTATTTAAAACAAAGGATTACACAAGGCAGTTACAGTCTCCTTACATAGCCCCTTATAACCCCAGCATAGGACCTAAGTGTAAGGTGTGCTAAAGTGAGAGAATCTGAGGGCGGCTCAGCCAACATCGCACGAGTAGTAATTTTTATTAGCTTGAACTTCTCACGAAGGCGATTCCGTTCCAGCTTCACACGATGAAGTTCGGCTTGGGTTTGGTCCAGAGCAAAGTCCAATGGTGCCACCTCCTTCCCAAGTTCTATTAGATGGGATTCGATTGGCCCGAGACTACTGGATGAGGAAATCGAATCTTCTTTCTATATTAATTAACCAAGATCACTTGTATTTAGAGACAATAATCGAAACGTTTAGTTTCCAGTGGTCACATTGACCAATGGTCATATAACAATGAAAACCCAACAGTCTCATTTTAATTATACTCATGTTATCAAATGAAACAGTTTTGTTGAGTATAAAATAAAATAACACACAAAATTAAGAAATAATATTTATTCAAAATTTAGGGTCGTTACAATCTTTCCCCCTTAAGAAATTGCGTCCTCGCAATTTTTAAAATTGGGCTTGGAAATTTCATTGAAATTCCCACATCGGAAAAAGATTCATTAACACTATTACTTTAAAAGAAAGAAAAGGAAGTACAAAGGTCACCCGAGTTAACCCATACTAGGATTCCATGTAGGAAAATATGGATATGGAGGAGAAAACAAAGGGTCAAGTTCTGAGGAAGAGTGATAGAAAACACGATTAGGATAAAGTTAACAACAAGAAAATCACAAACTTATGATGGGTTAAACGGTATTTGATTTCCCAATAGGAAACGTTAACAAAAAACGTTTTTGTTTTAAGTTCCTTTTCATAGTTTTTCGAAATTCATTTACTACATAGAATAAAAACACAAGGAAATATATTTACCTTCTAGTAGAGTTTCATCCCTTAATATGTTTCTACCAAAACTAATCTCTTCTACAAATGATGATCATTCAAAACTACTTGGTCTCATCAAAGCACAAGAATCATCTTCTTGAGAGTCATGTAATCCACAAAAGATTATCTATCAATTTCTTCTATCTTTAAACATTATCCAAAAAATAGAAAGGGTAAGATAAAACAACTCTACAAAAAGAAAGAATCCCATAGGAAGGGAAACTACTTTTAAGTCTTCAAAGTTCCATGGTACTACCCAAAGTTCATCATAGACCATTCCATAAATAACTGTCCTTAAAATTCCTCAAAATAAACCAAACTAAGAGTGAAACCCAATTATAAGAACGATCTCATAACATAGTCTTCCAAGATAGACTTTATCATTCATCTCTAAACAACATCAACCACCCTTATCATCTTATAATAAGAGTAACTAACCTAATCACATTTTCCCCAAGATAGGTTAATCATTTCCATAAGTAACCTAAATTACCATAATTTTTCCTTAAATTTATCGATTCTTAAAAATATAAGTCAACCTTTACTCCTCAAATAAAATACCATAGTAATCTATTTACCTTGATCATACAGGGTTCCCAAAATAGCGAACATCTTCCAAAATAATAATCATCTTTTAATCACCTAATCACATTTTTTTAGAAGAAAAACTTTAATACATCAACACGTGGTACGTAACAATAAATGTTTACCTTAATTATATAAAATCATCTTAGGTAGTGACTCGATGATCTTAGAAAACATAAAAGATATGCTCATAGAGAACGAACTAAAATACAACATGACATAGACAATTATTACGAAGAAGTCACATGTACCTTAGTCATCAAGATCCATATCATCTTAGGACTTGCATTGTTCCCTTGTCCTTGAAGATTGTTGATGATCATCATGCTTCTCACCCATTCCAAGAGAGCATTGCCTTGGATAATGTCTAACTTCTCCACATTTAAGACATTGAAATGTATAAGGTACATTAGATCGAACCTTATCTCCATTCATCACATTATCTATTTTTAAAGCAATTAGCTACTTTATGCCCTATCACCTCACACTTAAAACCTCTCCCAGTTCCTTTGTGACATTCTCCTCGGTGCCACTTTCCACACTTTTTTCATAAAGGAAATTGGGTCTTCTTTCCCTTACCAACTTTATTAGATGAACATCCTTGAGACTTCGTCTTCTTCTTCCTTGATGAATTTGGGAATTCAACTAGGTACCAATTATTAATTGTGATTTTTGATAGCTGGTTTGGCATAATAACAATATGTTCAACTTGATCTCTCGTCATATCTATCATATCAATAGGGCAATCATCACATTTCCTATCACATTGGTTGTTGGGACATGTTCTTCCATTTCCCGCCATTAACTAAGAAAAGAAAGTATAATTAGGGTCTTGAATACATAGCCAATAATCATTAAAAGGAAACTTTAAGCATAGAAGGATAAACTTGTAGAAGGAAAGTATACCCTAACTTGTGATCCCCTAGGTTCCAATCTAGGTTATCCATGATCATATATTCTTATGTTAATCTTTATTTTATTTTATCTTTGTTCCTTTAGTAATGGTTCATACTAAGCTTATGAATCTACCAAATCATATCCCCCGGGAGTGTCGTAACAAAAAGTGCAGCAAGACCCGTTGTCGTGTACCAGTTCCCGTTCGAGTCTAGCTCAAAGCGGTGTTTTCAGGTTCTACCCCTATGTACATATGTGCCAGAGCCACCTCTACCTGCTCATTTCGAGACAAGGATGTATTTTCTTGGAAACCCCTTACTCAATACTCACCAAAATACCAGGAAGATTTCCTATATTTAAAAATTTCTATAGGGTTATTCCTAAAGTTTTCATATCCTAATTTCTACAAATAACTAAACCATCCTTTGATACCAACTATAGAATCCCGCCTTTTTAACACATTAACTTTCATTACATTTTACAAAACCGAGGATCTTTAAGATTTAGTGTCTTGGAAACCAGGAACTTAAAACATGAAAACATAAAAAATTATTCTTAAACACTTGAAAGGATTATCCTTATGTTCATCCTAGGTTCAGTAATTCATCTCATAACCTGGGGACATACATCAAAAGAAAGGGTGAGCATAAGGCCTAGTAAGGGAAACAAGGGGAAACATTTAATATGTGAACTTGAGATACATCAACAATGTCATGAAAAAGAACTTTAAGGCATGAGAAAGAAATCATGAGGCATATCATAATAAAAATAACGTATTTCATAACTTGAAGATGTGGCACCAAAATTTAATATTGAAAATTATTTCCGTTTCACCAAGGTCCATCCCTAAGGTTTCATTAAAAATTACCAAGGTTATTCACCAAGGCGTCGTTAAAAATAGTCATCTCTAGAGATTAAGTCTTTACCCAATGCATTGGAGCGCTATCAGGGCGCACCCTTGACATGTATTTATTATCATGTTAGCCACATATATCATCATAAATAATTTCATAAACAACCCATATAGCATAAAAGAAATGGGTTTCATTTCATAATCATAACGTTTTAAAACTGCTTTAAATACATGATCTTTATGTCACTTTAAACCCATGAAAAGGGAAAGCAGGTCTCATGTATGTAAATCGCAGAATTTAAAATAGAACAACTTGGTATATATGTGAATACCCCTATATAAGATATATCCTTGAGTATTCACTTAATAAAATAAAAGAACTTTAGAAAAAGAGAGAGACATTTTGAGACGGAAATTCTGCAGTATAGCGGCTATGTTTCGGGGTTTTAGAAAACATTGAAAAGAGAGGGGAAATGGGTAAAACATTCATAAATAACCCATAAAACAGTATAGGGACCAAATATTAAGGATATATTAACATGTTAATGAAATTTGAAAGACATACCATATGAAATTAAAAACATGGAAGGAAGACAAAAATAAGATTTCTCTTATGAAAATTCAGCAGCCTAACGACGTCACTTAAAACTTCAAAAAAATAATTGACGAGATCAAAATAGGGTCTCTCATTATGTGATAATAAAAGATCAGTATGATAGATATATAGATAATACCCCAACATAATAAAAACTAACTTGAAATATTTGACATGAAAGTAGAACTTTAAAAAAAATGAGAAAGATGAAAGAATCCCTTAAAAATTCGGCAGCCTAACGGCGCCACTTAAACATCAACAAAAATGAATTGACGAGATCAAAATAGGATCTCTCATCATATGAAAATAAAATATCAGTATGATAGATATAGAGATAATACCCCAACATAATAAAAAGTAACTTGAAAGACTTGACATGAACGTAGAACTTTGAAAAAAATGAGAAAGGTGAAAGAATCCCTTAAAAATTCGGCAGCCTAACGGTGCCACTTAAGCTTTCTTAAATCAAATTGATGAGAGAAATAGGGGGTATCTCATCATATGAACATAAAAAATCAGTATTATAGATATATTTATCATACCCCAACATAATAAAAAGTAACTTTAAAGACTTGACATGAAAGTAGAACTTTGAAAAATGAGAAAGGTGAAAGAATCCCTTAAAAATTTGGCAGCCTAACGGCGCCACTTAAACTGCAACAAAAATGAATTAACGAGATAAAAATAGGGTATCTAATCATTTGAACATAAAATATCAGTATGATAGATATATAGATCATACCCCAACATAATAAAAAGGAACTTGAAAGACTTGACATGAAAGTAGAACTTTGAAAAAAATGAGAAAGGTGAAAGAATCCCTTAAAAATTCGGCAGCCTAACGGTGCCACTTAAACATTCTTAAATCAAATTGATGAGAGCAAGAGGGGATATCTCATCATATGAACATAAAATATCAGTAAGAGGAATATAAAAGAACATCTTCCAACATAATATCATGGAGAATAAAAGAAATGACATAAAAGAGATTACTTGAAAGAAAGAGAGAGGTAGGATCCCTTACCTTAAAACGTAACTCTTAAAACTCAAAGGTTGAGACCTTGAGGGATTGGGGGAACCTTGGGAGGACTCCTTGGGAGGTAAGGAGACCAGAAATTCGTTAAGGATAATTTTTGAGTCGAATGGATGAGAGGATGGCTAGGTATTTATAGGGAAAGTGAGGGGACAAGGCATTAATGGCCAAGGGACACCTCATTGGTGGTTTTGGAAAAACCATGGGCTTGCCTATGGTATTTGCCCATGGTATTGGACACTTGGGACAACTCATACCTTATATTACTACTCATAAGTCGACCATGTTGATTACATACTTAATACATCATTTAATGATGTCATTAAACACCCGTAACTTAAAAATTGTATTTTCACTATTCATCAAAAATTCAACTTTCTCAGAAAAATCCCAAAATTTCACCTTAACCAAATATCGATGCTTTGATTTCAAAAATGAACTCCATTTTATAAATATAATTTTCTAATTATTTTTAATTTAATTTTTAAATAAATACACTATTCACATAAAATTCATTTTTCTCAGAAAAATCTCCAAAAATTACCTTAACATAACATCGATGATCTGAGTTCAAAAAAGAAATCCATTTTATAAAAATAATTTTCTAAACATTTTTAATTTAATTTTTAATTAAAAAACACTATTCAACTGAAAAAACTAATACTTGACTAATAATTTATGAAACCGTTATTTAACCATTTTATTGAATCACATTACTTAATCAAGGTTCCTAGATTATATTAATATGTTCTTTAAGTGAGATTACTAATCCATTTGGTCACATTACTAACCCTAAGCATAAAATCACTATTCATAATTTACTATTCATCAAAAATTAAGTTGATCTTATTAGATTCTAAATTTCGTACTGAACATAATTTTATAAGACCATTTTTTGAAAATCATTACTCATTTTTAATTATTTAAGGTTTACATAAACATTTTTAAAATATCATTTTTCTAAAATTAATAAAAAATATGAATACTATATTTATCCGGTCATTTGAAAATTCATAAACTTCATCATAAGAAGAAATCCCATTTTTTTTAAAACAATGGATTACACAAGGCAGTTAAAGTCTCCTTACATAGCCCCCTATAACCCCAGTATAGGACCTAAGTGTAAGGTGTGCTAAGGTGAGATAATCTGGGGGCGGCTCGGCCAACATCGCATGAGTAGTAATTTCTATTAGCTTGAAATTATCACGAAGGCGATTCTGTTCCAGCTTCACACGATGAAGTTCGACTTGGGTTTGGTCCAGAGCAAAGCCCAATGGTGCCGCCTCCTTCCCAAGTTCTATTAGATGGGATTCGATTGGCCCAAGACTACTGGATGAGGACATCAAATCTTCTTTCTATATTAATTATACAAGATCACTTGTATTTAGAGACAATAATCGAAATGTTTAGTTTCCAGCAGTTACATTGACCAATGGTCATATAATAGTCAAAACCCAACGGTCTCATTTTAATTATACTCATGTTATCAAATGAAATAATTTTATTGGGTATAAAATAAAATAACACACAAAATTAAGAAATAATATTTATTCAAAATTTCCAGTCGTTACAATCTTCCCCCCTTAAGAAATTGCGTCCTCACAATTTTTAAAATTGGGCTTGGAAATTTCATTGAAAGTACCACATCGGAAAAAGATTCATTAACACTATTACTTTAAAAGAAAGAAAAGGAAGTACAAAAGTCACCCGAGTTAACCTATACTAGGATTCCATGTAGGACAATATGGATATGGAGGAGAAAACAAAGGTTCATGTTCTGAGGGAGAGTGATAGAAAACATGATTAAGAGAAAGTTAACAATAAGAAAATCACAAACTTATGATAGGTTAAATGGTATTTGATTTCCCAGTAGGAAAAATTAACAGACAACGTTTTTTTTTACATTCCTTTTCATAGTTTTGAGGAATTCATTTACTACATAGAATAAAAATAGAAGGAAATATATTTACCTTCTAGTAGAGTTTCATCCCTTAATATGTTTCTACCAAAACTAATGTTTTCTCCAAATGATGAGCATTCAAAACTACTTGGTCTCATCAAAGCACAAGAATCATCTTCTTGAGAGTCACGTAATCCACAAAAGATTAACTATCAATTTCTTCTATCTTTAAACATTATCCCAAAAATAGAAAGGGTAAGATAAAACAACTCTCCAAAAATAAATAATCCCATAAGAAGGGAAACTAATTTTAAATATTCAAAGTTCCATGGTACTACCCAAAGTTCATCATAGACCATTCCATAAATAACCGTCCTTAAAATTTCTCAAAATAAACCAAACTAAGATTGAAACCCAATTATAAGAACGATCTCATAACATATTCTTCCAAGATAGACTTTATCATTCATCTCCAAACAACATCAACCACCCTTATCATCTTATAAAAAGACTAACTAACCTAATCACATTTCCCCAAGATAGGTTAATCATTTCTATAAGTAACCTAAATTACCATAATTTTTCCTTAAATTCATCGATTCTTCAAAATATAAGTCAACCTTTACTCCTCAAAGAAAATACCGTAGTAATCTATTTACCTTGATCATATAGGGTTCCCAAAATAGTGAACATCTTCCAAAATAATAATCATCTTTTAATCCCCTAATCACCTTTTTCTTAGAAGAACATCTTTACTACATCAACATGTGGTACATAACAATAGATGTTTTCTTTAATGATATAAAATCATCTTAGGTAGTGAATCGATGTTCTTAGAAAACATAAAAGATATTCTCATAGAGCACAAAATAAAATACAACATGACATAGACAATTATTGAGAAGAAGTCACATGTACCTTAGTCATCAAGATCCATATCAGCTTAGGACTTTCATTATTCCCTTGTCCTTGAGGATTGTTAATGCTCATAATGCTTCTCGCCCATTCCAAGAGAGCATTGCCTTGGATAATCTCTAACTTCTCCACATTTACAACATCGAAATGTATAAGGTACATTAGATCGAACCTTATCTCCATTCATCACATTATCTATTTTTTAAAGCAATTAGTTACTTTATGCCCTATCACCTCACACGTAAAACATCTCCTGGTTCCTTTGTAACATTCTCCTGGGTGACACTTTCCACACTTTTTGCATAAAGGAAATTTGGTCTTCTTTCCCTTACCAACTTTATTAGATGAACATCCTTGAGACTTCTTCTTCTTCTTCCTTGATTAATTTGGGAATTCAAATAGGTACCAATTATTAATTGTGATTTTTGATAGCTGGTTTGGCATAATCACAATATGTTCAACTTGATCTCTCGTCATCTCTGTCATATCAATAGGGAAATCATCACATTTCCTATCACATTGGTTATTGGGACATGTTCCTCCATTTCCCTCCATTAACTAATAAAAGAAAGTATAATTAGGGGCTTGAATACATATCCAATAATCATTAAAAGGAAACTTTAAGCATAAAAGGATAAACTTGTAGAAGGAAAGTATACCCTAACTTGTGATCCCCTAGGTTCCAATCTAGGTTATCCATGATCATATATTCTTATGTGAATCTTTATTTTATTTTATCTTTGTTCCTTTAATAATGGTTCATACTAAGCTTATGAATCTACCAAAGCATATCCCCTGGGAGTGTCGTAACTAAGAGTGCAGCAAGGCCCATTGTCGTGTACCAGTTCCCGTTTGAGTCTAGATCAAAGCGGTGTTTTTGGGTTTTACCCCTATGTATATCTATCCCAGAGACACCTCTACCTACTCATATCCAGACAGAGATGTATTTTCTTGGAAACCCCTTACTCAATACTCACCAAAATACTAGGAATATTTCCTATATTTAAACATTTATATAGGGTTCTTCCTAAAGTTTTCATATACTAATTTCCACAAATAACTAAACCATCCTTTGATACCAAATATAGCATCCTGCCTTTTTAACACATTAACTTTCATTACATTTTACAAAATCGGGGATCTTTAAGGTTTAGTGTCTTGGAAACCAGGAACTTAAGACATGAAAACATAAAAAATTATTCTTAAACAATTGAAAAGATTATTTTTATGTTAATCCTAGGTTCATTACTGCATCTCATAACCTGGGGACATACATCAAAAGAAAGGGTGAGCAGAAGGCCCAGTAATGGAAACAAGGGGAAACATTTAACATGTGAACTTGAGATACATCAAAAATGTCACGAAAAAGAACTTTAAGGCATGAGAAAGAAATCATGAGGCATATGATAATAAAAATAACGTATTTTATAACTTGAAGATGTGGCTACAACTTTTAATATTGACAATAATTTCTATTTCACCAAGGTCCATCCCCAAGGTTTCATTAAAAATTACCTAGGTTATTCACCAAGGCATCGTTAAAAATAGTCAACTCTAGAGATTAAGTCTTTACCCAATGCATTAGAGCGCTATCAGGGTGAACCCTTGACATGTATTTATTATCATGTGAGCCACATATATCATAATCAATCATTTCATAAACAACCTATATAGAATAAAATAAATGGGTTTCATTTCATAATCATAACGTTTTAAAACTACTTTAAAGACATGATCTTTATGTCACTTTAAACCCACGGAAAGGGAAAGTAGGTCTCATGTATGTAAATCCCAGAATTTAAAATAGAACAAATTGGTATATATGTGAATACATTTATATAATAGAGATCCTTGAGTATTAACTTAATAAAATAAAAGAACTTTAGAAAAATAGAGATACATTTTTAGACGGAAATTCTGCAGCATAACGGCTATGTTTTGGGGTTTTAGAAAACATTGAAAAGAGAAGGGGAAATGGGTCAAACATTCATAAATGACCCATAAAATAGTAGAGGGACTGAATATGAAGGATATATGAACATGGTAATAAAATTTTAAAGACATACCATATGAAATTAAAAACATGGAAGGAAGACAAAAATAAGATATCTCTTATGAAAATTCGGAAGCCTAACGACGTCACTTAAAACTTCAAAAAGAGAATTGATGAGATCAAAATAGAGTATATCATTATGTGACCATAAAATATAAGTATGATAGATATAGATATAATACCCCAACATAGTAAAAAGTAACTTGAAAGACTTGACATGAAAGTATAACTTTAAAAAAAATGAGAAAGGTGAAAGAATCCCTTAAAAATTCGGCAGCCTAACGACGCCACTTAAATTTCAACAAAAATGAATTGACGAGATCAAAATAGGGTCTATCTTTATATGAAAATAAAATATCAGTATGATATATATAGATATAATACCACAACATAATAAAAAATAACTTGAAAGACTTGACCTAAAAGTAGAACTTTGAAAAAAATGAGAAAGGTGAAAGAATCCCTTAAAAATTCGACAGCCTAACGGTGCCACTTAAACTTTCTTAAATCAAATTGATGAGAGAAAGAGGGGGTATCTCATCATATGAACATAAAATATCAGTATTATAGATATATATATCATTCCACAACATAATAAAAAAGAACTTTAAAGACTTGACATGAAAGTAGAACTTTGAAAAATGAGAAAGGTGAAAGAATCCCTTAAAAATTCGACAGCCTAACGGCGCCACTTAAACTTCAACAAAAATGAATTGACGCGATAAAAATATGGTCTATCATCATATGAAAATAAAATATAAGTATTATAGATATAGATATCATACCCCAAAATAATAAAAAATAACTTGAAAGACTTGACATGAAAGTAGAACTTTGAAAAAAATGAGTAAGGTGAAAGAATCCCTTAAAAATTCGGCAGCCTAACAGTGCCACTTAAACTTTCTTAAATAAAATTGATGAGAGAAAGTGGGGGTATCTCATAATATGAACAAAAAAGATCAGTAATAGGAATATAAAATAAAGTCCTCCAACATAATATCATGGAGCATAAAAGAAATGACATAAAAGAGATTACTTGAAAAAAAGAGAGAGGTAGGATCCCTTACCTTAAAACGTAACTCTTAAAACTAAAAGTTTGGGACCTTGAGGGATTTGGGAAACCTTGGGAGGACTACTTGGGAGGTAAAGAGACCAGAACTTCGTTGAGGATGATTTTGGAGTCGAATGGATGAGAGGATGGCTTGGTATTTATAGGGAAAGTGAGGGGACAAGGCATTAATGGCCAAGGGACACCTCATTGGTAGTTTTGGCAAAACCATGGGATTGACCATGGTATTTTCCCATGGTATTGGACACTTGGGAAACCTCATACCTTATCTTACTATTAATAAGTCGACCATATTGATTACATACTTAATACATCATTTAATGATGTCATTAAACACCCGTAACTTCAAAACTTTATTTTCACTATTCATCGAAAATTCAACTTTCTCAGAAAAATCCCAAAATTTCACCTTAACCAAATATAAATGCTCTGATTTAAAAAATGAACTCCATTTTATAAAAATAATTTTCTAAATATTTTTAATTTAATTTTTAAATAAATACACTATTCACAGAAAATTCATTTTTCTCAGAAAAATCCTCAAAAATTACTTAAACATAATATCGATGCTCTGAGTTCAAAAATGAAATCCATTTTATAAAAATAATTTTTTAAACATTTTTAATTTAATTTTTAATTAAAAAACACTATTCACCCGAAAAAACTAATACTTGACTAATAATTTATGAAACCGTTATTTAACCATTTTATTGAATCACATTACTTAATCTAGGTTCCTAGATTATATTAATACTTTCTTTAAGTGAGATTACTAATCCATTTGGTCACATTACTAATCCTAAGCATAAAATCACTATTCATAATTTACTATTCATCAAGAATTAAGTTGATCATACTAGATTCTAAATTTCATACTGACCATAATTGTAGAAGTCCATTTTTTTGAATATCATTACTCATTTTTAATTATTTAAGGTTTACATAAACATTTTTAAAATATCATTTTTCTAAAATTCATCAAAAATATGCATAATATATTTATCTGGTCATTTGAAAATTCATAAACTTCATCATAAGAAGAAATCCCAATTTTTATTTAAAACAAAAGATTACACAAGGCAGTTACAGTCTCCTTACATAGCCCCTTATAACCCCAGCATAGGACCTAAGTGTAAGGTGTGCTAAGGTGAGAGAATCTGTGGGTGGATCAACCAACATCGCACAAGTAGTAATTTCTATTAGCTTGAAATTCTCGTGAAGGCTATTCCGTTCCATCTTCACACGATGAAGTTCGGCTTGGGTTTGGTCCAGAGCAAAGCCCAATGGTGCCACCTCCTTCCCAAGTTCTATTAGATGGGATTCGATTGGCCCGAGTCTACTGGATGAGGACATCAAATCTTCTTTCAATATTAATTAACTAAGATCACTTGTATTTAGAGATAATAATCGAAACATTTATTTTCCAGCGGTCACATTGACCAATGGTCATATAACAGTCAAAACCCAATGATCTCATTTTAATTATACTCATGTTATCAAATGAAACAGTTTTGTTGAGTATAAAATAAAATAGCACACAAAATTAATAAATAATATTTATTCAAAATTTTGGGTGGTTACATAATCTACTCCACTTGGTGATCACCTGCCACCAAACAGTTTATATAAATAAACTTTGATCCACACTCTAGATCGGGGTTAACAACAGTTCATAGACTGTCCAGGCCACGCAGGGACCTCTTCCATAGTTTTCATGGGTAAAAAAAAGTAATGACCAGGCCACACATGGACCTCTTCCACAGTTGTCGTGGGTAAACAAGAGTAAAGGGTTTGCTGTAAGGATTTTGAAATCCTTCAGTTCAGCGTAAGAGTCAGTGTGTGTGTAAGATATACATAGTACACACACTGCTCGAAAGTAAATAAAATAATCACTAATAGACAGTAGATGTGAGTTTAGAATGCTCTAGTGATTAGCAGTGTAGCTCTGGACTCCTTAGATTCTGCAGAAATGCTTTTGAGTCCTTTTCTGGTTTTTGTGTTGAAAAACAGAGTGTCGCGATTCAGCTCTTTTTCTTCACGAGTAAAGATGTTCTCTTGATCCCAGTGTACTTCATGTGTTCTTCAGTAGAGTCGGATTTCATGCATGAAACAATTATTTATTTGAAGATCTTACAATGTCTTATTCGTGGTCGTGCTTGTCATCTTGTTTTTCTGTTTAGTACAGTGCACTCACGTTTCTTGAGTTGTCACGTGTTGTATTATGTATCTCTTACTCTCGGGCACTCTTCTCTTTATCTTTGAATGCATGAGTGTTAGCCGTAAGGTTCCATGTATTTCATACCTCGTACCTCGTACTATGGCTAAAAATAAACATTAAATATGTCAGTGCATTAAAGGCGTCAAATATGACTGTTAAAAAGTTAAATAGAAAAATGAAAAAATAGTTTAGGAAACGGTGTCACAGTATGTTATGCAAATGGTATCTTCTTCATGGTATCTCCTTCACGGTGTCTCCTTCATGGTATCTCCTTCACGGTTTCTGAATTACAGTTTCTGGCTTCCGGTGCCTTGCTCATAGTTTCTGGATTCACGGTGCCTTGATGACTGTGTCTCGCTAACTGTGTCTGGTACTTAGACAACTGAGTGTCTGGCTTACAGTGTCTATTCTTAGTGTCTTGCTTCATGGTGTCAGGCTTACTGTGTCATGGTGTCTTGTGGTCACGATGTCTCATTGGTCACGGTGTCTCATTGGTCATGTTGTCTCATTGGTCACAGTGTCTGTGTCTTGCTCACAGTGTCTAACTTACTGTTTCAAGCTTCACAGTGTCTTGTACTTTGGAAAATAACTATATTCAGACTTAAACAGTAATATGCATAAAATGACTTGAGCTTAACCATTATAAAGTATGAGATAACTTGAAACATAAATACACATGATTGATAAGATTTGTGAGATTTGTGATCATTAATAAGATTTGTAATTATTATTGAGACTTGTGATCATTAAAACATGATTAATACATGAGGAGTCCAACATTTGAGTTGTTTGACACTTGGTAAAGGAGCTTGCATGATAATTGAAGGTTCCCAAAGGGTTCATAGTCTTCCATACACGACTTAACAATTATAGTCTCGAGGATTTCAGTGGGAAGGGACAAAAGACTTGTTAGTGATCTTTCGTCTGCCATCTAAAAATTATAATAAAACCACTCAGTAAGGTTTAGTCGTAGCTACATATTTCTATTACATGGTTTTTCCAGAATTTCCTGAACCTATCCTCTAATACCAACTATAAGGACCCGACCTCTGAGTGCCCGGAGCCAGTTCCAGTGAGACATGATGTATCAAAATTATATTTCAAACATTTACAAGTATTACATCATGTCCCATTATTACAGAGGATAGCTAGGTTCAGGTTCTGGGAAACCGGCTACTTCTGAAACAGTTCTTTAGTAAAAACTCATACCTGAAATTTTTTTAAAACAAAAACATAGGGTTAGAAAAGTATGCCCAGTAAGGGGTTTTAAAACAACTAGAAAATAATATTTCTTTACTGAAAAGAAAAATAGTATTCCTGAAAATAAACTTAAACATTGGGAAATTAATTATCTTGAAAAAAATAATAACATAACATCTAATCATGATCAGAGTACGCAGTTCCAATTAGGGAAATTAAATGCTTGTATAATACATGACTATTAACAACATGCAGGGTAATGAATACTACTAGCAAGGCAGTTCTGAGTGCACAAGACATAATAAAAAATGCTCTAATAATGAACGTAACTGGTGCACATATCATGATGGCCATATCCATATCTTTTCACATGTAATAACATAAAGCTTCTGTTAAGTGGATCAAGTCCAGAACTACTACGACATATCATGTCATTCCATTAATTCATTCTGGGCATACAAAAGGCTCTGAACCAGGGATATCCTACTAGTCGGAAAATCCCATGGTTGATCATTTACTAAAACATTAAGAGGAGGGAATAATGCCAGACTGTGTCAAGGTATCGTTCCAAGACCATAATCATCTATTTCCAGGAATTTCACCTAGACCGTCTATGTCCAAGAATTTCACCTGAACTATAACTGTTGTCAGGCCTTGTGCCGTGACATTATTTTTTCTCGTGAGACCTACCGATACATCGAGGGGATATAGTGGGCCCCACGCATCACATAATTAGTCCAATAAAATCCTATTATGTCTTAGGGGTTATGTATCCAAGGTATCCCATACCGCTTTGGATACCCATTTTAAAGTGATGTTATTTGGGGTGTCCCATTCCACTCTAAATAACTGGTTCTTAGATTCTTTATTATTATTTGGTGTTTTATCAATCCAATAAAAATATGAAATGACATTTACAGAAGAAATACAGGCATAAAATATGACATTATAACATGCATCATTTCTACGTTGATAAGAGCTAAGTTTAAAATATGTGAATCTATGTTATTAATTCCAGGTACATGATTCCATAAAAAAACACATAAAATGATGGATGATTAGGGTTTTCCACATGAGGTGATAAATGATAACTACATGTAAATGGAACACTTAAATAAAATACTTGACATTAATTATTGTGATAAACATGACTTTTGAACTTGAAATTTAATCATAACCAGGTTAACCACTAATAATCATTGCAGCAGGATTAACATCAAATAATGAATGGTTATTACATGATGACATAAACTCATAAATTATTAGTCCTTTACTTTAAAATAGGTTGAAGCACATTCTTTTAAAGTATAAATTACATCGAGGCTACATGTTAGAATAACTTTTCTAATTAAGCAAGTTCATTGGTGTATACTAAAACATATATAGGCTTGGAAAACACTAAAACCTTAAATGTGTCAAAATATCAACTAAGTCCTAATAATTATACTTGAAAACAGGGTTTTGGGAATTAAACTTATAAATGAATTTATACTTAACCATATATACACAAAGTGTATATATGGGTTTTTACACAAAATAAACAAAGTCCATTAAAATTACTTAATGTTAAAAACACCTCTAAACATTGTCCATTTATTAGATTGTCCCCAAAACCATATAAGATTTATTATCCATGTATCCCTATGCACATAAGTATTTAAAAACTATGGTAATATTCTATAACAAGATTTATAATTAAATCTAAAACGTAATTCACATCTAAAATACTAATTATGGGTTAGTATTCAAGTCTTGAAAATTATAAACGATTGTATTGGAATACATATACATATATATATATATATATATTCATATATACCCAAAACTGATGTTGGAAACAACCAAGTCCAGTCAAGGGTTCACTCCTCTGGTTCGACCCTTCATGCGAGGTGAGGAAAACACATAAGAAACGGTTTGCATGGTTTTACACAAGCTTATATATATACATATACATATACATATACATATATATATATATAAATGTATATATATATATGTCTCGACCGAAACTGGAACAAAACCCACCCACAAAACCCCATTATTCCTTGGTTTGATCTGGTTTGAAGGACGAGGGAAAACTTGTAGGAATAATGGGTTCAGATGCCGCTGTATACAAGATCATAGTCATGTATATATATATATATATTCAAAACTGAAACGGAATATAAACATCCAAGACAAACCAAGTTCCCTTACCAGTTTGGAGAGGTGGAGAAGGAGCAAGTGAGGTCGTCGCGACGGGTCTGAAGCTATGGAGAGAAAACATGAAGGAACCGTGCCACGCTTCGGTGCAACACGAGGATTAAAAGAAAATGAAACGACCGACCTAGTGTGAAGAGGCGTCGAGGGGATCTGAGGCCGAGTATTAATGGGCGGTTCCAGCTTCATGGAAAGAAGGGACAAGAATGGGTCCACTGCCGGCCTAGGAAAAGAAAATGGGGAGATAGGTTACTGGTGCACGACATGTGTGAGGAAGAAGAAGAGGAACCTCAGGGGTAGATACGAAAATAAATGGACGGCTAGGATCGATCTGGGGATTGATCGGACGATCAAATACTGACGCGGATTTATAAAAAAAAATTGAACGGTTGCGATTAGAATGCGCTGGATAGGACGGCCAGATGTGAAGCGGCGTTTAAAAAAAACGATCGCAATTTATTATTATTATCATAACATTGTTATTATTGTTTTATTACCAATACTATTATAATATTGTTATCATTATATATAAAATTTAAATATTTATATAATATCTTTTATGCTTAAAATTTAATAATAAATAGTCAAATTATTTTATAAGAATTTCATTAAACAAAAAAAAAATGAATCTAATCATAATTGATATTTCAAAAACAATTAATTATAATTTTATAAGATCAAATTATAAAACATTTACATTATCATTATATAAATTTAATTTAAAGGTAGGTATAATATATTTAACTTAATGTTTGACATTATATATATATATATATATATACATATTCATGAGTTTATCTGTATAATTATTACTTCCTATATCATATTTTCGTAAACCGAAATATAAAACCCAACTAAATTCGATATAGTCCTTCATGGGTTAGATTAAATATTTATTTGATTAAATTAAAGTGTGAATATTAATAGTGGATTTTTTTAACAGAAATAATATTAATTTTCAATGTCATGTATTATAATTTTATAATAGAATTTTCATATAATTCAAAACCGATACACACACACACATATTTCACATTTTGGGAAAACAAAAAATAAATTAGTTATATTATTATTATTATTATTGTTATCATCATTTAAACATTAAAGCAAATAACATAACTAACCATTCTGATCCTCTTGGGGGTATTCAACTCTTAACTTCAATGTTTCTGTTTGAAACTAAAAACATTATAAGTTATTGGATCATTGGGGAACCAATGACTATAATTATAGCTGTTGGTGTCTAACGGCCAGAAGACAATGGCTGCTTCGGTTCTATATAAAGCTGAACCTTAGGGTGTCTTAGTTTCTTAGGAAGGAGAATGGTTCTCATCATCCCACTAGTACTCAGCATGGCCGCGGTGGCACTAGCTATTCTGATGCTCATGATGGGTCCTAATGATCCAAATTATGATGTTGGGATTGTTTTTATCTTGGGCAGCCTTCTAGTGATCTTACTAGGGTTTTTATTTGGCATTTATGGTTAGTGAGCTTTCCTTGTAAACTCAGTATGCAGTAAGACACTTCAGTGTTAAGTTCTTAAATAAAAAGTTCTGTGTTTTATCTTTTATATTCTATTTGGTTGAAAGGAGAAAACTTTTATGGCATCAAACACAAATTTTCTATTTATAAGGTTTTTAAATATTCGGGATGTTACAAGAGGGGTAACAACCATCAACTAGGGGTATGCTGCACCATCCTCACCCAAAAGGTTCAACTACAAAGCGGTCAAATGATCCATCACCTTACTCAACAACAGTGGATGAAAAACCTCATTGTGAGCATATGTTTCCATGACCCGCCCTGGGTAGACCTCAAGCTCACATTACCTCAACCTCTGCAGACTTTTACAACTACAATACTAGCTCTCATATCCCCATGGGGTCATCTGATGTGCTAGTGCAAACTTCAGGCGGTCCCTGGTGCAAGTCTATACATTGGTCCATCTCATGGTGGGGAAGTAAACCCAACACATCATCATACCCCACCAATATTGAAGGGATATGTAAGCTCATATCCTTTGATACTCTAAGGGTAATACTGGACAACTATTTAATTAGTTGTAACCTCCTGTGAATGATCTCATCTTACTCCATCTGGGGATCACTCCTCATCAAGGAGGAAACCTCCATCCTAAAAAACTATAAGATATTTTACACTCATTGGTAGCAATCATCTGATCATGGATGGTAGATGTCTAGTCCATATTGAAGAAAACATCATAGGCTCTCATTATCACTACAAAAATATTTGGTGTGAGGCCCTCTCTCTTCATAGAGTATGTTCACCCCATTGGTAGGAACGTTCACCCACCGATCCTCTCTGTAGGGGCCTCCAACACAAGGGTCAAGCAAAAAGTGCCTCCACTAGTATCACTAGGTCTCAAATAGGGGATACACACAAAGAAATGTGGATTTTAACTATGTTCTAACAACTACAACTGAAGCAGTAGTGACATAGGTCATACCTCGAGCCACACTCGAGCCTCCTAGCTAGAAGCCCCATCTACCAAAAAGCTCATACTTTCCCTTTCCTGCCTGCTATCCTCAACCAAGGCTTGCTCCGACACCCCATCAAATATGTACATCATAATCACTCAAGTCAAAGGAACTCCTTCAACACACCTTGATACTATCCACTCTGGGATGATACTGACTTGCCTGTATGGTTTTGAATCATGTCTCAAGGACGCATCTCTTTGGAGGAAGTGTCACTCTTACTTACATGTCCAATGAAATGCTAAAACATCTCCATCAAATGACTCTACCATAACCCAACGTCATCCTGGAGAGGTATCACCATGAGAATCACCATTTAAAGGGATCCTAACCGAGTGGGATATTCAAACCATAGGATCATGCCTCACCTTAACCACCTGAAGAGGGTGTATGGCTCAACATGAAACTTGGGTGATACTTTTTTTTCAGAACCCAATATGCATACTCAGCACATGTACATCATCTTCTGGTACCACCAGAACCAACTACTACTCTATGAATAGCATTGGTTGTGAGTGTGACCATATGATCGGTCAGGATCTACACTAGTATGAAAACTTAGATCACCGACTCAAAACAAACCTCCACTGATTGGAGAACTGGGTCATTGTAGAACCTCAATGGCCTCAAGCGCTAGAACTTGTAGGATGCACTAAGCCTATGCACATGCACACATCCTCATCCTAATATGCTGGTACCAACTACTAATCGATAGGAGGGGAGGTACTGCTACATGATCGATTAGAGGAAAAGAACTCATAGGATGAATCCTGAACTATGTCCCCATCACTCATCGGATCATTATTATGATTCAGAACTGGTATCCTAGTTGGCTATCATCGTAGAGGCATCTTGAAAATGATCGAGACATAACACAGTCAAATAAATAAATATATATCAATGGGGAGATGACTCAAGAAGGACAGTCAAAGACTCAATCCTATATAATGCATATACCATTGATCCCTGCAAAAAATGTCTTGGTATACTGAGTAGACAAGTAAGTAAACAAGTTTCTAGTGAATGGATACGTCGGCCAGGGGGTGGTGAAAAGTTCCAAAGGCATAACTAACCTAGGGAGGCCTTTTCCTAAGTACCTATACACACACACGAAACCATCTCAATGAAAAAGTACAGAGGGAAAGAGTAAAAGATGAAACACTATTATAAAGTAAACCAAGCATGCA
Organism: Viscum album; assembly: GCA_963277665.1. Lineage (NCBI taxonomy): Eukaryota > Viridiplantae > Streptophyta > Magnoliopsida > Santalales > Viscaceae > Viscum > Viscum album. Next base: position 158,997,737 of record OY728137.1, read on the forward strand.
TGAACCTCTAGACGATACAAAAGTACGGTAGTCTAAATTAAAAATTAAAATGGGAAAAATACAAACCCAACTAGAAATATGTCCCAACCTAACAAAACTAGAAAAGCAAACTACTAAGAGTGCCTAGCTCCTAAATCCCAAGCCACGACCACTGTATGCGGTCCAAACACCCAGTATCCCTAAGCTCCTTTATAGTCATGGCCGACCTATTATTCATCTGCATAAGACACAACACATGCAGGAAAATCTCATATAAGGGTGAGTATATTCATACCTAGTAGGACACCCCAAAAGTTGAAGGGGGAGTAGTAAGAGATACAATAGGAAAAGAAAGATGGTAGATGTGAGATACATTCAAGATAACAACTCAACCCAAACCTAGAATGAAAGTAATATCATCCAAACATAAGGGTATAAATAGGGTGAGTAGATAAACTACCTATCAATTCTTTTCTACATATAGTAGGAAAGTAGACTCATACAACCATGAAAAGCTAGACACGGAAAGTATGTGGCATACCCTGCACATCTTCGCCTCTCCTGAAAGGAGAGTAACCAAATCCAAGGTGTGGATTCAGAAATATATATATATATATATTCTATATCAAAGAAGCCCAAACGAGAGAGTAAGGGGATATCCATCTCAAAACTCAGCACAAGAATAATAGTAACCTCATTCAAGCACAAGGGGATCAACATGATGAGTAGATGCACTACACGTTGAGTCTTCACCACCTATAACAAGTGAGTAGATTCATCCAACCATGAGAATCTAAAAACAGAAAGCACATGGAATACCCTATGCATCTTAACCTCTCATGTAAGGAGAGTAGCCAATAGTTCTAAAAGTCCATCAATGATGCCCAACATCTCACATGTCTACTTAGAAGTAACTGTCCAAGTCTAACCACAGCTTGTCACTATGTCACACAGTTGAAGGGCACAAACTCAAAGTAGAGGACTATTTCCCAAGTACATTAGGGGGTTTCCACTCTAATAATCACTGAGGAAATCCACCGCCCATCTCTGTTGGAGGGTACCACTCAGAAAGGTCTCTAGTGATCCTTTCCGATCACTACCATCATCAGGTGCTGCCTAGCTAGGAATCATGCCAAAAAAATTTAACAACATATCTCTAAAATTATAATGGAAGGAACTATAGTGTTATACATGAAAAACAATCAAGATAGGATACCCATGAGCTAAAATTTGAGTCCAAATTAATGAGTTATGGAAGTTTAAAGATTTATAAAGGATCGCACAACATGTAAGGGACCCACACGACACGTGGTTCTACCTTGCTGCTAGGTCGTGTCCTTGAAAACACATGAATTGTTGTCCATGTAGTACTAAATGGTGTGTAAGGGAACTACACAACATGTGTTAACTAAAATCTTGAATAACACATGAGGCTCATCATTTTTCCGAAGGGTAAAAACGTTATTTCACTGATATGGCTCTACAAATGGACCTAAACAGACAAACGGATTACACCATTATGATCCTCATGGAAAAAGTGCTCGGGATATGATATTCACTTATCTCAATAGGACACCTGGTGAATAAGTTACATTTCACCACATAATGCATGAACAATGCTTTGTGGGCCTAATCCATGAGTCTAAATTAAATACCAGATATTAGTCTTGAAACATCCACCTCAATTTCAGGATCACGATGTCTTAGACGTTTCACCAATCCTAAGTCGTACGAAGGAGTTATGACATATGCAAGATTCTAAATTATTATTATTATTATTATTATTATTGGGAACTTTGTGGAACTACACCACAAGTCAGAATAAGGTATCCAACATTGGTCTTAAAATGACCATCATAATTCCAGGGTCATGATTCCGCCGACGATTTGTCAATCTGACACTGTATGAAGAAGTTACAGTGTAAATGAGGTTTAATAATAATGATAATGATAATAATAATAATAATAATATTATAATATTATATTAATATTAAGTAAATGTGAGGCATAGAGCACTCCCCCTTACCATGTTCATGCTACGTGACAACCCCTCTCATGAGGTTTCTTTTATTTATTTATTTTCTTCAATTCAATTATCATAATATCCAAAAAAATGGATGAGGCGTGATCTCTCACCCCTCTTGCCTTGTGCGTACAACACCTCAAGAAACCGCCCACATTTGTTTCATTTTTTTCATTAAATCATCATTATTATTAACAATAATAATAATGATAATAATAAATGAACATAACTTCCTCCAATAAATTTGATTCATTTAATTTCAGTAACCCCTCAAACATATTTTTATGTGACCATTATTATTATTATTATTATTATTATTATTATTAATTAATACTCACCACATTGACCATGCCTAACCACCTCTCCATAGACCCAACACCAGCCACCGTCACGTTAACGCCAAACATCCCCTACCATGAAACCTCATGTATGACCTCCACTTAGAACCAAACACATCACACCACATATCATTGTCATGCATCAACCGAGAAAATGTGGATTATCAACCTGATCCTGAACCACCTCTGATTGAAAACACGCACTCGTGGTGTCGATCTGATCCATTCAAAAAATATCATCCTACTAGTTTATCAATCCATCCCCAAACCGTTTATCAGTGTGTTGTTCGTGCTACCACAATGAATCTGGGGGTTTGATCACACTCAAACTGACCCCGACAATGTCGAATCGTGACCCTGTGGTCCAACGATGAAGAATGTGAAGAAAAATTGGGGAAAAGAACCAATAAAAAAGGTGACAAGTATCTTTGGCCAAGCATTTTTGGACATATATTTCATAGTAGGGAAACTGAGGTGAGAAACACGACATGATTTTTTTTTTAAAGAATAATTTATTTCAATACACGGGCTCATGCAAAATTTTATTTAAATACAGATCAAAGAAAACATATTTGATATTGCTCAATCTTTAATCATAAGGGTGGAAACCAATAATTATGAGTCCTACCTCGATTATGGATCAATCGTTAGTGAAAAACACATCCACTAGTGATGAAGATAATCCACTGCATCTGTTGCCTATCGATTCACCTCGATCCGATCATCAGTCGTCATTCAGTCTCAATATGCTAATGAAGGAGGGGTGAAAGCTCCTCTCAAAAATCCCAGAGTTATGTAGCTAACCGTGAAGATTAACCATAGAATATTATTTATAGAGTAAATAAGTTTAGGTCATTTAATTCAAAATAAATAAATAAATTATTTATTTTAATTAAATGCACCTGCCAATAGCTGCCACATCTGGACATCCTGCACCGACCAACTTTAGGTCACACCTAGGGTAAAAAACACATTATGAACTCAAAAGTGGTTTAAAATTTCTAATAAAAGTCTCTGTCTATGATTTATTTGGGTTAGGGTTATTAAATAAATAAAATAAATTAATTAATTTTTCCAATGCACCCACCAACATTTGCCCCATCTGAACGTCCTACACTGACCAACTTTAGGTCGCACCTAGGGTAAACACCATGTTCCAGATTCAAATATGTTCTCATATTTCTAATCCCAGTCTCCTTTTATGATATATTCCACTTTTTTAGGAAAACCATGCATGTACAATAAAAATATATTTAATATTTTTATAAAATTAATTTCAGGTTCTTTGGGCCTCAGAATCTCACGTCATCTCAGCACCTGGCTCTGAAAATATTCCTAGGAATATTACAAAGTCTTATATAGAAAACTAGAGTATCTACACCAACACTAGACACCTTGGCATGAAATCTAAACTCAAAACACTAAACATTGTTACCCTAGACCATGATTATATCTAGACAACCCTAACACTGTGGTCACAAAGTGGAACCTGCTCTAGTACCACTCTGTCACGACCCGTCCCATCAGGGCCTGAGCCGTGACTCCCCAAGCCTACCCCCAATAAGATAGGGGATGATGACCAGTGCCGAGTAGGCATATCACGCACATGGGAGAAATTATCCAAATGAACCTATACACATGCACCAACATCTATCTCCATGAAAAAATATAAAGATATAAAAGTAAAACTACTTTAAAATGCATGAATAAATCTATATCCCACAACAGAGTATGATGATACTAAAAGAAGTAAAAAGTAAAAAATATAATCCCACAAAAGAAAACTGTAAAAGCATCCAACCTGCCCAAATAGAAGGGATCATTATCAAATGCACGTCCGAAACCCACCGGTCTGTCCAGTCCAGAACTATGCTCCACCCGCTTCTGGTCCCCCTGGGACAATACTAGAATACCTGTGGTCTGTATAAGAAATAACATGTGTGGGTGAAGACCGTTCATGGGTGAGTATAAAAATACTTAGTAGGAACCCCAAAAACCCAAAAAAGGGAGCAATGATAGGCATCAGTCCGCTTAAACCAAGCTAGAGGAAACCCTAACAAGAGATAAACTCCATATCAAACACTCCTCATCTATACACAACTAGTTAGCTCAACACCCCCTGGTATGTCAAGCAAGACGACACATACGACAAGGTATCCTAGAACATCTTAGATAAACTGACAACACTCTCCAAGTATCATGGTTCACAACCATAAATCTATCCAAACCCATCAAATCAAGGTTCCAATATATCACTCACCTAGGAGTACTCACTCCATGATCCTAGCCATCCCATATAGCACACAACTAAAAGATGTCACACATTGGGAATTTAGAAGCCGATGTCACATCATCACCATCCTAGATGGTACTCAACTGAGAGATGTCACTCTACTAGTTACTCCTCCTCCATCCCTGATGGCACTCATATGATCACTCATCAATATCACTAAACTGATGGCATAGCCCTACCATCCATGGTGGTACCTATATGAGAGGGTACATTCATCGGATATATCCATGGAGAAAATAACCCAATGACCCATAAGATCTCCAAAACTCAGGTAAGGGATCACTCCTAGGACCGTTAGGGGAAACTAAGAACCCTAGATGAAACACCACCCTCAAAAGAGGGTATTGTGCAACAAACCTAATCTGGAACAACTCACTAAGTAGAGGATAAATGCCCACATAGAGTTGGTCATGATGATTCCCCACACTTATCTAAAGAAAACACTACTATGGAACACCAAAAGTAAGTTGAGAGGATTCATCCGAGAGACGTACTTGATCAGACTACAACCCCATCAGAAAGATTAGATCTCAATACACAGATAGAGGCTCTGCACCTAGGGCTCACTAGTGATCTATCCCCTACTAGAAACATCATCCTAGGTAGATGATCAATGCCTAAGTAAATATTGGTAACTCCAATACCACAACCATACCAATGGAAACATGAAAGCATGTGAGGATTTATCCATGCCTCTCAGAGGGATATGCGCTCTGAGCTACTAAGTTAGTATTATAAGCGGACTGAGGAAACTTACTCCATAGTATGGGAACACACCCACATTGCACAAATCTGGAAAACCAAAGAGGGGTCACAATCCTATGATGAGGACACGATGCCACAAACCCTAATAAGAAAATACTATGATAACTCACTCAACCACTACTGGTCTAAATGTCGGTAACTGAAGTGACCAAAAAATTCACCTCATGTCATAACTCAAAGGAAAAAACTATGGCCACCATCGCATTCTACTAAAAAAACTACTCATGATAGGTTGCTCGTGGGTCTCCATCTGAGTCCAAAAGAAGAAGATGTGTGAGGGAGAAAAGTCTCCAAAGGAGGCACACAACATGTACCCAACATATATGGTGTGTATCTCAACACCATCCTTTGGATGTGTTCCCTAATGGTACTCATTGTTTATAAAAAGAAAATACATAGAATGTACCATATGTCACATGGCATTTGATATCGTCCAAACCTCTGTGCGTGTCCTCACCTATACACGACCTTACTGGCCATGTAACACCACACGATGTGTACACCTCATACATGACATGTTTCTCCTCACTCTATCCTCATCCCATATCCTTATCCGCATGGATCACCCAACCATGTTGGCCACACAACATGTACCCCAGGTACATGGAGTTTCCTAATTACTCAACCCCTTGGGCCGTGTCTTCAAGCCGTGCCTGTGTAACTCATCCCGTGTCCATGTCTCTTGGTTTCATACCCTTACATGGCCATTTCCTGTAACATAGTAAGTATGGAAATGTCTATTTGGCTACATGACCAAGCCCAATACATAGTGTATAACCCCAATACACATCTCATAGTCCCAAAATATCATCTTCTGTAAATAGAAATAACACATGACATGTTCCACTGAACCATATGTCATGTAAACAGAAATTCCAAATGGAAATTTCCTTCAAGCTACCCCAAACCCCTAATCTCAACCTGAAATCCATTGATCGACCCCCATGGGGTCCCTAACAATCATATAAGGGATTTAAAAACTTAAAACAATGCATAAAAAGGGGTATGGAATGAAAATATAATAAATCTACCTACCTCATGGAGAAATTCCGAAGATTTAGGTTCAAAATGATGCATGGAAGCACTACTTCTTGATATGATGATGATCAAAATCACGAATGGGGATAGACAACACACCCTCTCTTCTCCATGGCCTAAGGTCACCCACCGCACAAGGGAGATCCTATCCATGTTCTTCTGCATGTCTATATATAATGAAGGTGGTGGGGTGAGTTTAGGTTAAATTATTAATTAAATTTCATTTAATTAATAACCTCACCACTCAACACTCCACCAACTCATCCTCAACCGCGCACCTGATGTAGACAATTTTATGTTGCACTTAGGATAAACACCACATTCTGGATTCAACCGCAGTCTCAAATTTCTAATCTGAGAATCCAATCGAGAGTTATCTCACATTTCCAAAGAAACTACATGCACATGATAAAATATATAAATATTTTTAATATCACTGCACCCAGGCTCTTCGAGCCCTGGAATCCTGTGCTGACTCAGCGTCTGACTTCAGAAATATTCCTAGAAATATCCCAAAGTTTTTCATGACAAAACCCAAGTCATTACATCAACTTTTTATCCATTTGTAGAAACATCTCATTATACTACTAGTCTCTTATGTGCCACTTGATAAATATCTTACTCTATGAATAGGTTGGATCAACAGGTATGCTCATGTACAACCTCAAGTCTGTGCGTTCAGGTTTTCTCGGAACACGAACACCCAACTTGCTCAACACTCCATTTATTTTCACAAATTATTTCTCCTTAGAACATTGAATACTCAAGAAAAATAGGATCCTACTCCTTTGAATGACTCCCGACTTCATACTCCTTATCCCTCTTTGATAAAAATGTGTGCATCAAGCTCTTAGAAATCTCTTACACTCAGTGTTTGTAGGTTCTAAATGTTACAAAACACATTTATCTTACTTTTATACCTACATTTTATATTCAAAATATCATGAATAATATCTTCATTTATTTATGGATGTTATTTCATATTTATTATTCTAGAAATCTCATCAAGATCTCATTCTTATCCTCTGATCATCCAAAATCCATGTTGCTTAAAATTTAAATCACCATAAGAATCATCTAGAAATTATCATGTGGTATTTTAATTACCATGGAATCACCATATTCTCAAATCATGTTGCTTTTAAATTATTCCACATATGCATGAATGCATGAAACATTATGACATAGCCTACAACGTAACACTCCCTATGTTGTGCTTTAATCATCGAAAAATTCTCAAAATTACCACCATGAATGATCTATGGTGTGGTACATATCATTTTGATCCTCTATCCTCTTATTTGAGACACCAAAGGCACTAAAAAAACTTTTTTTTCTCACTTTTTCTCACTGGTGGAACTCTCATATGAAATTCCCACCACAACGACCACAAATAATTCACTACTATAGAGAACCATCTCGGGTCAATATAACCCATCACCCAGGTCATTTTTACACAAGGTCTGAGGCATGTTATCGATCGTCCTGAGCTAGAGAAAAGTGCTAGGGTATCACAAGTGAATGCATGTGAACAATTTCACCCTCAATAAAAACCAGGTTCAATAACGGGTTCTAACCAGGAACCCAACATGAAGTCTCCATGCATTGGATGACAATGTGAACATAAATAATAAATTATAAAATAAAAACATCCAAACACAGAATAATAAAAATAACAATATCAAAATCCTTTTTCCAAACATTTTCTCCCATAAAGGAAACCATTTTTATAAAAAAAAACTTTTACAATCTACAATAAGGAAACAAAGCTAAACAAAAAGCTATAGGCTAGAGTGGTCAATACACCACACAACCTAACAGGTCCATAAAACTTAGATGAAAAACCCCAACATCACCACGTGACTCTCAATTCAACACCATAACTAAGAACACCCACTTCTAAATAGAGAGATATAATATACTAATCTGCAATCCAAGACCTAAGAACCTACAAAAAACATGATGAATATATACCCACCAATGTGAGTATATAGGGTATGATCTATAAGCTAGTAAGATACCACCATGAGTCCATTACATTCATTTTATAATGAAACCAAGTTCACTAGTCTAAAAGTAATAGAAAAATATGTTTTCATTTCCTTTATAAAAAATGGAAATAACCATACAATACCTGATATCGATTCTTAAAACATACCATTTATAAAACATGACTCAAAGAGGACTTACTAAGGAATTGAAATTTACAAACCAAATATTACATTTTTAAAACAAATCATCTTTAAAAGAGAAACTATAACACCCTGATATTTTATGGTATATTTCTTTTTAAATAAATTTAATCTTTTCGATAGCTTGTGATACATGAAACCCCAAGTCTAAATGAACTGTATACCATTATAGCCTAGCCATTTAATTGGAGGGTATGAATAAAAATAAATAAATTATGAAAATTATATGGTTTACAGAGGTATAAAATAAATTTATTGCCTATAAATCAATTAGGAATGAAAATAAAAATCATTTGAAAGTAAAAGAAATGTTTTTCTGAAAAACTATTTTTATTCACACAATGATTTTTTATATTAATAAAATAAATTTATCATTATTGGTGTGTTATTTTAATTAAATTTATATATTATTCATTAAATAATTTTTTTATTCATCCAATATTTTTTATAAGCATGAGATAAGAATAAATCCATTTTTATGCTTAAAATTGTATTTGTCTAAAAAGTGATTTTGTCATGTTTTGTGTGCTTATTTTAAAATTATTTTTTTTATCAATTTTATAAAATTTATTTTAAAAAATGAAATTAATTTTTAAATCATCATTTAAAAATTATCTTAGAGTGTTTTTTTTTCATATTTTTTTGAAAAGATTAATTTTTTTGATGAATAGTGAAAAATACAATTTTTTATTGAAAACTGCATTTTTCTTTAAAGCATTTAAAAAGTTAAATTTTGTTTTAAAATTATTTTAAAAGTAAGACTAGATAAATTATATTATTATTAATCCAATTTAGACAATTTTAATCAATTTTATGTCGAAATTTGATATAAAAACTTTTTGTACTTAAGAAAACTTTTCTTTGGAAAACCACATTTTCGTCACGCTTGTGAGTTTAATTTTAAAATAAATTATACCACTTATGTGAATTTAATTTTGTAAAATGAATCCCAAATTAGTAATAATAATAATTAATATCATGTAATAATTCCAAATTAATTATTGGTCTTAATGAATAGTGAAAACAATGAAAAATTAATTATCACAGTTAAGGTTAAAATAGGTTTATCGACGGTTAAACCAAAAGATAAGGGTAAGTTTGCTGATAAAAATTGTCTAAATCCTATTTTATAGACATTTTTATACCTTATACTATCCAAAATTAGAATCTATTTCCATTTTGAGGCATTTTTCTTGGGAATGAATTTATCATTTTGTATTCTTTTAGGAAAATTTTAAGGGGGTCCCCTCTCCCACTTATAAAAGGAAACCCCACTTCTATCATACACACACCTAAATGCCTTTTAGTTTTTCAAATTATTTCCCAAATCACTTCTTTAAATCCATACCCAAGACCCATAGTCTCTTTTTTATCATAAAACTATCCTAGGAATACTTTAGGTATAAACCTAAAGAGGTTCTCCGAAGAAGAGGTATAATTCTTAACCATGCATCTTCATTGTATTTATTCTTATACCCCCTTAAAATATTCTCCAACTATGATAAAATAATATCAACATTATATTACATATACTGAGATATTGTTATATTAATTACATAATCAATATCTATCCCCCCTTTTATCAAATGGGAAACAAAACCGTCAATCATGTGTACGACGGACTACCGCCCCATGAATTGATGTAATTCGTTTTCCATCACCATCTATCATAGATAGATATAATTATAGATTTAATGTATATATATTATATTTATTATATAATTATATTTCTATAATTATAATCTCACATCTACATTCTTACCTTCCAATTCATTGGAAAATGATAACATCGCTCGTGCATATGTGTGGACTACCGCCTCTACAAAGCGATGTGAAAGGTTTTTTTGTTTTATTTTTGTCACGGATGGTAATAAGGGTATATTTAATGAATATATATTATATATATGATATATTAAAAAAAAATTAAATGTGAATTATTATTTAACTTTATTTCTTCCTATCTGTCGAAAAAATGGAAACAACTTTCATACGTACGTACGACCTACTATCTACATGAACGGTGCAATTCATTTTTCCTTATCCAAATTTTATAGATGAATATAAATATGTATATAATGAATATATATGATATTTAAATAATTATTAAAATTATATATATATTATGGAATAATTATCAAAGTAAAAGGACCTAAACTACCGAACCAAAACATACATGAAAAAAGCAATTATTACCCAAAACAATGATTTAAACAAATAATTATTAATAAACAAGTGATAAAAAATTATAATTAAATAATATAAGGTATTTTATATATTATTATGGTTATGTAATATATGTATAACAAATCTATATTTATTATATATGAGGTTTGAACACATATGAAGGAAGTCAGACCTGAGGTAAGGGTTTATTTCACAATCTCATCATTATTTGAGATTATTTATGTTTAAGTATACATTGGGGGAATTATTTGATATTTATATATTAAACCCAATATATTTTCTTCTAATATAGTTATTATATAAATTACAACTTTTCCTTTATTTTACATTCTATAAGAACTCAAGAAAACGAAACAATGTTTTTAAGAAAATTTGTCTTCATTTCTCTCTTTGATTGATTTTTTTCTCTTCTATGTCAATGTTTTATAAAATTTTTTCAATTTTTTTTATTATTATCATATTATTTTTAAAATTAAATTTTACCTATATTTTTCTTACAAAATTTTTAAAGGTGATCATTTTTTCATTTTCCAAACAAGGTGCTTTTTGACCTTTTTACAACAGCGTGAAAGGAATGTTTATTTTAACAACATGTAAAAAATTACCTATCACTATTTATTTGAATATTAATTTAAAATTTTAAAATGTAATTTTCAAATAAAATTTTCTTATTAATATTTTGGAAGTATTTTAGACTTTAAATAGGTGATTTAAAAGTGAAAAGGGTATTTTCCTCAATAAATTTTCCAGTGATCTTTTTAAAGTATATTTATCTACGTCAAAATTATTTGGTGGATATTATGATTTAATGGGTATATATTATTATAATACCATTCACCTTATTACCCTGAATGATTTATGATTATGCTTATTTATTGGATAAATTATTAATATTTCATATGCTAGTTATTAAATATGAATGTTTATGTTGATTATGTTTCACCCCTTTTATATGAAGAATTAATTGGACTTGGTAAGTGATGAGAGAGTACCACTATAGCCCCTTGATGCATCAGTAAGTCTCATTAGACAAACTAGATTGGTTATTTGGATAAGGCCTTACCCATATATGTATGATGTTTTGGAACAAGGCCTAGATGATGTGTTTATGATGTCTAACATTATGTATTCCCTCATTATGAGATTAGTTACAGATGTTCATGTGATTATTTTATTAGTTATGATATCCATGGATAAGTTTGAAGCTCATGTGATTATTTATATTCAATTATTTTATCATCATTTATTATTTTCATATTATTATTTATGCTCGAGTTATTGATTAAATGGAATGTGTTTTAAAAAATTTACCTTGTAATTTTTATTATGACTTATTTATTCAACATAGCATCCATTGTATTCATACCCTTACTGATCATATGAGATCACACCTTTCTTATGTTACATTTCCCTAGGATTCTAAGAAGTGTATTATTATTCATATATAGGGATATAATAAAGGTAATTGTGGTGGTTTAAAAGAAAATACTAAGTTTTATTTTATGTTTTCAAACATAATATGAAATTCAAGCATGTATATAGTTTTACAACACTAATAAACTATTCAGTACTTTGGGATGTGATCACTTATATCTAGTACCAATGTAATAAATTAATCACCAAATTTGGGCTACCAGGGTTATAGTATCTATAGTTGGTATCAGATCAAGTTTAATATAAACCTTGGGAAATAGTTTTAGGAAAACATAGATTAGGTAATATAGACTTATGATTGAATTTGAGGATAAGTCTATGTATAGTATAAAATCAAAACTTTTTGGTGAGGTAGATATTATGTAGTTTCATTAAAAATATATTTCTATATGGATACTATAAATGGATGTGGCCCTAAAACAGTTGTACCTAGGGGTAATAACTCTAAAAAGGGAACATTGGGTTTTGAATTGATCATTACCTAGTGCTCGATAATGGGATTTATTGTACACTTGGTTTGAAACTCCTAGGGGATATGCTTGAGTTAATTCACATTTTATTTACAAACTATTATGAAGGATTTAAAAATATTTTTATGAATAGATAATATTACCAAATATTCCAAGTTTATGATTATGAGATTAGCGATGCATAAAATGTTCAGTATATATTAATTTTTTCACTAGTTTTGAAATCATACATTATGATTCATAATGTTATGATGTAATTTAGTGTATTCCATTGTTTAAAAATGGTTCCTAGTGGAAGTAATGAAAACCATACCAATACATGTAATCAATGTAGATATTTCCCTCCCGGGTAAGATAATGAAGCTGGAGCTGGAGCTATAGTCGAAGCTGAAAAAATTATAACTATATTGGGGCAGCTGACTCTAGTTATAAACAATAACCTTTCTTGTATGGAGAAACCTACTGATCCAAAATGCAGTGTAACAATGTCAAACTACTTTATATATCAATAACCTCCATCATTTAATGGTATTACAAATCCATTTGTAGTAGAGGAATGGATAAGTTCCTTAAAGAAAATATTTCTCACTTTGGGAAGTAATGAAAGGGATAAGGTTGTCATAAATTTTTATCATATGTCAAGAGATGCATATAAATGGTGGTTTTTGGTTCAAAACACCAAATATGAGGAAGAAATAGTGAACATGGAATGGAAGTATTTTAATGAACTTTTATTGAAAAAATATTTTCCTCATGAATAATGAGCAGATATGGAGAGATAATTCTTGAGTCCGAGACAAAAGGAAGAGAAAAATGTTGTTAATTATGAAGCTGAATTTACAAGGTTAGAAAGGCATGTTTCGAACTACAAACATAATCCAAAGAGTAATATTGAATGTTTCTTTGATGGGTGAAATCCAATCCTTTTAATGGAACTAGTCTCCTAAACCTTCTCATCATAAAAGGACATAATATCATGTGCTATTAAGATAGAGAAAGAATTCTCTAAGTCTTATTATTTTAAAGGAAAGGAAGATAATAAAAGGGTGGATAAACACTCTGAAAAAGGAAATACGAAAAAAGGGAAGAAGGGAAGTGTGGAAATTATAACTTATAATAAACGTGTAAAGAAACATCATGGATCATGCTTGTTTGGAATGAGAGTTTTCTAAAAGTGTAGAGATAAAGGCCGCCAGGATCATGATTACAAGGGTAAGAAAGATGATAAAAATATTTAATTATTCAAATGTAAGGATATGGGGCACTATGAAAATGATTTTTTCATGCATTAAGGGAATTTACCTCATAAATTTCCAAGGTAGAAAGAAAAATATTATTTGATTACAATGGTTGAGGTTTAAGTTACTAAATATGTGGTGTCATGTACTTTAATCATATCCTCAAATTTAAAAAATACTTTATTTGATTCTAGATAGCCACACTCTTTTATATATTCCATATTTTTTAAAAAAATTATATACTTCCCTAGCACCTTAATAAGGGAGTTATAAGTCAAGAATATTAGTGGAAGTATCACTGAAATAAGGATGTATCAATCAGTTACCATTATGATAAATTAATGTGCCATATTTGCTGACTTCATTATTATACCTATGCTTTATTTTTATATAATCCTTGGTATGGAATAGATTTCAAAATATGATACAAAAATTTATTGCAAAAGGAAGAAAATTATGATTCAGGATAAAGATGTGGAATTCCTTATCTTTAGAGGGGAGACTTCATCATCTGTGTCATGTCCAGATCCACCACTAGTAGCTTTTTTGAATGAGATCCTTAGGGAAGAAGAGAATACATAATATAAATATGGAAAAGGTAACCTTAAAATTGAGTATGTACCTATTATATAGGACTATATTTATGTATTTCCTGAGGAATTACCTAGAAAACCACCAGAATGTGAAGTTGAGTTTTCCATTGATTTAATCCCTAATTCAAAACCTATATCAAATACTCCCTATAGAATAACCACTGTGGAATTAGTGGAGTTGAAGAAGCAACTATAGGAGTTGTGTGATAAAGTATTTTTATGACCTAGTGTATCTCCTTATAGAAACCCTATTCTTTTTGTTAAGAAGAAATATGGATCTATAAGGTTGTGCATTGATTATAGGAAAATCAATGATATTACAATAAAGAAAAAGTATCATCTTCCTTACATTGATAACTTATTCAATCAACTTCACACAGATCAATATTTTTCAAAGATTTTACTTTATTATGGGTATTATAAATTATGAGTAAATAAGGAATATATTCCAAAGAAAACATTTCGAATGAGGTATATGCATTACAGTTTTATAGTAATTCCATTTGGATTGACTAATACACCCTTAGTTTTTATGGATCTAATGAACAGAGTATTAAAGGAATATCTTAATGATTTTTTGTTATATTTATTTATAATATCTTGGTTTATTCTAAAAGTAATGAGTACCATGATAATCACTTATAGATAATTATTGATACTCTTAAAAGAAAAGTGTTATATGGGAAATTTATCAAGTGTGAATTTTGGCTTCAAAAAGTTTCTTTTCATGGCCATATTGTTTCTAAGGATAGAATCTTAGTTGATCCTATAAAGATGAAGGTAGTATAAGAATGACCTACACAAACAAACATAAATGAGGTACATAGTTTCATTGGATTGAAAGTTTCTATTGGTGATTTGTTTAAAATTTTACCTAATTGGCTAACCCATTAACCGAGCTTACTCGTAAATGGGTTAAGTTCATATAGACAATTGAATGTGAATAATGTTTTGAATAATTGAAGAAGAGACTTGTGAATTCTCCAATTTTGACTATACCATATGAAAATAATGTATTTTTGATATATAGTGATGCATCAAATAAGGGACTTGGTTGTGTCCTTATAAAAAAATGATAAAGTCATTGACTATGCATCAAGTCAGTTAAAGATTTATGAAAAAACTATCCAACCCATGATCTTGAGTTGGAATCCATAATCTTTGCTTTGAATATATGGATACATTATCTTCATATTGAAATATGTGACATATACACAGATCATAAGATCCTAAAATATATATTTTCACATAAAGAGCTCAATGTGAGGTAAATAAAATGGCTTGAGCTACTCAAGGATTATGATTTCTCAATACACTACCACCCAAGGAAGGAAAATAAGGTAGCAAATGCATTGAGAAGGAACTATCATGGAGTTTTGACCAAAATGAGGATTGATATGGATCCTATGTCCATGGATCTAATAAATATGGATATGGGAATTATTAGGGAAGGAGAGACATCACTCATTTTCAAATTATTGTCAAAACATATTTGTTGGAAAATATAAAATGTTCTCAACCTAATGATGAGAATTTTTAAAATAAAATTAAAGTCATGAATGATGAAAAATTGGTAGAATTCTTCTGTGAATATGATGTTTTTAAATTTGGAAAGATACTACATGTTCCATATATACCTAAGCTAAAGAGGGAATTGTTGGATGATGCTCATAGCTCAAATTTCTCTATACAGCCTAGTAGCACCAAGATGTATAGTGATTTGAAGGAACATTTTTGGTGGGATAATATAAAGTGGAAAATTATTAATCATGTATCAAGATGTTTGGTTTGTAAATAGGTGAAAGTTTAGAGACAACATCCTAGAGGAGTCACGAAACATCTACCTATCGCAACATGGAAATGAGAAGATATTAATATGGTTTTTTTCACTAGACTACCAAATAATCCTATAAAGAATGATGCAATATGGGTTATTGTTGATAACCTCACCAAATCTAAACATTTCTTTACTATAAGAGAAGATTTACCTCTTTATCATCTTGAAAAATGCTATATTAATAATTTTTTTAAGAATTTATGGTTCACCTCTTTCAATTTTGTTTGATCATGATCCATGATTTACATCAAAATTCTGGAAAAGTCTTCAGAAGGATCTTGATACCGAGCTTCATTTGAGCATCACATATCACCCTCAAACCAATGTACAATTTTAAAGGAATAATCAAACATTAAAAGACATGTTTATTTCATGATATATTGACTTTCAAAATATGTGGGATCAGTAATTACCTTCAGTAGAGTTTTCTTATAATAATAGCTTCCATTAAAGTATTAAAATGGAACCGTATAAAGCATTATATGACCAGAGATTTCATACTCCTACTTGTTGGTATAAAGTTGGTGAAATTAATATTGTATAACTAGAACTTATAAAGGAGACAAAGACAAAGGTAAATACTATTCAAACTCAAATCAAATTAGCTTAAAGCAGGAAAAAGAGATACGCCAATAACTAGAGGAAAGATTTTAAATTTCAAGTGGGAGATCACGTTATCTTGAAAGCATATCCATGGAATGGTTTTATAAGGTTCTTTAATAAAGGTAAAATGATCCCCAGGTATATAAGACCTTCTAAAATTCTAGAAATAATTGGATTTGTGGCTTATATTTTGGCAATGCCACCAATCCTCTCTAAATTACATGATGTATTTTATATATCATTAATAAGAAAGTATATGATAGACCCAATGAATGTGATAAAATCTGAATAAATAGAATTGAAACATGATATATCTTACCATTAAGATCCTATCCAAATTATAAACACCATAGAATAAGTTTTGAGGAATCATACAACTTGGCTGGTAAAGGTACTTTGAAGAAATCATAAGATAGAAGAGGCAACATGTGAACATGAAGAAATTATGATGAAATACTACCCAAATATGTTCATGAAGTGAAATTATGAAAATTTTTAGGATGAAATTATTTAAATTAGGGGATAATTAAACCTTCTAATATTTTATAGTATATTTCTTTTAAAATAAATTTAATCTTTTAATAACTTGTGATACACACAACCCTGAGTCTAAATGAACCGTATATCATTATAACCTAGCCACTTAATTATAAGGTATGAATAACTATAACTAAATTATGAAAATTATATGGTTTACACATGTATAAAATAAATTCATTAGTTATCAATCGATTAAGAATGAAAATAAAAATCATTTGAAAGTAAAATATTTTTTTTCTGAAAAACAATTTTTATTCACGCAATGCATTTTTATCTTAATAAATTAAATTAATAGCTATTAATGAATTATTTAAATGAAATTTATATATTAAGAATTCAATAATTTTTTTTATCATTCATATAATATTTTTTCTAAGTATGGGATAAGAATAAAACCAGTTTTATGCTTACAAACTGTATTTTTCTAAAAAGCGGTTCTGTCACGTTTTGTGCACTTATTTTAAAATTATTTTTTATCACTTTTAGAAAATTTATATTAAAGAATGAACTTAATTTTTTAATTAATAATTTAAAAACTATCTTAGAGTTAATTTTTGATATTTTTTTGAAAAGACTAATTTTTTTGATGAATAGTGAAAAATATTGATTTTTATTGAAAACCACCTTTTCGTTTAATTAATTTATGAAGTTACATTTTGTTTTATAATTATTTTAAAAGAAAAATTATTCCAATTATAATATTATTAATTCAATTTATATCATTTTAATGAATTTTATGTGGAAATTTTATATAAAAAGTTTTTGTATTTAAGAAAACTTTTCTTTGGAAGACTGCATTTTCGTCGCGCATGTGGGTTTAATTTTAAATTAAATTATGAAAATTATGAGAATTTAATTTATTAAAATGGATTTGATATTTTTAATAATAATAATTAATATTATTTATTAATATCAACACAATTTTTGGCCATAATTAATAGTGAAAATAGTAAAAAATTAAGTAGTGCGGTTAAGGTTAAAACGGGTTTACCAGAGGGTTAAACCAAAATATAAGGGTAATTTTGCAAATAAAACTTGTATAAATCCTATCTTATGTCCATATTTATACCTTAAAATATCCTAAATTCGAATATATTTCTATTTTAAGTCATTTTTCTTGGGAATTACTTTATCATTTTTTATTCTTTTAGAAAATTTCCAAGTCCCCCCACTTATAAAAGGATACCCCTTCTCCTCTCCTCTTCACACCTAAAAGGACTTTTGGTTCAGAAAATACTTGAACAAATATATTCCTTAATTACATACACATTATTTAGATTCATTTTTTTGATAAAAACCGTCCTAGTAAGGATTTAGTTACAAACATAAAGAGGCTCTCCGAAGAAGAGGTATATTTCTTAACCGTGCATCTTCGTTTTATTTCTTTCTATACCCTCTTAAAATATTTTACAACTATGATAAAATAATATAAATATTATCTTATATATACTGAGATATTATTATTTTAATTACATAACCTATATCTATCCCATATTCCATCAAATTGGAAACAAAATTATCAATCGTGTGTACGACGGACTACCGCCTCACGAACCGATGTAATTCATTTTCCATCACCATCTCTCACAGATGGATATAATTATGGATTTAATGTATATATATATATATATGATATTTATGATATAATTATATTTTTATAATTATAATATCACATATAAATTCTTACATTCTAATCCATTGGAAAATGACAATGTCTCTCAGGCGTACGTGTGGACTACCGCCTCCATAAAGCGATGTGATGCGTTTTTCATTTCATTTTGATATAAATGGTAATAAGGGTATATTTAATAAATATATAAATGATATATATTATATAATAATTATTTTTTAAATTTTAATTATTATTTACCTTTATTTCATTCCATCCGTTGAAAAAATGGAAACAACGTTCATGCGTACGTACGACCTACCGTCTCCATGAATCGTGTAATTCATTTTTATATCTCTAAATTTTATGGATGACCCTATATATATATATATAATGAAAATATATAATATTTAAATCATTATTAAAATTATTTATATTATTTAACGTTGATCAAAGTACAAATACTAAAACTACCGAACTAAAACATATATAAAAAACAAAGCAATTATTACCCTAATGAGTGATTTTAATAAAGAATTGTTAATAAATGGGAGATAAAATATTATAAGTAAATATTATAAGGTATGATATATATGATTATTTTTTTTAATAAATTTATAATAAATCTATATTTATTATACAGGAGGTTCAGATACATATGAAGGAATTTTGACCTAAGGTAAGGGTTTATTTCACAATCTTATTATTATTTGGGATTGTTTATGTTTAAGTATACATCGAGGGAATTATTTAAAATTTATATCTTAAACCCAATATATTTTATTTCATTTATTTTTATTTTTGTAAATTAAAAATTTTCCTTCATTTTACACTCTTTAAGGACCCAAGATACTAAAATAACGTTTTTAAGGAAAATCGACTTCATTTCTCTCTTCGATTGATTTTTTTCTCTTACATGTCCATGTTTTGTAAAAATGTTTTTATTATTATCTTATGATTTTTAAAAGTGATTTTTACCAATATTTTTTTTACAAAATGGTTTAAATGGAATCTTTTTTTCATTTTCCGAATGAGGTGCTTTTTGACCTTTTTACAACAGTGTGAAAGGAATGTTTATTTTAACATAATGTACAGAATTACCCATCATCATTACTTTGAAGTTTACTTTACAAGTTTAAAAGGTCCTTTTCAGTGAATTTTTTTCCTTAATATTTGGGAATTATTTTAAACTTTAAATAATAGATTTTAAAGTGAAAATGGTATTTTCCTAAGGAAATTTTGTAGTGATCTTTTTAAAGTATATTAATCTATTTCAACATTATTTGGTGGATATTATACTTTACTGGGGATGTATTATTATGATACCATTATCCATATTACTCTGGATGGTTTATGATTATGTATATTTATTATGGTATTTTTTAACATTTCATATGCTATTTTTTTAATATGAATGTTTACAATGATTATGTTTCACCCCTTTCATACGAGGAATACATGTAAGAACTCAAATCTTCATTTCAGGTATGTCTTTCCTTTTTCTGGAGATTTTGAGAAAAATGGAGTTTCTGGAAATTTTTGAAGTACACACCGTGTACTTTCTAAGTACACGCCGTGTACTCTTTTACCACTCGAGGCCATGTACTGGCCGTGTCCGGGCCACACACATGGTGTGTAGGGGTGACGTGGAGGCTGATTTTGGTGGAGTACAGAAAAACCCACTACATTCCGTGTACTCTAAAATTACACGCCGTGTACTTTTTTTTTCATTAAACGGACCGGGTCACGCCTACCTACGATAAACATCTTCTTCTACAGCTTCTTCATCCGAGAGTACTGGGAATCCGCGGATCTTTGACGAGCCATCGTTCCTCCGTCCATTCTCCGATTCGAGCACTGTCGATTGCATTGGAATCGTAGTAGTGAGTTCTCCCTTCTGCTTGAGCCTTGTTTTCCAATTCTTCCTCTTTCTCAAGTTATCATAGGTTGATCGTTTTGGACATTTTCTCAGATCTACGACATTTGGGGGAGAATCAATCATCGTGGTTCAAGTATATCGATCTTTTAGGATCGAGGTAGGTGGTTTGTGCCTTACCATTCAAAGTTTTTGAGTTTTATGCGCAAATTTCACAAATACCCATGAACGGGGTATTGCGTGTTTACTGTCTTGCCCTTGTTGTTTTCATTCCTTGATTGTATGCTTGCGTAGAGTTAAATTGATCATGTTAGAGGATACTTTGTTGTGATTGGATGTTTTTACCATGCCTTATTCTGTTACGACCTTTGGGGTCTCATTTGCCTTTGGCTGTTACACCTGTTTCCATGCCTTGTGATTATAGGTTGGAGTGAAATTCATAACATGTTTGTTACCCTGTAGACTGTTTATACAAGTATCTCTATAGGTGTACTTTGGCCTTATAGCATTATTATGCACTGACTGGCATGGGAATGAGAGAACTTGGTGCTATAGACTATAAGGGATAGATCGAGTGAGCTTCCCAGAGAGTCATAGATATTATAGACTACAGGAGGGTAGACCAAGAGAGCTTCCTCAGAGAGTATTGGACATTATAGACTATAAGGGATTAACCGAGTGAGCTCCTAGAGAGTCTTGGATATTATAGACTACAGGAGGGTATACTGAGTGAGCTTCCTCAGAGAGTCTTACCTTGTTTGAATCTTTTTAAGAACCTTCCCAGGCTAGAGGAGGAATTGACCGATTGAGCTTCCTCAGAGATTCTGTGGTATACCTGAGGCTATAGGAGGAATTGACCAAGATATCTTCCTTAGAGTGTCTCTAGTCCTTAGGGCTAAGAGGGTTAGACCACATGATCTTCCTCAGAGAGTCCCTGACTACCCTAGACTATAAGGGTAATTGACCGAGTGAGATTCCCCAGAGAGTCTCATAAATTTGTATGACCAAACCAGAAGGGTTAGGCTGAGTGCACTACCCATAGGGTTGTGGTACTTCTTGGATAGTACTAGAGGAGTTGGCTACGAGTACTTCCCAGAGGGTTCCTTCTTGTTAGCTGTTTACTTCACTACTGTTGTTGGTTGTGGATTCATTGCTGTTGTATATCTTCCTGTTTTTCCTGTTGTTTACAGTTACTGTTACTGCTTACTGTACTATTACCTTCCATATACTCCCTGAATGTTAGGAACAGATATTCGGGTGGTTTCCTACTAGGATATAGTCTCACACCCTATTTGGGACATGCTTTTGGGACCAAGAAAACTTTGTTGTTGCAGTTATAGACAAGGGAAAGCACCCTTCGACTTCTGGTACTTGATTGCTTTGGATCAGGAGAGCATGGGACCAAGCTATGGCTTGCGATGCTGAGGAGTTATCTGTTTACCTTTCTTTTGTACTTTAGTTTGGTACTATTGTATTTTCCAGCATTGTGACTTATTTAGCAGCTTTCCTAGACATATGTATCATGCATCATTTCATATATGTATGTGTGCTCTAGTCGTTTATTAATTTAGTCTTCCTCTGTTTACTTGTGTATGGATTGTTCTGTTTCTGCTGTTTCTCATTATTTACTTCCACTGTGTACTCTGAAAATGAGGGCATAATTTCCCAAATATCACACCCAAGGCCCTCACTGCTAGTCGGTAGCCTCTGGCCTTTGGGGAAATGCGCTTGAGGCCATGTGACCAACCGGGTACGGGGCGCCTCTAGGTGGCTTCCAGAACTGGGACGTTACAAAGTGGTATCAGAGGAGTTCCTTTTCACTTACTTTACTATTTGGAGACTTTATCCAGGGATAAGACAGATTCGGTACTTGGTAATAAGCTGTGCTCGGGAGTATCTAACCCGTGTACAGGGAAAATCCATACTACCTCGTTATTGCAGTTTTCTGGTTTTGAGATTTTACGGTTGATATGATTTCACCTAGAGTGATTCACATACTTCGCACTGTTATTGTTTTGATATTACGGTTCTATTTCTGTCACAACCCGATGAGATGAGGGTATTCCATCTCATGCATCATATAGGCACTTATTAGAAATCACATGCCATGCATTCTTGTCCTTCCATCTAGGGTGCATTAGTGATTGCATGCTATTGTGATATAATTTGTGTAGATTATGCATGCTGTTGTGATAGATGTTTTATATAATCTCTATTTCTTTATTAGAGGATTGTTTTTATCGTACTTTGCTTAAAATGAATGCCAAGTTTTGGTTATTGAGGTGTTATGGGCCCTCTTGAATCGAAAATTGGTGAATCATTGACTTGTTTTTCCTTATATATGACTGTATAAGATTCCAAGCTTTGATTCGTGGGGAGTATGGGCCCTCACGGATCAGAATTTTGCACCTCTTTGCCTTGTTTTCAGTGTTTCTGGGCTTCTGTGTAGTTTCTGAGCTACTGCCCAGAAAAACCCAGAATACACGGCGTGTACTTTCTGGTTACACGCCGTGTAGTTTTCAGGCCGTGTTACTGACTGTGTGTGCAGGAACACAGTGTTGTATAAATAACTTCAGGAACACGTCATGTACGGTAGGTACACATCGTGTAGTTCGGAGCTATGTACCCGGCCGTGTCACTAACAACACGGGTCGGGGAAGCTCGAGTAGAACACGCCGTGTTGTAAAGGAACACGCCGTGTAGTCCTGTCCAGGTACCCGGCCATGTCACGAACAACACGGGATGATGTCACCTTCTTCTATACACACCGTGTTTGTTCAGAACATGCCCTGTACATTCCAACCAGGTAGACGACCGTGTAACTAAAAACACGGGCCGCCAAGGCCATGTTTAGTGCACGCCGTGTCCCTAGGGAACACGCTGTGTAGTCCGGGGTTAGTTCAGACCGTGTGAGTTATCCATGTAAGGAGACTCAGGAAGGGGTTTATAGTTCAAGTACACATCGTGTGTGGAAAAAACACGCCATGTAGTTGGGGTGTTACACGACCAGTAGTAGCAGGAGTACATGCCCATGTTAATGGCTAAAAGTAGACGCAGTGTAGTTTTTATACACGCCGTGTAGTCGTGTTTTGTAAAACTTGATAGTTTCTTTTCCCCGTTCCCATTTTGTACTCATGTGTTTTCAGTCTTTGTTAATCCTGATCTAAGGTGTGCTTTTGATCTTTCAGAGCTATGCCTCTGAGACGTCCTCCGGTCATGCGTCAGTTTCCAGACGGTGATCAGACACCAGATATGGCCGATCAGGGACCTCCTGTTGACCCTCCTACTATGCCAGCCTTAGCACCAGTAGTTATACCCATCGTAGGTGCCGATGTGCAGTTCAGGGATGATTTCCTGAGGATGATGTAGAATTTTCAGGGAGCGCCGCCTCCTGCCCCATCGATGGCTGAGTTGAAGAGGGGTTTTCAACAGTAGCATCTTCCTACTTTCTCAGGGGATGGAGGAACCCAGGCTTCAAAGTCGTGGTTCGAGGCCACCCTGACTATCTTCTAGAACCTAGAGATACCTCAGGAGAAAAGGGTAAAGCTGGATACTTATATGCTCCGGACACCGCCAAGAGGTGGTGGGAGGTGATCTCACAGTCAGGGAGCCATCAGGGTATGTCATGGGATGAGTTTCGACATACTTTCTATGAATATTTCTATCCGGAGACCCTGAGGGCCGATCAAGCCTAGGAGTTTATGAGCCTGCAGCAGGGTACTCTTTCTGTTATGGAGTACTTGTCTCGCTTCACTGAGCTGCAGTGTTTCACACCGATCCCAGCAGGTGATGAGTTGTTTCTTACTAGGAAGTTCGAGGACAATCTCAGGCAGGAGATCCGTTCCCAGGTGAATATCTTCTAGTTTACTTCTATATCCTCCATCGTCAACCAGGCGCTAATCACTGAGTGCAATCTGAGGGATTCTGGAGCAGTGGGCCAGGGCGGTTTGATATCCAGAGCTAGTGTTCCTCCTACGGACAGTAGGAAGTGTCGCAAAGAGTCTTCTCGAGGAGATCGAGGTTTGCAGGATACGTCTTCTGGAAGCCAGGTTGTATGCTACCAGTGCGGTAGAAGTGGGCACACCAGGCCTCAGTACTAGAGAGATCCGATGGAGTGATGATCTTGCAGCATGATGGGTCATCTTCAGTGCTTCTGTCACATCTTCTCACCTTCAGCTGGTGGTATGGGTTCCTCTATGACCCCACGTTCTGGAGATGTTTTGCCAGTTTCCCACCAGTCTGGGAATTGGAGTTTTTCCAGCCATTCAGGCCGAGGTGGAGGTCGCGGCCATGGTGGTCAGTCACCAGGTCATCAGCGACAACAGAGTGGATCAGCTCAGAGCGGTCAGCCAGGGGCGCAGGGCCGTGGTGCATGCCAGTCTTTCACCATGGAGAAGACCTACAAGGAGCAGGATCCCAGCCCTTCTACAGTTCGAGGTAAGATCTTAGTAGCCTCACTTTTATCTTCATCTCTTTTCGATACTGGTGCATCCCATAGATTTATCTCTGTTGCGGTTGTGGAGAGCCTTGGGCTCTGTATCATTTCATCTGCCGACTTATTGACTCTTGACACGCCTTTGGGAACGAGTACATATAGCATACGTCAATGCAGAGAGTTCTCTCTTGAGGTTGTGGGGTGTCACTTCTTATGGGACCTCTATGTCCTAGAGATGACAGACTATGATGTCATTCTCAGGATGGACTGTTTGGTTCCTTTCTAGGTAGTCGTTGATTGCTATCGCCGTAGGGTGAGTTTCGTATCACCAGAGGGCGGATATTTCCTTCATATAGGCGAGTGGGATATCCAGGCGGGTAGAGCTAGACCAGAGCATCATGGGATAGGGGAATTTATAGCACAGATTGACAGTCTTTATCTGGATGATCAGGGACTTCACAGTTAGACTTTACCCCAGTGGTGGATCGTTTCAGGGATGTCTTTCTAGAGGAATTATCATGTTTTCATCCGGAGTGTGAGGTAGACTTCTCGATTGAGCTTGTTCCAGGAGGGGCACCGGTGTCCATTCCTCCTTATAGGATGGCTACACCTGAGTTGCAGGAGCTCAAGAAGCTGCTGGAGGAGTTACAGGAAAATGGTTTCATCTGACCCAGTACCTCTCCTTGGGGTTCGCTTATCCTATTTGTGAAAAAGGCAGATGACACCCTTCGACTTTGTGTGGTTATCAGAAGCTGAACCAGTTGAAGGTCAAGAACCGATATCCCTTTCCAAGGATAGATAACCTATTTGATCAGATTTGAGGAGCTCGAGTATTCTCTAAGATCGATTTGAGGTTCGGTTATCATCAGTTACGCGTTAGACCATCATATATACCTCTTATAGCCTTTAGGAGCAGGTATGGTCTATATGAGTATACAATCACACCGTTCGGTCTCACGAAAGCGCCTACGGTTTTCATGGTACTGATGAACCGAGTGTTCCATCCGTACTTAGACTCCTTTGTGATGGTTTTCATAGACGATATCTTGGTGTACTCTCACACTCGACATGACCATGATACACATCTTGAGATCATTTTGAGTACACTAAGAGAGCATCAGATGTATGCTAAACTCTCGAAGTGCCACTTTTGGGTAGATCAGATTCACTTCTTGGGTCACGTCATATCAGAGGCTGGAGTATCTGTGGACCCAGAGAAAGTGAGAGCTGTATTTTCCTGGGAGAAGCTGAAGAATGTCTTTGAGGTACGGAGTTTCCTAGGGCTGGAGAGATACTACAAATGCTTCATTCAGGACTTCTCATGCCTAGCAGCACCGTTGAAAGGTCTGACTAAGATAGGGGAAAAGTTTTTATGGTCAGATTCTTGTGAGTCAGCCTTTTAGGAGATGAAGGGGAGGATAACGTCAGCATCGATACTAGTCTTGCCAGAGCTGGGAAAGGGCTACACTATTTACTGTGATGCTTTAGGTATCGAGTTGGGAGCTGTGCTTATGCAGGGAGATGGAGTCATTGTGTATGGGTCTCAACAGTTGAGGCCACATGAGAGGAATTACCCTACGCACGATCTGGATTTGGCAGCTGTTGTTCATGCCTTACGCTGTTGGAGACACTACCTTCTGGGAGAGCACTTTATGGTTTTCACCGACCACAAGAGTCTCAAATATATCTTCACTAAACGTGATCTGAATATGAGATATCATAGTTGGGTGAAGTATCTTCAGTCCTTTGACTTTGAGATCGCCTATACGCTGGGAAAGGGCAATGAAGTGGCTGATGCCTTGAGCAGGAGAACTCAGATTCAGGTAGTTCAGGAGGCTAGCAGTGAGTGGAATCTTATGGATCTATTCTCTGAGATGCATCTGGAGGTGCGCGGCAGGTAGGGAAAGACTTTCCTTTCATCTGTGGCTGTTACCTCCACACTTCTTGATTGGGTACGGATGAGGAAGCTATCAGATTCAGAGGCCTTAGTCCTGCGGGAGAGTGTGTCGGGAGAGGACCCTCTTCCTGGATGGACAGTGGGAGAGGATGAGATCTTGTGTTTCCAGGGATGCGTATGGGTGCCAGCAGACATACGCGAGGAGCTGATGCAGGATTTTCACTCCTCAGTTTGGGCAGTTCATCCTGGTGTCACCAAGATGTATCGTGATCTACACTGCTAGTACTGGTGGCCAGGTATAAAGAGAGATGTTGCTGGTTTTTTCATGAGATGTTCCACTTGTCAGTAGGTGAAAGCAGAACATCAGCGACCAGCGGGGCTTTTGTAGCAGTTACCCATTCCTGAGTGGAAGTGGAACGATGTCACGATGGACTTCATGACCAGGTTGTCGAGGTTACCTTAGGGAAACGATGCTGTTTGGGTTGTCATCGACATGATTATGAAGGTTGCAAACTTCTTGCTGATCAAGGAGACCTTCAGTGTTGATGATCTGGGATGACTATACATACAAGATATTATACGTCTACATGGAGTTCCACACTCCATTGTTTCAGACAGGGATGCGTGATTTACCTCTCGGTTCTGGCAGAGACTTTAAAAGGATTTGGTTATACATGTACTTTTGAGTACAACATACCATCCACAGATAGATGGCCAGTCCGAGTGCACGATCCAGGTGCTTGAGGATATGCTCCGAGCTTGCATTCTATACTTCAACAGTTCTTAGGAGAAGCATATTCCTCTTGTGGAGTTCACCTACAACAACAGTTTTTAGGTGACCATTCATATGGCACCATAAGAGGCTCTGTACGGTAGGCTATGCCGATCACCCTTATGCTGGATGGAGGTAGGAGAGGCAGCTCTGATGGGACCTCGTCTTGTTCAGGAGACCTCTGAGCAGATAGAGTTGATTCGGAAGAGGATGGCTACAACACAGTCTCGACAGAAGTCTTATGACGATCAGCGGAGATGACCTCTGGAGTTCGAGGTCGGAGATCAGGTTTTCCTGCGTGTCGCACCGAGGTTGGGACACAAGAGTATTCAGAGACAGGGTAAGCTTTCATCGCGGTACGTCGGGCTGTTTGAGGTTTTGGAAAGAGTTGGGCCGGTTGCCTATCGGTTGCAGTTACCTTAGAGGTACCGGGCTATGCACGACATCTTCCACGTCTCTCAGCTCTGACGTTACTTTTCAGACCCATCCCATGTATTCCAACCCGAGGAGGTTGAGCTTGAAGCAGATGCATCGTTTGAGGAGCATTCTATCCAGATTGTCAATCACAGTACAAAGGTTCTCTGAGGCCGGTCTATTCCTCTGGTACGGGTGCTATGGCAGCATGGGCGAGTACAGGACGAGACTTGGGAGAGGGAGGCTGAGGTTCGATCGCATTGGCCGGAGCTGTTCGGGGTTTCTTCTTCTACGCCTCTCTAGGGAAATTCGGGGACGAATTTCTTTTAGGGGGGAAGTTTGTAAGAACCTGGATCTTCATTTCAGGTATGTCTTTCCCTTTTCTAGAGATTTTGATAAAAATGGAGTTTCTGGAAATTTTTGAAGTACACGCTGTGTACTTTTTGAGTACATGCCATGTACTCTTTTCCCGCTCTTGGCCGTGTACTGGCCGTGTCCGGGCCACACACATGGTGTGTAGGGGAGACATGGAGGCCAATTTTGACGGAGTACGGAAAAACCCACTACACGCTGTGTACTCTAAAATTACATGTCGTGTACTTTATTTTTTTCATTAAACAGACCGGGGTCACGCCTAAACGCGATAAACATATTCTTCTCCAGCTTCTTCATCCGAGAGCGCTGAGAATCTGCAGATCTTTGACAAGCCATCGTTCCTCCATCCGTTCTCCAATTCGAGCATTGTCGATTGCGTTGGAATCTCAGCGGTGATTTCTCCCTTCTTCTTGAGCCTTGTTTTCCAATTCTTCCTCTTTATTAAGTTATCGTAGGTTGAGCATTTTGGACGTTTTCTCAGATCTATGACGTTTGGGGGAGAATCAATCTTCGTGGTTCAAGTATATCAATCTTCTAGGATCGAGGTAGGTGGTTTGTGCCTTACCGTTCAAAGTCTTTGAGTTTTATGCACAAATTTCACCAATACCTGTAAACGGGGTATTGCATGTTTACTGTATTTCCCTTTTTTTTCCTGACTTACTTGTATGCTTGCATAGAGGTAAATTTATCATGTTAGAGGATACTTTGTTGTGCTTGTATGTTTTTCCCATGCTTTGTTCTATTACGACCTTTGGGGTCTCCTTTGCCTTTGGCTGTTACACCTTTTTCCATGCCTTGTAATTATAGGTTGGAGTGAAATTCATAACATGTTTGTTGCCCTGTAGACTATTTAGCTAAGTAGCTCTATAGGTGTACTTTGGTTAGCCAAGTAGCTATATAGGTGTACTTTGTCCTTATAGCATTATTATGCACTTACTGGCACGAGACTGAGAGAACCTGGTGCTATAGACTATAAGGTATAGACTGAGTGAGCTTCCCAGAGAGTCATAGATATTATAGACTACAGGAGGGTAGACCGAGAGAGCTTCCTCAGAGAGTCTTGTACATTATAGACTATAAGGGATTGAACGAGTGAGCTCCTAGAGAGTCTTGGATAATATAGACTATAGGAGGGTAGACCGAGTGAGCTTCCTTAGAGAGTCTTACATTTTTTGAATCTTTTTAAGAACCTTCCCAGGCTAGAGGAGGAATTGACCGAGTGAGATTCCTCAGAGAGTCTGTGGTATACCTGAGGCTATAGGAGGAATTGACCGAGATAGCTTCCTCAGAGAGTCTCTAGACCTTGGGGCTAAGAGGGTTAGACTGCATGATCCTCCTTAGAGAGTCCCTGACTACCCTAGACTATAAGGGGAATTGACCGAGTGAGCTTCTCCATAGAGTCTCATAAATTTGTATGACCAAACCAGAGGGGTTAGGCTGAGTGCACTGCCCAGAGGGTTGTGGTACTTCTTGGATAGGGCCAGAGGGGTTGGATGCAAGTACTTCCCAGAGGGTTCCTGCTTGTTAGCTGTTTACTTCACTGCTGTTGTTGGTTGTGGATTCATTGCTATTGTATATCTTCCTATTTTGCATGTTGTTTACAGTTACTGTTACTGCTTACTATACTATTACCTGCCATATACTCACTGACTGTTAGGCACAGATCTTCGGGTGGTTGCCTACTGGGATATAGTCTCACACCCTGTTTGGGCCATGCTTTTGGGCCCAAGTAGACTTTGTTGTTGTAGGTATAGACAAGGGCAAGCACCCTTCAACTTCTGGTACTTGATTTCTTTGTATCAGGAGAGCATGGGACCAAGCTATAGCTTGCGATGCTGAGGAGTTATCTGTTTACCTTTATTTTGTACTTTGGTTTGGTACTATTGTATTTTCTAGAATTGTGACTTGTTTGGAAGATTTCCTAGACATATGTATCATGCATCATTTCATATATGTATGTGTGCTCTAGTCATTTATTGCTTTAGTCTTCCGCTGTTTACTTGTGTATGGATTGTTCTGTTTCTGCTGTTTCTTATTATTTACTTCCACTATGTACTCTGCCAATGAGGGCATAGTTTCCCCACTATCACACCCAAGGCCCTCACTGCTATTCAACAACCTCTGATGTTTGGGGAAATGCGCTTGAGGCCATGTGACCAACCGGGTATGGGGCGCCTCTGGGTGGCTTCCAGAACCAGGACGTTACAATACATTACACTTAGTAAGTGATGTTTGGGTCCCTCTATAGTCCCTCGATGCATTGGTAGGTCTCATGAAACAAACTATCTTGGGTATTTTGATGAGACCTTACCTATTTAAGTAATATGTATTGGAATAAGGATTTGATGGTATTTTTATGATTCCGACATTATGCATTTCCTTATTATGAGATTAGTTACTGATGTCCATATGATTATTTGATTAGTTATGATATCCATGGATAAGTTTCAATCTCATGTGATTATTTATATGGTATTATTTTATCATTATTTATTCTTTCTATATTATTCTTCATGATCAAGCTATTGATTAAATTGAATGTTTTTTCATAAATTTATCTTTCCATTTTTATTATGCCTTATTTATTCATGACAGCTTCCACTGTACGCATATCCTTACTAAGCATCTAATATTACCCCTTTATTATATTTCCTTTTCCTAGGATGCAGGGAAGTGTATTATGATTTATATATAGGGATATTCCAAAGGGAATAGTTTTATTTTTAAATAAAATACTATGTTTTATTTTAATTTTTAAAATGTAATGGGAAATTCAAGTATGTATCTAATTTTTCAATACTACTAAACTATTCAATCCTTAGGGATTAGATCTCTTGTATCTAGTATCAATGTAATAAATTAAGCACCAAATCTAGGATACTAGGGTCAGAATCTCTATAAAAACAAGTTAAACCTTCTTATTTTAATTTAAATACCCATTTTGAAAACAAACCATTCATATGGTTGAAAATGTTTTCAAAAATGTTTCATAGTGGATTGAATTTTAGAAAACCACCCATTTATTCCCTTTTAAAACATTAACCCACTAAGTACTCAAATACAAGTAAATAAAAAAGGGGGAAACATAATAAAGTACAATCTATATAGATCCATAAAAAAATGAAAATAATAACATGAGGCAAGCCTTAAAACATAAATTCTTAATCATAAATAACTAATGAATCATAATAGGCTAAAAAACAAGATATAAACAATTCATATGCAAATATATTATGAGGCACCTCCACAGAGACTAATTGGACAAGTACCAGATGTGAAAAAATGGAACCAGCTACCAAAAGGTTAACAGTCGCACAACCCATCATCTAAATCACTCTCACTAGTATCATTAGTGACACCCTCTAGCTAGGTCATAACATTAAACTAGGGGCTACTAGATAGTGCCTAAATCTCAACTAGAATAGTTAACATTCCTTAAATCCCTACTTAGAAGCCTAAGGTTCCTCATGTTATAGCTAATAGAGGTGGAAAACTATCAATACAATGCCAATTGCATGATAATTACATAACCCAAAGGCAATAAAATAAAACAACCAAATACTTTCTACCTCCTACACAACCCCTCAACCCCTTTAATAATTATCCCTCAACCCAAGATGCATAAACATGAATCACAATTCAAATAACTATAACACATGCACACAATAATAAACAAATCATAACAATGGGGATAAACTAGGGCATAAACATCAATCGATAAAATCCATCTTTTACATAGGATGTCAAATGGGTATTTATTTTTAAAATCAAGAATCATGTATTTGGAAATATTTTTTCAAAACCACCTTTGAAAATAAGAAAATTTATATAAATCACATAACAATCAAATAAGCATCAATATGCTTAATTTACCAAAGTTGTCACTCAAAACAATCAAACTAATGGGATACATGCCCCCATTTTAATAAAATAAGGAAAACC
Organism: Viscum album; assembly: GCA_963277665.1. Classification (NCBI taxonomy): domain Eukaryota; kingdom Viridiplantae; phylum Streptophyta; class Magnoliopsida; order Santalales; family Viscaceae; genus Viscum; species Viscum album. Next base: position 159,030,584 of record OY728137.1, read on the forward strand.
ATTTTTTAAACATGGGAGAGTTCTTTTTATAATATGGGAACACCTCCTAAAATAAGTTTACCCATTAAAAAAAAGAAAAACTAAACTTTATAAATCCAAACTAGGACAAATCAAAATGAACTAATCATTTTTATTATAGAAATCCATTAATGGCATTTTATCAAACACTTATAATGCATAAAACACCATTTTAAATAAAAGTTCCATTAAATTATGAAAATTAACCATTTTTTCAAAGGAAAACCCAACAAAGCATGGATAAACTTTGATAACACCAAACTATGTATCATATAAATCATTAATTTAGCTAAAAAACACTTTTAAATCCTAAATAATTCATGTGTTTTTTTAATATAATGAATCAGAATGGAAACACCGACCTCAACTTGTGTAACCATGTTGTCTTCAATGAACTCTACCAGAAAAGGCCTGAAAAAACCTTAAAAAACAAAATACCCAATTCTACAATAACAATAAACATGAAAATTATACAATCATGGCCATTAGGGTTAGAAGAGAAGGGAAAAATTGGATAACCTAAGATAAGAAAAAAAGATGTGCTCTTACCTCTTGATTCAGGTGAAAAGCCACCAAGAAACCACTCCAAATCCACCTTGGAGGAGATTAGAAGAGGGAGAGAGGTGTTTTAGAGGCTATATAGATGAGAGGTTCAATGTGGGTAAGATTATTAGAGAATCCACAAATATAAAAAACTCAAAATGACAAAAATACCTAAAATTAAGCAGGTTTCACAGTTTACCTGCATAGTTTACCAAACAGTGCGGTGACCGTGCGATCACCACTATCCAAAACTATCAAAGTTACATGGTTTTAACTACACAATTTCCCAAACCATGATCCTAACCACGTGGACCTAGAAAGGTTTCAAAAACTCAAAAATTGCACCCCAGGACACCCTGAACTCAAGGGATAAATTAACCACATAAACATAAACAATAAAATGGAATTTCAGGATATCACAAATATGTTGTGATATTATTAATTTCATAGCTTCTTACTACATATTTTCCATTTATATATCATAGAGATCTTCATATATACCAGATTAAACCTCATTGGACTTCTTAAATCTCATTTTGAACCATGATCAATAAATTGATCATGATATTTGAATTTCATAAAGATAAGTTCAAAAACATCATCTGATTAAAATCTATAATTCTTTAGAATATAAAAATTCTAGAAATCTAATCATAACTTTATGAAACCTCACTAAATTACCTTTATATATGTATTAGTGACCTTTACATAGGTAATTAATTTCTTATATGACCTTGATGTAGCTTAGGATTACCTTGATGCAACCTTCATAACATCTAAGATACCTTAATGTAACTGTTGGACTACCTTTACGTAGGTAATAGAAACTCTAGATGACCTATATGCAATGTGAGTTCACCTTTACATAGGTCCCAATATTCATCATTACCGTTACATGGTGTATTGGACTACCCTTATGTAGATAGTATGATTCCAAGCCTACCTTTACACAACTATTGATTTATTGTGTACCTTTATGTAGCACATGTGATTCTTGGATTACCTTTCCAAAAATGTAATTACCCTTATACAACATGCATAAAATGATATTTGACTTTACACATGTATCAATTTTAACTTAAAATCATCTTAGGCCTTTCTTAATAAACCATTAGGCCTTCGATTTTCCATCAAATATTATAGAAAATACTCTCAACATCGGTAATAGACTTTAACTTGAATATTAACACATCAACCATCACATTTAACATATTAGGGATATAATCCATAATAATAATATAAGTATAAACATCACCATCATTCATCAAACACATATTGAATCATTGAAAATAAATAAAATTATTACTTGGGCACTTTAATCTCCCCCTTGGATTTTTTTTAATTACCAATACTTAACCAATGTCAATATGTGTATCTCAATGAATTATTTATTCTCCCCCTTATTAATAATAAATTAAAAGGTCAATATGAGGGGTATTCTCAACTCATGTTATTACTTTCACCATTCTCAAGCAAAATCACTCTTACCCCTTTTCAAATATAAATAACAGCCTTTATCTTCTTGAGAGAAGTATGATATAACATGGTTCTATTTGCAAAGTGCCTTTAGTTAATATAATATAAGTCTACATGAGAAAACCTAGTGTAGAAAACAAGATATATATAACCAAGGAAATCTATGTTTTCTATATATTTCACACATGTGATACCATTCTCATAAACTAATTCTTGAGGTTGCTCAACATAGATTTATTAACAAAAACATAATCATAAACACATTTAATAAACACATTAAAAATTTCAAGTGTAAGATGAAAAACTCCCCCTTTTTCTCATGTTTTCATCAATCAACACCCCATTGTAACTTTTCTAGATAAAATAAAGAATAATTATTGTAATTTTGTTTGAGATACCTCAAGTGTGACCCCCATCAAGGGATTCACTTATTTTCTCCTCTTTATGGTTGTTAGGAAACACCATGAATGATACCTTCTTTGTTGTCCAACTGTGACAACTGATAATTACTCCTCCACTTGCCTACATGTTAGAAAAATTAAACAATTGTTTAAGGGAATAAGGAGGGACCTTGTAACTCATAAGTAACACTGATATTGATATTTTCCTCTCAAACTAGGTCACCCTTTAATTCTAATATCAGAATGTGGAGTGGTCTTTTTCTTATTGACAACCTTCATAGGTTGTACATTTAAATTTATCCCATGAATCATTTCTTCATGTGGGTAAATATTCTCCACCTTAATAATCAATTAGATTAATTTCCTTATGACTGCATCCAATTCCTCTAAAACTCTTCTTGAGATGGTAGGATTTTCATACAATCTTATATACCATGCCCAAACTATCCACACATTTTGCATATTTTTTCTTTAATTTTCAAATAACCACTTATGGAAAACTTATCATCAATTTCACCCACATTCTTTCATTTAGAATAAACACTCACTTATGCTTTCTACATCTGTTTATCCTTTTCCAGTTAGTTGATACAAGCAATCAAGCATTCTTTCTTGACATTCTTATCTTGCTTAGTCTTCTCACTTACCTTTTTGATTTCTTTATTTTTTTTATGAATTTTCTATGACTGTCTTTTATATTTTATTCCTTTTTACACAATAAGGGACATAACCTAATAGACTTGTCATTAACTCCTCAAATTTTTTACCTTCTATTCCAAATCTACCATATACTTTCTATAAACTTTTAAATCTATTTTGGATAGACAATTTGGTGTGTTCTCAGTCATGGTTTTCCTTCTCTAAGATTTCCCCCTCATTTTCTCACCAAATCTCCCCTTGGTTCATAACTCTTCCTTGAAAATGACATGTTATACCAGTAAGTATAGCTTTTGTGTCTATACCTTCCATAATACAAAAAAAAACCTTTGAAATTAGATCTTCCAATTTGATAAGCAATCTATCCAAAAATTTTATGTTGTTGTTTTACTAAAAACCAAGCCTATTTTTTTATTAGGAGGTTGTGGTATTTTTTTCACTTTCTTCCCTTATTTTGATATATAATATTTCCTATTAATTTCCTCATTATTCCATATAGGTTATACCTTAAATTTATCACCAACACTATTAGAGATAACAAATTTAAATTGAGAAATATTTGGTGTATATTTTTCTTCTCCATTAGAAAATTTCATTACACCAACTTGAAAAGTTTCACTTTTAATATCTATGGATTTGAGTAGTCTTATTTGATATTATTTAACTCCGCTTGATCCCCAAAAAATAGTTATTGTGTTTTGGTTATTAAATTTTCCTTCCTAACCAACTTATCTTCAAGATATCTCACAATAATCTCTTTCTCAACCACCTTCATATTGTTTTTCTTAATCTCATCAATATAGGATTCTTCCTTCTTAACCAGATATTCCTTTTCTTCAAAATATTTATTATTATCTTTTAATTTTTTTTATTTTATTTCATAAGCTTTGTAATATCCTCAAGATATGCTTCTAAATCACCTTTAAACTACCATTCCATATCCATACATTCTTCTCTATCATTATAACCACTTGATGGATCAAAACCCTTTTCAAATTTAGAAAAGTAATTAGGGTTATATTCTAAAGAACTACTTTATGATGAATAGGATTTCTCATACTTTCTCATCAATTTTTTTCCTTATACTAGAATGAATCTTCTTTTTCCTATCCTTATTTAGTTTTCTAGGTTTCTCATCTTTATTAACTATTTTAGATCTAGTGACCTTTTTCTTTGGGAAACCATAGGAAAAGTTTATAGTTCCTTCACAATTACAGAACTTTAGTATCTTTTTGACTCTTCCTTTCCACTTTACCTTTTTGAATCTATTAGATAGAAGAGTAAAACTATTGTTCAAGTTTCCATCACCATTATTATATTCAGAATCAATTTATTCTACAACTTTATATTCTTTGATTTTTCCTTTTATCATGGACTCAAAATCCATATCATCGCTGGATTTCTTTTTGAAAACTAGAGTTTTTATCATCTCATAAACTATTGTTGAGAAACTGTTGTTTTCAAAAATACATAATATTTTTATTTAAAGAGGGGTAGATTCTTGAGAACAATACTCTATTTCTTTATGATGATTTTGATGCTCACAAATACCCTTAATTTTTTTCTAATGATTTTATTTTTAAGTATATTTTAGGAATTTATTATTCATTATATTTTTATTTCTGGAATAGATATTTAAGTTCTTGAACAATGAGATTTAATTGCTAAATTATTCACATTAGCGTGTTCTGGAAACACTGTTCATGCTTTACATATTCGGAAATTACTTAAGCGTGTTCTGGAATCACTGTTCATACCCTACGTGGAGAAATGTAGCGTAAGGATGGAATGCGGTGTATACTTTATGAGTTATCAGAAAAGTATGGTTAATCAACCATATGTTATCAGAAAAGTATGGAAGAGGAACCCTACGTCAGGAAGGAACCCTACATTTGGGATATTGAAAATTATGGTTCATCAACCTTACTTTTGTAAACAACCTTATGTTTCATCAAAAGTGTGGATCATGTACCTTACGTTTGGAAGCTTTTAAAAGTATAGATCATTTATCATACATTTGAATGTTGAAAAGAAAAGTATGGTTAATCAACCCTACATTTGTAATCAACCTTACTTTTGAAGGATACGACATCAACCCTACATTTGTGTTTAACTTTACGTTTGAAAGATGCATGCTATATAGTTCAACCTTACATTTGGCATTGAAGAATTAAAGACGATATTATTATGAAATGGTCTGCAAGCAGATTATTAGGCTGATTTCAAGACGTATTAAAAGATGATTTTTAAAGTGCATATTTTACCGATTCAAATCCATTTTATCTATGATTCAAAGGATCAATTTAAAAGGATATTTTTATGATGAATCTTTAGGGAAGTTACGACTGCTCTGTTATTTTGAATTTTTTAATATAGCGAGTCAGAAGGTGACTTTTTTGGTTCTAAATTTGTAGGAGAAGTTCTCTTTGTTATTTTACTTTATAGATGTGATATTTACATAGAATATATACAAGATTTTCTGAACAACAAAAAAAAATATAAAAAAGGAGAAAAACATAGACTATCAAGAACACAGATCTGCTAATTACGAAGAGAAAAAAAGCTCTGTTTATTGAAGAAGAAGAATCTCGATAGAATATTCACTCTTTTGTCATCAAATATCTACTATGAATCTACTGCTGCTGAAGTTGCAAATTATATTTCTATATCTACTGCAACCGGATCAACTCAGAATGACTATTCTTGAAAGATCATTATTTCTGAAGGAGATGATCCATCTACTGTCAATTGCATTCTGTTGCAATTGTGAAGAACAATGGGAAAGTATTTTCAAAGTACAAATATCTTTCTTTTTATTCTTGAGTGACTAAATTCTCATACTAAGCTGTGAAGGTTTTGCAATTGAACTAGAAGGCTCTATTTTTCCTTAGATTGTAAAGGTTTCAACTGCCAGTACTCAGTTGTGGAACAATCTATTAACAAGAGAAATAGATAGTGAAAATCACCAAGCTCGTGGAGTAGAGTGTTGGTGGAGTGGACTAGGGGAATTCTGTTCCCTGAACCACTATACATCGTGTGTCCCTGCTATTTAAATTTCTTCTGCATTAATCTATTTGATTAAAGTAAAAGGGAAGAACCTGATTTTGCAAAGAATTTGTAAAAGACACAATTCACCCCCCTCTTGTGTATATTTGGTATATCCGATCCAAAAACTATAAGTATATTTTAAAATTCATAATATCCTTCTTCTAGGGTTGATATTTTTTAATAAAAATGATCTAGAAAATTCCTCATGAGGTTTTTGATAATGATGGTCTTATAACTTCTCACCCAAGCCTCATATATTGCTGACTATCTTATTTACCTGAGTGAAATAGACATCAATGTTTTCATCATCAACCATTTCAATTTCCTCAAACTTGATCCTCCAAACTTGAAGTTTGGTTCCCTTAACTTTTAAAATACCTTTATAGCTTCTTATCAATTTTTCATGTTTTTTCTTTTCTATTTAAAGGTCCATTACCTTTGTGTATAACTTTCTAAAAGGGACATCAATATGTAATTTTGATTCTTTCTATTTAACTATATATTTTTCTTATCAAATTGAGTTATGGAGGTTCCTTTGAAAATAAGTTCAAACCCAACTATCATTTCATCTCTCACTTACATCCTAAGTGATTGGAGGTAGGGTAGAATAGTATTCCTCCAACTATGATAATTCCATCCATCAAACATGGTAATACCTTGGCTGTTGACTAACTTAAGATTATCCATACTCAATTTTATTCTTAGACATTTAAGAGGGAACCTAACTCTAATACCACTTGTAGCACTCTAGGTGGGATTTACCACTAGGGGTAAATCAATGTTCTTATTTTAGGAATTATTTTCCTTTTAATTCAAACTCTCAAACCTGTTAAGGTTCTTGACCCACTAAATAATATCTCACAACCACACCTTATATGTAGAAGTTAATATAAGGCACAAAACATGGTATTTACAAGGTTCAACATAAAAGACTACTACTTATCAACATTGGTTAGACATACTTATCATGGATTCTCTACTATATGCACAATGGTTACACCAATAGTTGGTTAGACACCCCAATAATAATCCTTTATAAACTAGTTATACACCCTAGTCACTAGTCTCCTCTCTGAAAATTGGTTATACATCTTAATTGAAAATTTTACTTCAATGATTACTTAGACACCCTAATCACAAGATCTTCACTTTTTGATACATTTATAGAAATATCTCCTTATGATCCTAACCTATTTTTTTCCACTTGATAATGATTTTTCTTCACTAAAAGGCTAGATCAATAGGTCACCTCATGTAAAACCTCAAGTTGGTGAGTCTAGGTCTTCTTTAAAACATGAACACTCGACTTTCTCTAAACTTTAGTTCTTTTCATTAACCTATTCTCTGTAGCACATTGAATAATTAGGCACAACAAGCTTCTCATTCTTTAAATGACTCTCAGCTTAAAAATATTTCTCTCTCTTCAATACAGATGTGTATATCGATCTCTCAGAGATCTTTCACACTTAGTGTTTATGATTTCTCAATGTTTCTCCACACATTTCTCCTGCTTTAATATATACATTTTTATAGTCACAATATCATGAATAATATCTTCATTTATTTTTGGATATTATTTCATATTTTATATTCTATAAATAATGATAGGATCTCATTATTATTCTTTGATCATCAAATATTTAGGTTTTTCATAATTTAATTCACCTGAAGACTCATATAAATATTCTCACATGGTATTTAAATTACCGTAATATCACAATCTCTTCAACTCACACTACTTTTAAATTATTCCATACATGCATGAATTTATGAAACACCACGACATATCTTGAAACAAAGAACTCCCCATGTTATTCTTTTATCATCGATGACTTCTCAAAACAACCATAATGAATGAACTACTGTGCGGTCCATGCTATTTTGATCCTTACTCCTTATCTCATTTGAGACACCATGGGAACCTCCATGACTTGTTTCACTTATCGTTTCTCATAGGTGGAACTATCATATGAAATTACCACTACAAAAACCATAAATAATCCACTACAACATGGTCTTGTTTATTTCATTGCTTCTTATGATGTAGTATCCATTTCTACTATGTGGAGCTCCTTAGACATACTAACTAAGATCAAGATGGGTCTTATTTAATATTTACTTGAACCATGATCAATAAAATAATCATGATATTTGAATTCCATGAAGATCAATTTAATAACATCGTCTAATTATTATATCTAATTATTTAGAATATAAAAATTCTATAAATCTCATCATACCTTTATGAAACCTCATTGAATTACCTTTATGTAGGTCTCATTAACCTTTATATAGGAAATTCATTTCACAGATGAACTTGATGCAACTTAGGCCTACCTTGACACAATATTTATAATATATGAGTCATCTTAACATAATCACTATAATACCTTTATACAGATAATAAAACATCTAGATGACCATTACATAGTGTGATCTCTCCTTTATATAGGTCTCAGTCTTCCCCATTACCTTTACATAACATACTGGACCACCCTTATGCAGATAATATGATTCCATACTTACCTTTACACAACTACTGATTTGCTATGTACCTTTATGAAAATCATGGGATTATTTGATTTCATTTATACAAGATATAATTAACCTTATGAAACATGTATAAACTAATATTTACCTTTACAAAAGTGTCCATTTTAACTAAAAATCATATCAAGTATTTCTTAATCAATCCCAAGGAGCTCAATCTTCTATCAAATGTTGTAGATAGTAATCTCAACATTAGTACTAGAATTTAGCTTGAATATCAACACATCAATCACCACATTTAACATATTAAGGATTTAATCCATAATAATCCTCCAAGAATCACCATTATCATCCTTCATCAAACACATATTGAATCATTGAAAAAAAAAAATTAAATTCTTACTTAGGAAATTTAATATTCACTAAAAAAACCTTATGAGAAAACACAACCGAAGATGAAGTAATTGAATCCAATGTTGTGTTGCCTCATTAAAAACTTTATCAGGAAAACCCAGTGAAAAAACTTTATGAAGGGAAAAAATTGAAATTTTTTCAACCCCCCTTATAAAATCATGATAGACTTTTTTATCTTTATAGATTAATTTTATAAACCAATTTCTTAAAATTTTCAGTTGACAATGCCTTTGAAAATAGATTTTCAAGATTATCATAATACCTTGTGTGTTGGATATCAATATCACCACTATTTTTAAGTTCAAAAGTTATTTTTTGGTGAGATATGTTTTGTTCCATAACCCTTGTTATACCCACCCCATAATTTCACTATACAAGCAACATTATCTTCATATAATATAGAAGTAAAATCATTAATCATATCCAATTAAAAATTATTTATAACATGATAAATAATTGATCTCATCCAAACACATTTATGACTTTATTTATGGATTTCAATCAACTGAGCATGATAGGAGGAAGTCTCATAAATTGTTTGTTTTATAAAATTCATGAAATAGTGATTCCAAGACATGTGTACAATTATATAGTTTGAGATATAATTTTATGAGGATCAGATAAATATCCAACATTAGTATAACTAACCAACATTGACTCTGGACTTTTAGAATAAAATAACTCATGATAAAAATATCATTGAAAGTATCTTAATATATGTTTAATACCATTCTAATGTCAACTAGTAGGGGACAAAACTATACATATCCAATAAATTCAAAAAAAATGATATATTTAGCCTTGTATTAGTTTCAAGGTATATTAGTGATCATGTAACACTTAGATATAGTAATTTAAGACCATAAAGTTCTTCATTATCCTCTCATGGTCTAAAAGAATATTTATCATGATCAAGAGACTGTGAAATTATTGAGAATCTCACATGAACTTCACACATTGAATTTTTTCCCATCGGAATACCACACTGGTAGAAAAAAATCACCATAAGGAATCCTTACAAGTTTAATTTACTGAAACTAGGAAGAATAACCTTCACCTTAATCACCATACTCAGTTGCGCATACTCAAGCTTGTTAAATCCAAGTCACATAAACATTCAACTACAATTATGAAAGAGAAAAAAGCAAGTAAAGAACATAATAAGTTTTTATGTGGTTTTATTTTTCATCCTACATCCATGGGAGAAGTACTACACACTTTTATTTTACCAAAAGTACAACTTATTCAATCAATATGAATAGGTATTTATGTAGATCACTAACACAAGTACTTTTATGACACCTACACAAATTTGTTCCACCCCCTTTTATAGAGGGTACCACTTGGTCATCTAATTACACTGACTTCCTATAATTGTGAGCATCAATATATTACACTATAAAACTATAAAATCCCTATTTCTTCCCCAATTCTGACCACTAATAACTGGTAGAACAATAATACTTCCTATGCCTCACTCTTTTCCTATAAGATCCATACTGAGAGAGATTAAAACACAAACACTACCTCATTTGAGTGACTATAACAAATGTTGAACTTATGGTGATATAACCACCATACTGCATCCATTTGAAATTAAATTTTTTTGATAACCTCACCGCCATCCTATTTAAGACCACTACCACTACTCTAACAAGATCTAAGGTGTGACTTTCTAACCTGGGTTCCACATACTAGTGACCTGATCTGATTCATTACACGACCTCAAGTGCACCTCCCTGTATGCTAGAGGCTAACAACTAGTAGCGAGGGTATAATATGTTATGTGGGTAGACTATACCCTCTTTATCAAAGTAATAAAATAATAAAATAAATATAAAATAGAAAAATAAGAATAAAAAATAACTAATAAAGACCAATAATCACATGAAGAATCCCAAAATAGGGAAAATGACTATGAAAAAAAGTAGTATATTGTCATTCCATATATATGTCATGTATAGACTGGAAACCAAAAATAAATAAGAACTGAAAACTCCTAAATGGGTCCCAACATCATGTTTATTTCCCCTATCCATGCTCCATCCATAATCCCAACTTAGTCATCTAACATAGGGCCTTTACCCTTATCCTGATCTGCAAACATGAAGTCTACTATGGTACCAATTAATGACCTAAGTAGGGTTTGAGTATAACTCACTGGGCTACCAATAATTACATCTAAAGAAATATCCAATCTATAATAGTGCATACAGTAGTATAAAGAATAATAAATATGTAAAAAGAAGTAAACATGCTTTAGATTTCACAAGGGCTTTCATTATCATTCAGTTTTAATTATATTTCAATACCTTAGAGCGTCAGTCTAGGTACCATATCAAGGATTCTTAGATTTTCAGTCCATCATCATTATCATGAGTACTTAGAGCATTACTATAGTACCAAAATCATGGGTATTTGAAGCATCAGTCCAGCACCATTATCATGGGTACTTAAAGCATCAGTCTAGAACCAAAATCATGGGTACTTGGAGAATCAGTCCAAAACCAAATCCATTCCATTATTATCATGTATTCAAGTTCAAAATCAATATCCTTTTATAAAATATAAAACAAGGTACTATTTTATTTACAACATATCCATTTAACCTAATTACCATCAATCATATTACATATCATTAACACTTCCATGTTAAACCAAATAATCATTTATAACATGTTAACATGGTAAAAAGATTCACAAATGGTTTAATTTCACAAACCCTCAAATTAACCATTTTCATTCTACAATTATCATTTCATGAACATTGTCACACCCCTTGGGTAGCTGTTTAACCTAGTCTCATAATCACCAACTGATATCCAATAGAATCTATGAAGGGTCTCACAAATTCATAGGGATCCAATCCATTTTTCTAAATTTAAATTTAATTGCACAACATGGTTATGAAATAACAACTACAACACAATATCATTATCAATACTATTAGAAATATCATGTAGGCCACCTACCCTAGGGTCATTGACAAACGCTCACCCAACCTTAGCCCTTAATTTGATGTAGAATGATAAAAATCACAATAATGAAGAAGATCTAGGATCAAACATTACAATCAAGATCCAATGAAACAATATACATGAAAAAATAGATCTATAAAATCAACAATAAAATAATTCACCCCTCTTAAAAGGGAGAGAAAGGTAGGAGAGAGAAGAACCTAATCAAGGAAGAGATCACATACCGGAGATAGGTTGATTTCTTCCACCAGAACTTCAATTCGCAAAGGAGTTTGAGAAGTCTATAAATCCTCTCAGGAGCCTCCAAAATAAAAATTATATTATATTAGGTCGAGTGGGGGTGATTAGGGATATAAAATGGGAGTTCGATATTTTTTTAATTAAAATTTTGGAGGTTTAAAATTTCACGAGCACAGTTTTCTAGACATGCCACATGGTTAGATAGACTATACACCCCTAATATCCTAGGGTGCATGGTTTGAAATGGGTATCCATAAAGTTTAGGGGGGGGGGGGAGGTGGACACATGGTTTGGTCAAATCATGAAACCCCTTCCAGTGGATCAAAATGGGGTACACAGTTTTCCGGGGAAAACTAAATGGTTTTATCTAACCATGTGCCAATCATGAATAGCCTAATGGGATTCCAAAATTCTACATATTCACCCAAAATGACCCCTAGGAAAGTCTCAACTAAAGTATGATCAAAACAAGGGTAAAATAATACATGAAAAAGAGTATGAGACATCTCAAGAAAGGTCAGGATCTTACAATCTCCCCACCCTATAACAGCTCATTCTCAAGCTGCACTCTCAAGCATCACTAAGCTTCTAAGGTGAAATGGTTGGGAAACTGGACCCCCATATTTTCTTCCATCTTCTATGTTTCCTCTTGAACATGACCATGCTTCTAAAACACTTCTACTAACATCATGGTATTTCTTCGTAATAATTTCTCACTGCAATCCACAACACGAATTAGATACTCCTCAAAGGATGCATCAACCTCAAGCTCAACATCATCAACATCTATCACATGAGAAGGGTCAGGGTGTTACTACCAAATCTATGATACATTAAAAAAATCATATATAACACTATAACTATATGAAAGATCCAATCAATATTCCATAGGTCTGATCCTCTCTACAATATCAAATAATATGATAAAAATAGGTGCCAAATTGCCCTACTTTCAAACCCAATGGTGACCCAATCTTGGTGACACCTGAAGGAAAACATGGTCACGCACTATAAACTCAAGAGGTTGATGATGTCAACTAGCATAATACCTACTTATAATTTTTACTATAGCCATACATTTTTGAATCAACTGAACCTGTTTTGATGTCTCCTATATGAAACTCGGTCCCAAAAACTTTGACTCACCTACCTCCATCCAACATAAAGGTGATCTACATGACCTACCATAGAGTTCCTCATATGGTTCCATTGAATAGTAACCTGATAACTATTTTTATAGGTGAACTGAACCAGTGCTAAGTGCTTCTCCCAAGATCCACCAAATTCTAGGACACATGCCCGCAACATGTCCTCTAACACCTGATTAGTGCGCTCCAAATTCTCATCTGTCTATGGGTGAAAAGTTTTACTTAGAAACACCTGAGTACCAAGATATTTTTTTCAATAATTTCTAGAAGAATGAAGTAAAACATGGATTATGATATGAAACTATACTTCATGGAACCCTATGCAAACATACTATCTCCCAAATATATATATCACCCAACTAATCACATATGAAAGTCTCCATAATTGGAAAGAAATGGGATACTTTCATTAAATTGTCCACAATCACCCATATCATATCATTATTTTGAGGTACCCTTGGGAGAACTACCGAAAAATCCATGGAAACATCATTTTACTTCAATTTTAGGATAAGAAACAATTGTAACAAACCAAAAGGACATTGATGATCATCCTTCGCCTGCTGATAGCTGTAGTATCATGTCACGAAACATAAAATATCCTTTTTCATTCTTGGACACCAATAATATCTCTGAAGATAGCGGTACATATTAGTCAAATTAGGGTGCAACACCCACTTAGATGCATGAAAATCACGCATCATCTCTTCTCACATACAAGTAGGCACAACAACATGACCCCAAACACAGATGATATCATCCTCATATATAGTACAATCAGGAAGTGTATTACCATATTCAAAAACATCCCTCAACACTAAAAACACCAGATCCTCATACCACCTTTCTTTAATTTAGGTTAGGAGTATAGGATCAATGGATAAGTATAGAAGTCTCATCTATCCCTGCTCCTCTTGAATATTAATGTGAATCACAACCAATAAATACATCATCTTCCACTCAGAACTAGACTCTTGGACTGACTGATTTTGCATCTTTCGGCTTAAAGTGTTGATAAAATTATTCCCTTTCCCTGGCATATAAACTAGCTCAAAATAAAAAGATTTTATATACTCAACCCATATTCATTGTCTTATATTTAAATACCATTGAGAAAATATGTACTTAAGGTTTTTTTGGATAGTATATACAATAAATATTTCTCCCATAAGGTAATGTCACCATCACTTTAAGGAATAAACCACGATGTCCAACTCAAGATCGGGCATAAGGTAACTCCATTCCTATGGTCTCAACTATTGTGATCCATATTCTATGACTCGATTGCTTTGTATCAACACCACCCCAAGTCCAATTCTAAATGCATCACAAAATAAGTTATACTCCTCACCCAGCTCGGGTTGGATCAAAATTGGTGTGGTGGTCAAATGCTTCTTTAACTCCTAGAAGGCATTCTCACATGCTCCAGACCATTCGAATTTGATACCCTTTTTGGTTAGGCTCAAAAGTGGAGCTTATAAATGGAAAAATTCCTTGATGAATCTCTATTAATAACCCACCAAACACAAAAATATTTTAATATCAATTTTTTGGGATTCTCTCAAGAAACAACTTTATGAACCTTCTTTGGGTCTACTGACACACCATCCTCTGAGATAATGTGACCCAATTAATGAAATCTATCAATCTAGAAACTACACTTAGATAGATAATCCTATATCCAATGCACTCTTAGTGCACTCAGGATGCTGTCAAGATGTTGGGCATGATCATCATGAGTATTAGTGTACAAAAATTTGTAATACAAAAATTAATTACAAAGTGATCTAGGTACAATTTAAAGATTTGGTTTATTGAGGCCATAAACACATTCGAAGCATTCGTCAGTCTGAACAACATCCAGAAGAACTCATAAAATCTATACCTACTTCTAAAAGCAGTCTACGACATATCAGAAGGTCTCAATATTAGATGATGATACTATGACCTCAAATTGATATTGGAAAACACACAAGCACCCCTCAGCTGGTCAAAGAGATCATAAATACATGGAAGATGATACCAGTTCACAACTATCATCCTATTTAACTTCCTTTAATCAACGTACAATGAAAATTTCCATCATATTTCTTGGAAAAAAAGACTGGATAACCCCATAGTGACATAATCATATGGATAAATCCCTTATCTGTCAATTCTTACAACTGATTATTAATCTCTTAAAGATTCATTGGTTCCATTATGTAAGTTGGAATGTAAACTATTTTAGCTCTAGGAATTAACTCAATTGAGAACTCAAAATACCTCTTAGGTGAAAGCCCTGAGAAGTACTCAAGAAACATGTCCTGAAATTATTATACTACAAGAGGAAATACATCATGCTCCACACCCTTGTCATCCAACAAAAGACTCAAAACCTAGGTAGTGAGATCCCCATTGCTGATGAACTGGCCCTGGATGGACTACCTGAATATCTTATTCTCCATGATGAACATATCTATCACCATCAGGAGATGTAAAGGTTACTCTCCCATAGTAACAATCAATGTGGACTCGATACAATACCATCCATTCTATACCCAAAATCAATTCAGAACTTAACATCTAAAGTACATAAAGATCCCAAGGGAAATTATACTCACCAACCTCAAAGGAATACCCTTTGCATAGATAGATTTCCTTTGATCATACTCCCAGTGGTGTGTGTATCATCATAACCCCACACAAAGACTCTACCATTAGACTCAAACCATTCACAAGTTAAGAAAATATAAAATAATGTGAATATACTATATCAAATAAAGTGTTAGAAATCATAGAAGATATAAGAATTGTACCTCTAACTATTGATGGCCTAACTTCACTATCAAAAAGTGTTTTCCCTATACCCTATGATCCAATATGAATCCCCTGTGATATACTTCTCTTATAATAAAATTTCTCTTTCCCTGAAGTACCACGTCTACCACCCCGACCGATATGACTAGTAGAACTACAACTGCCCAACTGGTATGGGGTAGAAGACCCCATTTAAGTGATCTGTGTCATCCTAGGTCCTCTATCACTTCTTATCCATAGAAGGTTCTTGAAGAAACTCTGTAATTGTCCTATATTGATGCATGTTTGACACTCTACTAGTGGCTTGGGACACTAGCTACAAATGTAACCCAGCTAACCACACTGATGAAAAAACACTCAATCAATGGATTGAGTAACTGATCCTCTCCTATAACTACTCTGTCCGTCACCACTTTAGTGAATGTTCTTATAACAAAAATTCCTACCCTTGGAGGAAATACCTCCTGGCCATCTAGCATAATCCACCTATCCTACACCTAAATCCTCCTTTAGGTTCCCCTTATAGATGAGAGTCTAATTCACCACCTTAGAAAACTTCTTCAATCAGAAGATATTAACCTGGGACTTAATATCACATTTCGGTCTATCATGAAAATATATCACCACAACTGCATCATATCTTACCAACACTGGGAAAAAGTGCTGCAAGTCAGTGAAGCAGCCAAAATATACCACCACTATCATGCTTCCCCAGTTCAACCACATAAACACTTCCATCCTATCCTATCTCATTGTCTCTGGGTAAACCTGTTCCAGAAACCTCTCCTAAACATCCTTCCATACCATGCCCTCTAACTGCTCATCCCGAGCCTAAATATCCCACTGGAACTTCACTAGTATTCATAACATATAGGCTACTAACTTGACTCTCTTCTCTGTAGGATTCTCTAAATGATCCAAGATTGTCTGGATAGACTCAATACAGAACTCAACTACCTCAATCCCACCCTCTCTAATGAACATCAGAGGGTGCTGCAACTATAACTCATGGGTCAGATCAGACATATTCTACATACCCTACCCTAGGTCTCTTTCCATTAACTGTATAAAATGAGTGTATTTCTCATAGAACTTCTCTTCCACCCTGTCACCTGGATCTATCGGGGACTCTTATCCC
This sequence comes from Viscum album, assembly GCA_963277665.1. Lineage (NCBI taxonomy): Eukaryota > Viridiplantae > Streptophyta > Magnoliopsida > Santalales > Viscaceae > Viscum > Viscum album. The sequence continues at coordinate 159,047,934 of OY728137.1, forward strand.
ATTACTAGAGGTGCATTCACAACAAATTCCTCCTATCACCCTACCAAAAAACTTTTCCATAGAGGAATGTCTCTACAATGCCAAACAAAAATATTTGGACACATAACACATCATATGCACATTTACACAATATATATTCACATAAATCCATAACAAAACATCCCGGATACACTACCCCATTGACTAAACAACAACACTATTACTAACCTCAACCATCCCTAACTTGGTCCATGGCTAACACAGGGTAAACAGATTTCATATTTATAGTTTTCCCATTAGAAACCCTTTTTAACCATTTAAAATTATCACATTTCAACATATTTTAAAAATTTTAAATTCATTATTAGGCAATATTTATTTTAAATCACACAAACAAAGGAGTTTATTTTCTTATCCCAAAACTCACTTATAACATGATTTTCAATGCGTGCATAAAATGATGCATGTCACATATATCATTGAGTGCCTAGAATGATGCATACATACTCAAATCTCATGCCATTCCAGGCCACAATTAAAATATCAAAAAACAATAACATCACATAAAAACCATATCACCTAAGGTGAAATAACATTAAACTATAATAGAAAACATCAAGAACAAAAATCCCCACACCGGGTACTTTGGTTTCCCTACACATGGGTTAGATAATCCTTTGAATGAGCTCATGAACAAGGCCTAAATCATCATAGTATCCTGTCTACCTTTCCCAAATAGTAAAATGAAAAAAAAGAAAACCACCTTTGATTCCACTTTGTAATGTCCTGCCTCGAGTTCCATATACTGGTGCCCCGATCCAGTTTGTTACATGACCTCAAGCATACCTCCCCATACACTAGATACTGCCGATTAACAGTGAGAGTATAATATGTTATGTGGGGAGACTATACCCTATTTATCAAAGAAATAAAACAATGTAAATAAATATAAAAATACCCAAAAATAATTATAAAAAATAACCAATAATGACCAAGCATCACATGAAGAATCCCAAAATAGGATAAATGACCATAAACTAAAGTAGCAAATATGTCATGTCATGTGTAATTGGAGCATCAGTCCAACACCAATTCAATTCCATTATTCCCACATTTTTAGGTTTAACATCAATGGAATATTATTAAATATCTGACATGATACCATTTTATTTACAACATATCCATTTAAACCAATTACCATTAATAATATCACTTCTCATTATCACTTCCATGTTAAACCAAATAATGATTTATAACATGTTAACATGGTAAACACATTAAAAAATGGTTTAATTTCATAAACCCTCTAATTCCCCATTTTAATTCCTCAATTATCATTTCAAGAACATTGGCACACCACTTGGGTAGCTGTTTAACCCGGTCTCATAATCTCAAATGGATTTCCAATGCAATCCTTGAAGGGTCTCACAAATCAAAAGGACCCAATTAAATTTTATAAATTTAAACATAATTTTACAACATGGATATTCAATAATACACTATAAAACAAGACCATCATAAAGATTATAGGAAATATGTAACAACCACTACCCCATTAGCCTAGAGTCGATGGTTATTTTATTGTAATGACATAGCTACAAGAGATCACATCACAAAGGATTGATCAGTTTAGTAGTCTTGAAGAACTAGATACATACATAGTCCCCTTATTATATTGGTAATTAAACATCAAACATGAAAAAGGAAAATAAACTACTTCCTTGACACTTATTCAAAGATTTCATATACATAACTTGGGGAAGAAAAACAAGTAAAAGGGTGATATTTAATGCTCAGAAAGGGTTACATATACCAGAAAAATGAAACAATAATAAGATAAGCATAATAAATAAAGAATAATCAATAAGACAAGGTAAATAACTAAAAAACACATGCCATCAATAAACTAAGAATGGAAATGCATCCATAGATTTTGTCATATTGAAAATCTCATGGAAGGTAGTAACTGAATATTTGAATGAAGGAAATGCTTAATTATTATACATCATGTATCTAGAACATGAACCACCACTATAAAGAAATTTCACAATATGTTTTAAGTCTTTGGGTAGAAACCTATTTGATTCTTCTTGGAAATAAATGCGAAGGGTTTGTCACCAACTTTTTTGTCTCATGAGACCTATCAATGCATTGGGGGGCTATCTATAACCAACCCCCACTCATGTATATATGTCCAAAGAATTACTCAAATATATAAATGGTTGATTTAATTCTTGAATCAATATTCTTTATTAACAAATATCTATATTGAGTAAAATATATGGATTTAACATTATTTCCCCAGTCAAAATAACATTCAAAGAAAACACCATATATAAAAGTGGTGTATATATTAGACAATAACCATATAAATGATACAAGAAATATGGAAATTTAATGAAATATTCAATTATTTTATGATCATAAATAAAAGGAGTATTACAGAAAGAAAATAAGTGCGGAATATGACATATGTCTCACATAAATTAAAGTGAGATGAAAAACTCTTACCACATTATAATCGATCAAATCGTATGCCCCATAAGATTAATAATCATAAAATGAAACATTTAATACCATGAATATAAATAGATTCATGATATGATATATCAAAGGGCAGTATACATACAACACACACAAGAAATAAGTGGTGAATAAGGAAAATCTCATAGAAATAAAAGTGAGATTAGAAACCCATTATCTTATGTCTGAAAGCATTCTTCACTGGTATTTAATGTCTTGGATAATAAAATTAGATTCATTAATTACTTAATTCATAACCTATTCAACACATATTTGATTTATTATAATTTTATTAAGTTTATTTATGGTAATTCTAATGAGTTATAATATTTAATTTTGTTGTGTTGGGAGCATTTGTTTCATGGTTTTATGGTCGGTTCCCTTCTGTATAATTATGAGAGTTCTTTTCAAATGGAAATAAGTTATAAAAAAGTGAAATTATTTAGTATTAATGAACTTATATAATATTAAATGGTCTCATACATCATTTGGTTATATATTATGAGGATGATTCATTAGATAAAATGTTAATGAAAAATTATTAATTTATTTTGGTTCTTTTTTACAACCATTATGAACTAGTATCATTTTATTTAATATCATGTTTATATACTAGTTATAGAAAATTAAATACATTTTAATACACATATTATAATATTTTTTAACCATAAAAATGGTTTTAAGACCATCCTTGAAGGAGGTAATGGAAAACAAAAACTCATCGTCTTGAAAACAGTGAATCGACACATCAGGGATGATGTTTTTATTTTTAGAATAAAAAGAGAGGAGAAAAGACATGATGATAGATATTAAATAAACACAATGAAATTAAATTATATATAAGATACTATATTTTTAATTCTAATTTGGGGTAGGGATATGAGGATAGGATATGAAAAGAAATTGAAAGAGAAGAATTGAGAGTTTTACCTCTTGAATGTCTTCTCCTTGAGAACCTCCTTAAGGCACTTGAGTTTGGTATTTTGTTGAGACCAGAAGATCTTGGAAGTGGGGAACAGGTTTGGGAGAGGAATTTAATATAATGTTATAAATATAAAAGGATTAAAATATATGAGGAGAAGGGGTGGTGAGGGGTGGTATTTATAGTAGAGGAGAGATGTGTTTTTCGATTATTTTATCCATTATTTTATTATTTTGGATCAAGAATATCAATGGTGATAATTATTGTGACCAAGTACAACAAACAGTGTATATGATTTAAAACTAATGGGGCTTACATTATCCATACATCATTCATAACTCAATAATTCATGTATTTAGATAATACAGTAAATTACCACATTTCACTATTCACAAAAAAATCAACTATTTTAGAAAAATCCAAAAAATTCACCCTAACCATTTTTTGACATGTAGATTTAAAAAATGGACTCCATTTTTTGAAAATAATTTTCTAAATTTGAGAAATTTAATTTTTAATTAAAATCATCATTTATTCAAAAAATACCTATTTTAAAATTATAATTTTACGACGCTTTGAAAAATTAATTAAGGTCTAATAAAATTATCTTATAATAAAAAGACACAAAAGTATTTATTTATTAATATATTTTAATAAAATAAATTTTCTTTTAAATTATTATATTAATTATAAAATTGTAAATAAACATTTACGTTTCACAAAAATACCAACACTTAATTCGTCATTTTTTAAACATTTATTTACTTATTCCATGATATAAATATATCATATTTTCATTTATAAGATACCTAAATTTTATTTATAATTTCACAGGTGAGGTTATTATTCCAATGTACACATTACTATTCCTAATGGTCACATTACCATTCCGATGGTCATGTTAATATTTAATAGCATATCATGGTTTATTTAAGCTCAGTGTTGTATGCAATATAAGATATCGAATAAATTGAATTTATTTAAGAAGATACATACTATAAATCTTGGGGTGTTATATTATTCCCTCCTTTGGAAATTTCTTCCTCAAAATTTTCATGAATATTTCATTCTAAACAGATGAGGGTGGTTCTTCTTCCTAGCATCCCTAGGTTCCCATATTACTTCTTCCATTTTATGGTTTCTATAAATAACTTTTACTAGTCGAGTTGTCTGATTTTTCAATACTTTATCTCTTGTGTCAAGAATCATGATAGACTCTTCATAGTAAGATAAATGAGGTTCCAATTATATTTCTTCATAGGTGAGTAAATGAATTGGGTCTGACATGTAATTATTTAACAATGATATATGAAACACATCATGATCTTTGAAGAGACTTAGTGGAATTGATAATGAGTAAACTATATCTTTATTTATTTCTAGTATTTCAAATGGTTTTATGTACCCGAGGTTTAGTTTCCCACTCTTACCAAACCTCATGACACCCTTCCATGGAGATACTTTTAGAAAGACCTGATCTCCAACTTGAGATTCCAAATCCTTTCTTTGGTTGTCAACATAACTCTTTTTTCCTGCTTTGAATAACTTTAATATGAGCATGACTAGTCTTTACCTTTTTCATTATATCTTTAATAAGTTCTAGGCCTATATGTTTCCTCTCACCAGCTTCACTCCAAAAAGTTAGAGTATGAAATCTCTTGCCATATAATGCTTAATATTATTCCATTTGGATACTATAATGGAAACTATTATTCTCACAAAACTCTACCAAATCTAAATACTGATCCCACATACCTTTAAATTCAAGTGATAATGATATCAACATGTCTTACAATGTTTGAATGGTCCTTTTAGACTATCTATCTGTTTGAGGGTAATAAGTGGTTTTCAAATAAAGCTCAGTATCCAAAGCCTTATGAAGACTCCTCCAAAATTTTGATGTAAAATTGGGATCTTGAATAGATACAATCGATAGAGGTGCACCATGAAGTCTTATAAATTTATTAATATATATTATTTCTTGGAACTCAAGAGGTAAATCTTATCTTATAGTAAGAAAATGTTATGATTTTTTAAGGCAATCAACAATAACCCATATCGTATCATTATTTATGGGGGTCTTTGGTAATATAGTAAATAAGTCCATAGTAATGTCATCTTGCTTCCATATAGGAATAACTAGAGGTTTCATAACTCCTATTGGATGTTGTCTCTCAGCCTTAACCTATTGAAAAACTAGACATCTTGACACATAGTCATTAATTTCCCACTTTATATTATCTCACTAAAATGTTCCTTCAAATATCTATAAATATTGGTACTAACAGGGTGTATAGAGACATTTGATCTATAATCATCATCTAATAGTTCCCTTTTTAGTTCAGGTATTGATGGACCACATAACCTCCTTCTAAATTTTATAATTCCATCCTCATACATGAATTTTTTCAATCTTACATCCTTAATGGATTTAATTTAATTTTTAAAATTATCATAATTAGATTGAGACCTTTTTATCTTTTCTAGTAAAGATGGTTTAGAAATAATTTCAAAAAGTAGTGATGTTTTCCATTCCTTAACAATTACCATATCAATATTTACTAAATCTATGAATATAATATCTTTATCAATTCTCATTTGGGTCAAAAGTCCATGATCTTTACTAATTAATGCATATGCTACCTTATTTTCCTTTCCTAGGTGGTAGTGTATTGAGAAATCATAATTTTTGAGTAACTCAAGCCATCATATTTTCTTCATGTTGAGTTATTTCTATGTAAAGATGTATTTTAAACTCTTGTGATCCATATTTATCTCACATATTTCAACATGAAGATAGTGTCTCCATATCTTCAGAGAAAAGATTATGACTGCTAACTTAAGATCATGAGTTGGATAATTTTGTTCATGAATCTTAAACTTATTCAATGCATATGAAATAACTTTATCATTTTTCATAAGGACACAACCCAGTCCATTATTCGATGCATCAATGTAAATCACAAACCCATCATTTCCTGATGGTAAAGTCAAAATTGAAGCATTGTATAATATTCTCTTAAATTATTCAAAACATTCTACACATTATTTTGAATGAAACATCAATAGGAACCTGCTAAACCAATGAAACTATGTAACTCAGATATGTTCATTAGCGTAGGCCATTATTATATTTCCTTTGTCTTTATAGGATCAACTAAGATTACATCCTTAGAGAAAATATAGAAAAGAAAATAAATTTCCTATAGCCATAATTCATACTTGATAAATTTACCATATAAAACTTTCCTCCTAAGAGTATTAAGAATGATCTACAAGTGATTCTCATGATCTTCATAGTTTTTAGAATATACCAGAATATCATAAATGAATACCACAAAAAAATCATCAAGATATTCATTAAATATTCTGTTCATCAGACCCTTGAAAACTGAGGGTGCATTAGTCAATCTAAAAGGCATTACTATAAAATCTTAATGTCCATACTTAATCTGGAAAGTTGTATTAGAAATATATTCCTTCATTACTCGTAATTGATGATACCCAGAACAAAGGTCAATCTTAGAAAAATATTTAGCTCCATGAAGTTGATCAAATAAATAATCAATGTGAGGAAGACGATACTTTTTATTTATTGTAATAAAATTGATTTATCTATAGTCAATGCACAAACTCAAGTATCCATATTTCTTCTCAATAAAGAGAACAAGGGATCCCCATGGAGAAACACTAGGGTGAATAAATCCCTTATCACTCAACTAATCTATTTATTTCTTTAGCTCCACTAATTTCATAGTGGCCATTCTATAAGAAGTATTTGATATTGGTGCTGCATCAGGGATTAAATCAATGGTAAAATAAACTTCATGATTTAGAGTGAGTCTAGGTAATTACTTAGGAAATACATCAATGTATTCCCATAAAATTGGAACATCCTAAATTTAAAGATTACTTTCCTCATCCCTAGATGTTTTTTTTGATCTTCCTACCTAATAATTTCATTTAGTAGAGTTACTAGGGGTGGATCTTGATAAGAATAAGATGATAAGGTTTTTGTTCTAAAGATAAGGGATTCTACATCTTCCCCACAAATCATAATTTCCTTCTTATAATATTTTTTTTCATCATATTTTGAAATCCAGTCCATATTGAGGATTATATCAAATTCAATCATAGGTATGATGATAAGTTCAACAACTAAATCATGTTTATGTTTCATAAAGGGGATTGACCGAATTTTTTTTGTTGTAATTAGAATTCCCTTAGGAGTTTTTACTAAAAAATACCTTATTAAATAAAAAGGTAAATGTTTAATTTTCTTAGAAAACTTGGTAGATATAAAATAGTATGATGTTCCAGAATCAATGCTTCATTGGGTACTTATACTTTAGTTATGGTGATCACATATACTTATTCATCTCCCCTTGGCCTCTTCTGTGGTAGATTACCTTGGAACATGGGACATTGGTTTGAATAATTCCCCATTTATTTGTAGTTTAAGCATTGAAAATCATTGATTTATTTATTACCCTTGAATTAATCATCTCGATGAACCTTTTATTTTCACTTATAACAAACTCCCATGCCTTTCAAGTATTTCCCAGGATGATTATTTCAACAATTTTTACATAATGGGAATTGATTCATTCCACTCTTCTTATTTGATGCTTCACATTTTTCATGGTTATCAGAAGACCTATTCTTCTCTTTATTTCCCTTGAAAATATATGATTTAGAAAAATCCTTCTCTTTTTTGATGGCACTTAATACTATTTCATCATATGATGAAAATGTTTGAGAATCCAGTGCCCTTTCAAGACTTTGATTAAAAACTTCAATGAAATGATCAATATTGTTTTACAAATCACATATATAATCTACATCATACCTGGATAGTCTTGTGAATGTAGCCTCATAATATACAACACTCTCTTATTACTTTTTATTTAAGTTAAGTAATTTTCTCTTCATTTCAGTTAGATTCCCTCAAGGGAAATATTTTTTGAAGAATTTTTATTTAAAGGATTTCCACTTCATGTCTTCTATTTCATATTCCTCCTTAGTATTCTGGATCAATGACCACCATTGACCAACATCAACCTTGAGGCAATATACTGCTAGTAATACCTTTTTCCTTTCTTTATATCCCAATGACAGGAATATCTTTTCAAGGGAATTGATCCATTTCTCAATTACCATTGGATTATTAGTCCAACTAAAAGATGGGGGATTCTACTACATGAAAAGATCCAACATAGGTGTAGTATGGTTATTATTTATAACCAAATTAATCTTTCCTAATATGGCCATGATCTGCTTATCTCCAACACTAACTGTGTTGATTTTCTCAGTGGGGAAATCCCTACATTGTCCATGAGTATTGATTCCATTTCTTCCATTAGGTGTCATCACTAAATAATGAAATACAATAAGTTAGATCATAATCATCATGAGTATTGAGAAAAAAATTTACTATAAGGAATTATTATAATTATCATGTTTATTTAACATATAGTTCCCAAGGTTTCTACTAAACCTACTTTGATACCAATTATAACAACCTCGACCCCAGTAGCCTAGAGTCAATGGTTATTTTATTACAATGGTATAGATACAAGAGATAACATCACAAAGGATCGATTAGTTTAGTAGTCTTTAATAACTACATACATACATGGTTCCCTTATTACATTGGTAATTAAATATAAAACATAATAGATGAAAATAAAATGCTTCCTTGACACTTACTCAAATATTTTCATCTTCATAACCTAGGGAAGGAAAATAAGTAAAAGGGTGATCTCTAATGATCAGTAAGGGTTACATACAATAGAAAAATGAACCAATAAAAACTTAATTATAATAAATAAGTCATAATTAATAAGTCAATGCAAATAACTGAAAAACACATGCCATCAAACGAGAGATCAGGGCTTCGATGATCTCCCTCAGCATCCTGACGCAGGCAGAGTTGTTGGAGCGAGCCCTGTTAGTGGAGAGTTTCCTTGCTGAGCAGTCTCTAGCAGTGAGACCCACCACTAGTCGACATGCAACATAGTCTTATGCAGCTGGCAGTAGACAGATGTCACAGAGGTTCAAGAGGACCATACCCCTGGGTGGACGACCGCATGACTCAGGATCTGTTGTGCGGGGCACCCGGGGAAGAGACATACATGCCAGGAGCGGGCAGTGTTACTCATGCAGTGGGCAGGGTCACATGACTCATGACTATCTGAACCACCATTCAGATGATCAGCAGATAGTCGAAGGACCACCCAAGCAGATACATATATTCGATCAAGGCAGTCCCTAGGGAGCAGGCAGACGTGGCAGAGGAGCTGGTCGTACAACTAGCGGTGGATTACGTTTCGAGGTGTTACCACCACCACCACCAGGAGGTCCACCCCGACTACAGGGAGTAGGTGGACATGACAGAGCTCATCTCCAGGTAGCTAAGTCTTACGATCATGTTGCTTCGGAGATGATTCGAGGTACGGTCTGTGTCTACTCCACCTTAGATGCAGTTCTTATAGACACAGGTGCCAGTCACTCTTTCATTTCCACTACCCTCATTTGGAGTTCGGAGATTCCAACAGAGCTGTTGGCTCGATCCTTACAGCTAGAGACTCTTATGGGAGCAGACTCAATGATTACACACTGGTGTTGGTAGTGTAATCTTACTCTAGGAGGTGAAAGATTTAGCATGGATCTCTTAGTAGCGGCGTCGAGACCTTACAACGTCATCTTGGGTATGGACTGGTTATCTACCGTCCATGCTCAGATCGACTGTATTAGGTGCAAAGTGCAGTGTGTCCACATGGATGGGACTAGGTTTACCTTCATTGGAAAGAAGGGAGCCTTTACAGCACATGACGAACTTACTCGGAGGAGGGTGCAGCTGATCACTCATCAGTTGGCTTTCCTTACCCTCAGAGCAGTTGATGTGGAGAGTCTGAGCTATCCTATAGTGGTGGACCTATACATGAATGTTTTCCCTGATGATGTACCATCTCTACCTCCTCATAGAGAGGTGGACTTCTACATTGACCTGTACCCCAGGAAGGCATCGATATCTACACCAGCATATCAGATGTCTCCTGTGGAGCTTCACAAGCTGCAATTATAGCTAGAGGACTTGTAGGGGAAGGGATTCATCTGACCCAATGTTTCTCCCTAGGCAGCCCCGATTCTTTTCACCAATAAGGCGGATCGGAGCTTGAGTATTTGTGTCGACTACCATCTCCTAAACCAGGTGACCATGAAGAACAAGTACCCACTCCTGAGATTGATGACCTCTTTGATCAGTTGAATGGAACACAATGGTTCTCGAAGATAGACCTCAGATCAGGCTATCGCCAGCTCAGAGTTCGAGATGAGGATGTGCAGAAGACGAATTTCATATGTCGGTACGACCACTACAAGTTATTGGTTATGCCTTTCGGTATAAATAATGCTCCATTAGTGTTCATGGGACTCATGAACAGGATTTTCCAGCCTTACCTCGATCGCTTTGTCGTAGTCTTTATCAATGACATTCTGATCTACTCGACTACTGAGGAGGAGCATGCCTACCATTGGCAGGTAGTACTAGACACACTCCGAGAACACCAGCTTTATGGTAAGCTCTCGAAGTACCAGTTTTGGATGCAAGAGGTTCACTTCTTGGGACACGTCATCTCAGAGGCTAGAGTTGCAGTGAATCCAGTGAAGATTGAGGCGGTACTTGATTGGGAGCCACCTAGGAGTGTAACAGAGGTACGGAGTTTCCTGGGTTTGGATGGTTACTACCAAAGGTTCTTTCCAGACTTATCCAAAGTTGTAGCACCACTATCAGCCTTGAAAAAGAAGGGGAAACCCTTTGTGTGTTCGGAGAGATACCAGCAGAGCTTTCAGGAGCTGAGGCATAGGCTAACTAGTGCCCCCCATCTTGAGGCTTCTAGAGGAAGGCGTAGGGTACATAGTATACTACAATGAATTAGGGACCAGACTCGGGTGTGTCCTGATACAGGAGTGATTAGTGATCACATATGGTTCTCGACAGCTAAGACAACATGAGCAGAACTACGCTATCCATGACCTGGAGTTAGCAACAGTGGTCTTCGCCTTGAAGATGTGGCGACACTATCTGATGAGAGAATGTTTTAACGTGTACTCTGAACACAAGATTCTTAGGTATATCTTCTCTCAAAAGGACCTGAACCTGAGATAGCGGCGATGAATTTAGTTCCTCCAAGACTATGACTTCGAGATAGTCTATACTCCTGGAAAGGGGGATGTTGTAGCAGATGCACTCAGTAGGAGATCTGGTATACAACTACTAGGAGAGGTGACAGAGTAGCTATATGCCTTACATATATCCTTTGTGGATAGAGATAGAGCAGCCTTTCTACAGTCTCTTACAGTCACTACCCCATTTCTTCAGTGAGTCAGGGAGGCATAGTGTGGAGATGCTGACTGCGAGACACGACATGCTCAGATATCCATAGGGCATGCACTTGATGGATTTTCTAAAGGTGGGGTGCATGCCATCCTCTTCAGAGGACATACCATGGTACCAATGTCACTTTAGGAGGAAGTTTTGAGAGAGTTCCACACATCCCCTCTAGCGGTACATCCAGGAGTGGCGAAGATGTACCAGGACCTTCGACGACAACACTGGTGGCTAGGTATAAAGAAGGCAGTAGTAGAGTTTGTCTCTCGATGCCTCACTTGTCAGCAAGTGAAGGCAAAGAACCAGGTACCAGTAGGCTTGGTTCAGCCTTTAGAGGTCCCAGAGTGGAAGTGGGATGGGATATCAATGGACTTTGTAACATGACTCCCATGTACATCCAAGGGTCATGACTTGATTTGGGTGATCGTTGATCGACTCACCAAGTCGGCCCACTTCCTACCGATCAGAGAGAAGGGTTCAGTAGAGAGATTGGGATGCCTCTATGTGCAAGAGATTATGAAGCTACATGGAGTACCTTCATCTATTGTCTCTGATCGTGAAACACGATTTACTTCCTGACTATGGAAGGGGTTGTAGGAGGCTTTTAGGATGCAGCTTCGTCTGAGCACCGCCTTCCATCCATAGACGAATGGCCAGACTGAGCGGACCATTCAGACCCTCGAGGATACGCTGTGTGCTTGTGTCCTCGACTTCAGTCGCAGCTGGAAGGATCACTTACCTTTTGTGGAGTTTTCATACAACAATATCTATCACTCCACCATATGGATGACACCTTTTGAGGCATTATACAGATGACCTTGCAGATCACCTTTGTGCTGGATTGACCCAGGGGAGTCAGCACTAGTGAGACCAGAGATGGTACGAGCTACCACAGATAAGGTGTAGATCATCCATGAGCGGATGAAAACTACACAGAGTAGGTAGAAGTCATATGATGACAGGAGACGAAGACCTCTAGAGTTTGAGGATGGAGACCAGGTCTTTCTATGGGTCTCACCTCAACGAGGTTTATAGAGATTTGGACGAGGTGACAAGTTATCTACGAGATTCATCGGACCATTCCAAGTCCTCAGTAGGGTTGGCAAGGTGGATTACTGCTTATCTATTTCACCTTAATTGCACCGGGTGTACGACATCTTCCACGTATCCCAGCTGAGGCGATACGTGCATGGCACTTCTCACATCATCGACTATGGAGAGATGAACGTCGATGATGGGGAGACTTTTATGGAGGTTCCAGTGGAGATTGAGGATCGACAGGAGCGGGTCCTACGTGGATGATCGATACCTCTGGTGCGCGTTCATTGGTAGAACAAGAACCTCTAGGAGAGCACATGGGAGTGAGAGACTCAGATGCGTGCTCAGTATCCCCACTTGCTCCCTTAGTTTGAGTTGTAGCTTATGGGGACGTAAATCCCTGAGGTGGGAAGAATGTAAAGACCCGAAAATTCCATGAAATTTTTTTTCTTAAATACATGTGAATTTTACGAGTCTGTGAAAATTGATGGTGCATGATTCTAAGGCCCGGTGTGCCCGAAATAATTTTCTAAATTTTTGTTTAGGTATGTTTAGTAAACTTACGAGCGGGTTTTTATAACTTTTGAACTAGTGATTAGAATTAAAATCCGAGGACACCATTGAACTCGCAGTACCAATATCCACTTAAGGAGACTTTCACTTCGATGGTCGTGGGTCGAGAATAAAAGTTAGTTTTCGAGTTTTCGTGGAAAATAATAAAATAAAGTGAGCTTCACTTTATTTTTATTTGAGCCGCCATGTGGGTGTTTGGAGGTGGGTCCCACTGGATCTATAACCTCCTTGTGAAGGTTGGAAGTTGGAGGTGGGACCACCACACCTTAACCTCCCATGAGAGGTTATGGTGGTGGGGCCCACCCGAACCTAACCTCCCACGAGAGGTTACGACGTGGGAATCACACAGGACTAAACCCCCTATTAATGGGACGAGATGAAAATATCTCAACTCCCCTCATTAATGAGGGGGATCCCCTTGACCTCCTCTACCATTTATGGTGCCACCACCTCCCCTTTAATTATTTGAGCCAACACATAATTTATTATGGAAAATTGTTCACATTAATTAGGTGGATCCAATTAAGTTAATTCATCCAATTTGAATATTGTGCCAAAAAATTAATAATACATCACAATCTCTTATTATTTTGGTTGGTATTGCTCTTTTGGTGGAACTTGGGAGAAGAGAGAAAAGCTCCCAATGAAGAACGAAGAATGAAGAATGAAGAACGCCGACGAGGAGCGACTTTGACTTCCTTCCTCGGATCCTACCAACGTGGGTCTTAAACAACCGACGTGAGAGCTCAGGATTGGAAGTGTGCGGCGAACGTGATGAACGACGACAACACCGTCTTCTTCCCCAAAACTCTGTCGATGAATGGTGAACAAAGTTAGGGGGTTAGTTTGAGTAATACTACTTTCCTTTTCTCTTCTTCGATTGGAAAGGAATCGTTGTAGTGGTTGTAAAACAATTAAAGTTCATCTTTCTTACTTATTGATGAGCCAAATGTTACCACCCTAAATGCGGAGGGTGCAGGCCAAACCAACATGGCCCGACCCCTCCTCCGTTCTTGTTTATGATAATCTTCGACATGGTGAAGAAGCAACGAGGCGACGAAGGCGACGAAGAAAAAGGCCGTGCTACCCTCGACCTCCGTGATCCACGACACCCCCACGACGTTCCACACTGCCACCAGCCGAACCGGCCCTGACCGAGCCCTCACCGGCCGCGCCGCACGCAGAGCTGAGCCGCTACCCCGAGCCGGCCCACGCCTCGCCGGCCTGCCCGGCCGCCTGCCGGCCTGCCTGGCGCCCTGCCCGGTTGCCCACCGGCCTGCCCGGACGCCTCCCAGCCACCCACCGGCCCACCTGACACCCTACCTGGCCACCCGCCGGCCCACCTGGCGCCCTGGCCCAGCCGCCCGTCAGCTCACCTGGCGCCCTGCCCAGCCCGCCTGGCGCCCAGCCCGGCCCGCATGATGCCCTGCCCGACTGCCTACCGGCCTGGCTGTGCCCTACCTGGCCGCCCACCGGCCCGTCTTCCGGTCTTCCTAGCCGCGCCCCGCTGGCCTGCCCACCGACCTGCCTGGCCCCCTCCCGTGTGCCCAACCAAACCGCGCAAGCCCTCGCGCCCTGCATGCCCCATGCCGCCCGAGTTGCGATCCCCCTCATGGTGCCCTAGCCAAACTAGCCCGACCACACCCTCTAAGCCAAGCCGCACTAGGCCGCACCCTAGTGGCACTCTGGGCCAAATCAGCCCCGAGCCTAGGCCGAACCTCCCACGCGGCCTGTTGGGTTGGGCCTAGCGGGCCGGGCCAAACCTAACAGGCTGGCCTGCTCAATGGGCCGGGCCAGACCCAACAGGTCTGACTAGGTTGACCCAGACCAGTTCAGCCTAGATGGGGTCGGACCGGACCCAGGCCCACTATCGACCCTTTACTTTCTTTGGCCATATCTTTGGCACCAGACGACCGTTTGATGAACCATTAGCGGCACTGGTTTTTTTCGAGCACGATGATACCTTTGAGTATACCCCACTAGAGTTCGGGTTATAGTTGAGATACGGTCAGGTTGGATCGTGCACGAATCCAACCAGGCCCCCAGGACTAAAAGGCTAATAACTCACAAACCGGGCGTCCGATTGACGCACCGTCTGTTGCGTTGAGAACCCTATGATGTGTCATAACTTTGAGATACTTCTACATGGGACTTCATGGAAGTTGGAGTATCTACATGTAGCTCGTGGAGTGGATCCTCCCGAAGATGAGTGAGCATAGTGCAGAGACCTAGTAACTGACTGAGACCTGACGACTGCTGACCGATTCGACTCGGAGTGATTTGACTTGCCTAGTGGGAAGAGCCTTCGTGTCATGGAAAGCCCACAGTGGGGAACGCCTTGGTGTCTCGGCAGACCCACGGTACTCGACAGGATGAGTACCTCAGCAGGCTACGAGGGGGACCGCCTTGGTGACACGGCAGACCCACGGTGGGGAGAACCTTGGTGATGCAACAGACCCATGGTACTCGACAAGAGGAGTACCTCTGCAGTCCAAGGTTAGTGGGAAGAACCTTGGTGTCGCGGCAGGTCCACTGTACTCGACAGAGGAGGAGTTCTCCAGCAGCCGTGGTTTTGATAATGTGAATAAAATCCTGGTTGAGCTGAGTTAGTAACTTTTGTGTTTTCCTCATGATTGAGATGGATTACTTGATAACTTAGGTATATGTATGGGAATATAACTAAGTGGGGTTATTTGTTGATTTCATAATTTGTGGTTTATACTTGTTGGATTTTGTAAGACCTTGAGGGTATCAGGGTCCCTACTGAGTATCGTTATACTCACCCCAGCATGGGCTATGCCCACACCTTGTTGTGTTGGTTGCAGATGATGGACAACGCTGATTGAGGCTGAGAGTACCAGGACTAGGCGGTACCCGGAGGTGGACCATATGATGTGTTGGTACATGGAGGAGACCGAAAGACATGGAGTGATGAGGAGGATATCTGTACCTACCCTTTAGGTAGGATCCGTGGTGGACGATCCAGGAGCTGATTTTCACCTTTCGGCTGTTTTTCCTTTTCAGTTGTACTTGTACTTTACAGTTGGGCTTGTATTTCCAGCCCCTTTACTTTTCAACACTCTCTTTTTATACAGTTTTACTTAGTGTTTTGTATCCAGATGTGTGCTCTTTTGTGTGTGTTTATAATTATAAAGGCAATGCCTTCCCAGATTTAGGGAATTACGCTTTTGGTGCTAGTCGCCAGCCCCTGGCCTATGAAAGGTGAGCTTGGGGTAGTCACGGCTTGGGCCTTGGGGGATGGGTCGTGACACTATCTATAACCAGGAACCACCTATTTCTATATGTAAAAAGCATTACTAAAATATAGAAATGGTAAATTTAATTCTTGAATCAATATTCTTTATCAAAAAATATCCATATTGAGTAAAAGATACAGATTTAACATTATTTCCCTAGTCAAAACAACATTCAAAGTAAACAGTGTATGTAAAAATGGTATATGGATTAAATAATAACCATATCCATGATACAAGAAATAGGAATATTTAATGAAATATTAAATTACTTGATGATCATAAATAAAATGAGCAGTACACAAAGGAAATAAGTGATGAATATGGCATATGCCCCACATAAATTAAAGTGAGATGAAAAACTCTTACCACTTTTTAATCAATAAAATCGCATACCCCATAAGATTAATAATCATCAAATGAAATATTTAATACCATGAAGTTAAATATATTTATGATATTATATATCAAAGGGTAGTATACATACACCACACATACTAAATAAGTGGCGAATAAGGAAAATCTCATAGAAATAAAAGTGAGATGAGAAACCCCTTACCATATGTCTGAAAGCGTTCTGCATTTGTATTTAATATATTGTATAATAAAATTAGATTCACGAATTAATTAATTAATAACATCTTCAACATATATTTGGTTTATTATAATTTTATTAATTTCATTTATGGCCATTCTAATGAGTTATAATGTTTAATTTTGTTGTTCTGGGAGCGTTCGTTTCATGGTTTCATGATCGGTTCCCTTGTGTATAATTATGGGAGTTCTTGTTAAATGAGAATGAAATATCCATAAGTGAAATTATTTAGTATTAATGAACTTACATAATATTAAACGTTCTCATTCATAATTTGGTTATATGGTATGAGGATGATTCATTAGATAAAATGTTAATGAAAAATTATTAGTTTATTTTGGTGATTTTTACGACCATTATGAACTGGTATCATTTTATTTAATATTATGTTTATATACTGGTTACAGAACATTAAAAAAATTTAATACAAATATTATAATTTTTCTAACCATATAAATGGTTTTATGACCAGCCTTGAAGCTGTTAATGAAAAATGAAAACTCATTGTCCACGAAGACGGTGAATCGACACATCACAAACGATGTTTTCATTTTTTAGAATAAAAAGAGAAGAGAAAAGATTTGATGATGGATATTAAATTAAAAAAATAAAAATAAAATATATATAAGATACTTCATTTATCATTACACTTTGGTATAGTGATTTGAGGATAGGATAAGAAAATAAATTGAAAGAGAAGGATTGAGGGTTTTACCTCTTGAATTTATTCTTCTAGAGAACCTCCTTAAGGCACTTGGGTTTTGTCTTTTATTGAGACCAGAAGCTATTAGAAGCGGGGAAGAGGTTTTGGAGAGTAATTTTTAATAATATTAAAAAGATCAAATTATTATAAGGTGTGAGTAGAAGGGGTGGTGTGAGGTGGTATTTATAGTGGAGGAGATGAGCGTTTTTGATTATTTTATTTATTAGTTTATTATTTTGCATCAAGACTATAAATAGTGATGATTATTATGACCAATTATAGTAAACAGTGAATTTTAGTTCAAAATAATGGTTCTTAAATTATTTATACATCAAACATTACTAAATAATTCATGTATTTAGCTAATACTGTAAATTACCGTATTTCACTATTCATAAAAAATTTAACTATTTTTGAAAAACTCCAAAAATCACCCTAACCATTATTAGATGTATATATTTAAAAAATAGAATCCATTTTTTGAAAATAATTTTATAAATATGAGAAATTTAATTTTTAATTAAAATCAACATTTATTTGAAAAATACCTATTTTTAAAATTATAACCGATTTTATGACACTTTGAAAAATTAATTAAGGTCTCATAAAATTATCTTATAATCATAAGACAACAAAATATTAATTTATGAATCTATTTGATGAAAATAAATTTTATTTTAAATTATTATATTAATTATAAAATTGTAAATAAACATTTACTTTCACAAAAATACCAACAATTAATTTATCATTTTTAAAATGTTTATTTACTTATTCCATGATATAAATATATCATATTTTTATTTATAATATACCTAAATTTTATTTATACTTCCACAGGTAAGGTTATTATTCTAATGACCACATTACTATTCCTAATGGTCACATTACTATTCCAACAGTCATGTTAATGTTTAATAGTATGTCATAGTTTGTTTAAGTTTAGTGTTTCATGCAACATAATCTATAAAAAATTGAGTTTATTTAAGAAGATACATACCATAAATCTTGGAGTTCTATATAATAGTATGCATGCCACATACCTTGTGGTTGTTGATGAATTATTTCCCAACCTCAGCACTTAATTCAATGTATAACAACCAAAATAATAGTGGAAAAGAATATCTAGGATCAAAAACTAGGATCAAGATCCAATGAAACAAGATCCATTAAAACCTACATCTATACCATCATCAATGGAAGAATTCATCCCTCTCCAAAGAGAGAGAAAGATGAGAGAGAGAGAGGAACCTAGTCAAGGAAGAGATCACATACTAGAGAGAGGTTAGTTTCTTCTACTGTATCTTTGATTCACAAAGGAAAAAGTTTAAGAATCCTAGGAATCCTCTCAGGAGAGTCCAAAAGAAAACTAAACCATATTGGGATGATTAGGGGTGATTAGGGATATAAACTAGGTGTTTGTGAAAATTTTAATTAAAATTTTGGAGGTTTAAAATTCTGCATGCATAGTTTCCTAGACGGGTCACATGGTTAGATAAACCATGTACCCTAAATGCATACCCCTACTATCATAGGGTTCAAAGTTTGGACTGGGTAGCCATATGATTTGAAAAACCATGAATCGACCATGAAAACCCCTTCTATCCAAGGTTACATGGTTGGGGGGGGGGGGGGTCACACGGTTTTGTCAACCATCTAGTGGCCCAAAACGAGGTGCTCAATTTGCTAGAGAAAATAGTACAGTTTTCCCTAACCATGTTCCAACTATGCATTACCCCATGGGCTTCCAAAATTCACCAAATTCACCTGAAATTACCCCTAGGAAAGGATCAAACAAAGTATAATAAAAAAGGGTAAATAATACCTGAAAATGAGTATGATATGTCTCAAGAAAGGTCGAGATCTTACAAAAGGGTCCTCCATAGCTTCTCCTTCTGATAAACTTACTCCAATATGAGAAGATTCTTCACAATCCCAACAATATACCACTTGAATAACAATTCAAGGAATTTATGGAATCCTACAACACATTGAAAAAGACAACCTTCCAACTTCTGTTACATTCAATGCTCCTCAAATTTTCTTTTGTTTACCCAAGTACAACTAAGGCACATTTCTACCTCAAAATCTCCTAGACTAAACTCTTGGTAAACATATCCACCAGATTTTACCATCCATATATGATTCACAACCCCAAAACTCTATTTTTAAGTATCTTCTGAGTGTAATGGTACTTAAGGTTGATTTGTGTTATCCTCACACATAACACAATATTTTTCGACAAGTGTATTTCACTCTAATTATCATAATAGAGAAATTCAATTTCCTAGATACTTCAAATCCCCTTAATAAGTATTTTTAACCATACCATTTTATTACTTTTTTACATTACTTCTACATACTCTGCTTCTATTTTTAGTGAGAGTAGTCATCAGTTTCAACCTTGATATCTAGTTGGCCATGGTTCCACCAAAGGTAAATACAAACCTAGTTATTCTTTTCCATGAATATGAGTCTACCCCAAAGTCTCTATCAACATACCCAACCAATGGATCATATTCTCCAAATAAAAGGGTTTTATTTTTTATTTCTTTAAGATATCTCAAGGTCTACTTCACAGCTTCCCAAAATTATTTCCCTAGATATTTCCTGAACTGACTTAAAACTCCCACTGAATGAGTAATATCTAGTTTATTGCACACCATGACATACACGATACTTCCCACTGTTGATGCATACAGTGTTCTCACCATGTACTTAGCCACTTATTCCATCCATAGTGATTATTCCATTGAGAGTTTAAAGTGTTTGACAAGAGGATTTGAAACATATTTGCATCTAGTAATCACAAATTTTCTATGATCTTCCATACATACTCTTTTTAAGATATCACAAAACTTTCATTCTTATCATCTTTCTCAATCCTTATGCTTAAGATCTTCTTTTCTTCACCATGATCTTTCATTTCAAGCTTCCTTGACAATTCCTTCTTCAACTACTAAATCTGTTGGATTAATGAACCCACCAAAAAGCATGTCATCCATGTAAAATAGTAGAATGATAAAAATATCATAATCATACTCCTTCCAATAGTATGGATTATATAAGTTGGTCCATATAAAATATTTCCCCTCCATGAAAGATTCTAACTTCTAGTTCCACTAACTTTTCACTTATTTCAACCCATATATACTTTTATTGAGTTTATACATGAAGCCCTAATTCTGATGATCCAAAAAACTAGAAGGTTTCTTCATATAGAGTTATTATTCTAGACCCCCATAATGAAAATCTGTTTTCACATCTATTTTTTCTAGATTTAAAACTTTTAAAGAAACCAAATTCAAAATATTTTGAATGGTACTATGGTTTACTACAAGAGAGAAAATATTATAAAAGTCAATTCCCTCATTTTTCTGAAACCTTTTTACCACTATAATCTCCTTATAAATTCTAATTTTGTTAGATTCATCTTTTAAATAGAATTACCACTTGTTTTCAAGAACCTTCTTCATAATAAGTAAGTCTGTTATCTCATAGGTGTTATTAAAATGTAGCGAATCTATCTCCCCCAGCATGGACAACTTTCACTTTTTGAAGTCACCAACTCTAGTTGCTTATTTTGGAATATATGGTTCTCCACTATATATTAAAAGTAAGAAGTTTAAGTCAACTCAATACCTCTAAAATATTTAGCTGAATCTTGTAGATCTTCACAACTTTGCCTATGGTTCTTCCCTTTCCCAAACTGAACCCCTAAAATTTCATTCTTTTAAAACTCTAGACTAATAATCAATAGTTCTCAAGATTTCAGGTATATCTTCCACTAGTCACATCCTCAAACCCTATATGTTTCTTTATGAACTTTCCTCTAGAATTTTCAAAAATCTGGTCGACTGAGAGCCATATGAACTCTCTAGAATTTATGAACTTCTGATGCCTCTATTTAGATCAATTTGAACTAAATTTGATTCTTCACCTCTAAATTTTTTTCACCTATAAAATTTGGTCCTTCCACAATATCTGTTCATTGAAGATCAAATTTTATTACTTTTGTTGAATTGTCTTTTCTCATCATCCCATAGTAGAAATCTGAGTTCTTCATCTCTATAGACTACAAATAAGCATGCATGAGATTTTTATTCTAGATTATATCTATCTTTGGAATCCAAATGTGCATAGAATATACTTACAAATACTTTAAGATGAGAAAAATATAGTGCCTTTCATACCCATATAACTTCAGAAAATTCCTATACCATTGGCGATGGGGGGATTCAATTGATTAGGTATGTCATATTATTCGATACTTATGATTATTAGACCTCAGTAATTTCTAAATGAAACTTAATACTCCATTACATTTCCATCAATATGTGATTTTTCCATTCAATGATTCCATTTTTCTCAGGAATCCCAAGTACAGTTTTCTCATGCCTAATTCTTCTATATCCATGGAAATTATAAAAAATTATTTTAGTGAACTCACCTCTATTTTCTAGTCTCAATCATTTCATCTTATATCTTTTTTACCTTTAAAATATAGCTTTATATTGCAAAAATAATTCAGATTTATGTTCCAGAAATTGTACAAATACTTTTCCCATGAATTTGTTAATGAACGTTAGAAAGAATTACAATTCTCCATGAGATTTAACTAGGGAAGGTCCCTAGACATCCATATGTATCGGATACAATTTCTGATATTTCAGTATTATTCTACTCAGATTAAAGATCACCTTTCATTACTTTTGATGTATGTAACTCTCACAAATTCCAAAGTCCAAATGATCAATCTTAAACATGACTTTATCTGCTAAAACATTCATACCTTTCTCATCGAGGATCCCAAGTCAACAGTACCATAAGTATGACTTATAATAGTTTATGTTTCGATAAGTGTAATTACCACTAAATTTATGGCCAGATACAACATTACATCCTTTACATCTCTATCTATGACAAAGGATCACCAAGTTATTTTTTACACTATATTTATAAAGTTCATTCCATATCCAGACTCATCCAATTATCCTACTGAAATTAGATTATTCCAAAGACTTGGAATATAATTGACTCCTTTTAGCTCAAGGAAACTTCCAATATTAAATCATATTTTCACACCTACCTTCCCCACTAAGTCAATATTTTTATATTCCACTAGATGCACTCTTCCACAACTTCTAGATACATGATTGTCTATGCACCCCTATTCACCGATAGAGTGGAAAGATACACCAGAATATATGATCCAAGATTCCACCAGTGTGTTGACACTCAAGAATAAGTTTGAACTACTCTAAAACTCTCAAATTCTTCATTCATAAAATTAAATCATCTAAAATTCGGTCTTTTAGAATTTCCTTTGTGCTCATGAGAGTCCTTCTTGAGATGACCCCTTTTTCCATAGTACCAATAGGATGAGCCATGTCTAGTATATTTTCCTCTAATTATCTCTCTAAAATTTCCTTCTAATTATGTTCAAATTCTTTGATGAGGTAATTTACCTCTTCTATATGTAGTCAATGTATCATAGGAAGGTTCCTGAATCTTCCTCCTCTAGAGCTATTTATCCAAAATCAAGTTTCAGACATCTTAAAAGATTATGTCGGACATTATATTGGAGTTTATCACTTCTCTCACTATCCCATCCCAAGATTTTAGTAACGAAGATAAAAATAATATGATCCAGTCATCATCCATGAAAGTCACCTTCCCAAACTTGAGGTGGACTCTAATCATGTTGAAATCATTCACATGATTGGCATCAGACATTACTTTTGATGGGCTCATATCGGAAAACCACCACATTAATCATACCCTATTGAGTATTGTGGGATTCTCATACATATCTTCCAATTTTCCCATTAAATTCACTATAGTCTTCTTCTCCTTGATACTTAAGGCCACATTTCATGATAATGACAACCTCACCCAATCTAAAGCCTTTATATATAGTCTTTCCCATTCTCCTTTATTCATTGCTTCTGACTTAACCCCTTTCAATGGAACTTACATGTACTTCTGGATGAGGTAATATTCTAACCACATCCTCTAGATGCCAAAATCCTTTCCATTGAATTTTTCAAACTGGATCTTTCTATTTTTTGATTCCATTAGTTTCCAACACTATAAATCTCAATGAATCAAAAAACATTTGATCAAGTAAGAATGTTACCCATGCTATTTATAATAAAACTACTAAGACTTTGAGAAAACCTATCATTACTCAGATAATAATTATTGATAATCTTACATGAACTTCACACATAGGAAATTCTCACAAAAAGATAACACTGGAGAAAATAGGTCACCATAAGGGATCCTCATAAGTTCAATGTACCATAACTAGTAAGAATAACCTTCAACCTAATCACTGCACTAAGTTTCAAAAACTCAAGCTTGACAAATCAAACTCACAAAAAAATTTAACTATAATTATGAAATAGAAAATAAAGAAAGTAAATGTCACAATAAGGTTTCACATGGTTTGAAATTTTTTCCTACATCCATGGGAGAAGCGCTATACACTTTGATTTCATTGGAAGTATAATTGTTACAATCACTATAACTAGAAATACAAATAGATAACCAACACAAGTAATTCCAAAACACTTCAAAAAAGTGTTCCAACCCACAATTTATAGAGGGATCCATCCAGTCATCCAGTTTCATTGAATTCTACAACTATGGGTACCCATATGTTTCACTGTTAAACTATTAATTCCTTACTAATTTCCTCTATCTGAACTCCAATCACCATTAGAAAAAAATGTTTTCTATATCTCAATCTTTTTCTATAAACTCCATTTAAAAATTGATACAAATTTAGGCATTTCCTCATTATAGTTTTCACAAAAAACTCTAAACTTTCAGTGATCTGACCACCATGATTTATCTATTGAAAACTCAAAATTTCCAACAACCAGACTACCTTCATGATAAAGATCTCTTCCATTTATCTAATAAAGGTGAAGGGTACTTCAGAGTTTATCCTTCTAATAAACTTAATAAAACAATATAAGAGTCTTTATAGTCCCAACAACAACAATTGGTGTACTTAATTTATGTTATTTGTCCATGTAAAATCTTTGTAATAATTTTGTAGTATACCAAGATTGATGAACTAAAATTTCATCTTTATGGTGTTCAATTTGTAATTTGAGGTAGAAAATTTTCTTTCCAAATTCTTTCATTTCAGAATCTTTCTTTAAATATTCCACTGCTTTTTAATGTTCATCATGAGTCCCAATAATATTCAAATCATCACCATATAATGCAATAATTATAGATTCAAATCCACTCCTCTTAATGAAGACACATGGATAAATTGAAACATTTTTATAACCCCCTTTCATCAAATACTCACTTACATGGTTATATAATATATGATTTGACTAATTTAATTCATATAATGATTTATCTAACTTAATAGAATAAATATATTGAGATCTAGAACATGTAGTCAATATTTTTAATCCTTTTTGTATTTTCATATAAACATCATTATAAATATTACCATATAGGCATGTAGTCACAACATCTATCAGGCATAATTCAAGATGTTCATGTATAATAAGCTTTATAATATACTGAAAGGTCATCACATCCATTACAATAGAGTTTGTTTAATCATAATCAATCCCATTTATTTGTGAATAACATGAAGCAAATATTCATGCTTTATATTTTTGGGGATAAGGGTATATATTCTGACCACTAGAAGTTTATCCTTTCTATAACTTGACACTTCTAAACATAAAACATTTGAAGCATCTCCCTCCAATCGAATATCCCTTATTATCTCAATGTTTAGAAATTATAATTATAAGCTCCCCATCCACTGCATTAATTTACCCTCCACTTATGGTTCTGATTACCTCCTGATATTCCTTCTAATCAATTCACATGTGAATAAGAACATGACAAACACACACATGCAGGCATAAAGTACAAAAAAATTCAAACACAGATTACATGGTTCAAAAATTTATCCAATATCAATGGGATAATGGTGAAATATATTTAATTACATAAAAAATAGAGTACATCTAAGTTACAAGGAAAATCACCTTTTAACAATCCTACTTAGAATACTAGAATAAGACCCACCAACATCTTAACTATTTTATCTTCTAATACTCTTCCTCTTGGCCTTCCACCTTTAACATTTTAGCCTTCGACACATGGATGTTCCTAGGCATGCCACTTTCAAATCCACCACCTCTTGGTGCCAGTCCCCATCAGCGTCTGTCAGTAATTGTACAAACCTTTTCAGTATCATTACATTTGAGGAATGATCCCACTTATATAATGGTCCCAACTAGTCATATAATCATCACTTCCACTGAAAATTTGTGAGAGAACTCCCATTGACATGAGAAAACTCTATTTCTCTATATAAACCATTGTATAGAATTTCAACTCGCAATAAATAGTTGTAACACCCTGACCCGAATCACCTGATTTAGGCTAGAGAGCTACATGACCTCATGCACACCTCTCTATACACAATAGGTTGTTGACTAACAGCAAGAATTAAAATGGTGTCATGGGGAGACTATTCCCTTAGTAATAAAATAAATACATCTAAATCACAACAAAGTATAAATAAAAAT
Source organism: Viscum album (assembly GCA_963277665.1). Lineage (NCBI taxonomy): Eukaryota > Viridiplantae > Streptophyta > Magnoliopsida > Santalales > Viscaceae > Viscum > Viscum album. The sequence goes on from OY728137.1 coordinate 159,074,492, forward strand.
CGTAGAATAACACAATAGAAACTAAAGGAATATTATCATGTTATAATAAATGGAATCCAAGTCATAAAATGTAAACCAAAGACCCTCAATTAGTAGGTCAAACAATATATGATAACTAAAAGAAATAGCTAAAAAAATGGTAGAAATATTCTATAGTCCATCCCGAAATTACCTCAATCCTCCAAGCTCCACCTACTTAACTCCTCAATGTAGGGCCCTTTTCCTTTGTAGGATCCCTAACCCTAAAATCTACATGCGCATCAAGATGAACATGTAGGTTATGAGCATAAACCCAATAGAACACCACCGAAGTGTCCTTTATTATAAGTGTACATGTATATAAAGGTATATTACTTGATGGAAGTAAATTCACAATAAGTAACTAATCATATATTGGGTGACTATTCACTAACCAGGCTACCATGAGCCTCGACCATACCTACTTTGACTCCATTTCAAAATGAATATCTCATAAATTATCATATATCAGATTAGGATACAAGGCCAAAATATTTCTTAGATCAAGTTACATTTCTAATAGAGCCCTAAGTATGGCCATAAGGCCATCTCACTCTTAGCTTAACCTTGGGTTAGGACACAAGTCTATCGTAGCCCTACCTCTACTGGGTCATGACACAAGGACTTCACACCCCTAGATCAGCCTTGGGTCAGGCCACAAGGTTGTCAAACCCCATCCTTTGACTTATTTCAGGCCATAAGGCCATCATACCCCTTTCCTGTCTTCAGGTTCCATCAACATTATTGTCGCATGTGGCGCTAGTACATGCTCCCCCTCTAGGGAAAACCAAGACATGATGATCCACCCATCACTTTTATACTAAAAAAACCTCAAAAGGCTAATCATTCACACAAAAAAGAGCATAATACATAAGGTTAAAATTATAGAACATAATTTATAAGTCTCATAGGCAACACACGCACACCATATGTAAATCACATCATGTGTAGGTATTAAGGGAAACACACACACACCATATGCCAATTACATTAAGCGTAGGTCTCACAGGCTACATATGCACACCAAGGATACCATATCACACAATAGCTCTCATGAATATGCATACAAACACATTATAACTATGCTAATAAACTTTATACATAAGATGTAGTGTCCTAAGTCCATTTTACTAACTAGTAACCAAACACTAGGGACAAATGGCCTCAAACATGCCTCCCTATATGCCAGAGACTACTAACTAGCAGTGAGGGCCTGAGGTGTGTCCATGGAGAGACTATTCCCTCTTTTTAGAGTGGATAAAAATGGTATGAAATAATAGAAAAATCATAAGAAATATAATAACAATAGAAATGACAGGCATGCATCCAAATAATAATGAAAGACATAATAAATAACCCAAGTCATGTACAAAATGATGATCATGTCATGATACTCTACAAAAGGGGGAAAATAATGGGATACAGAGTGACAAGAATATATAACATGATATACACAAAGATAAAAAAGGGTCCAATCCAACAATAATATAATCATAAGAATAAGATCAGTCCTATTCTACCATACTCCATCCTAGGTATACAATCAAGTATCCATAGCCGGACCCTTTCCTTTGTCCCTACCTACAACCAAGAAGTTTATTCGAGTACTAATAAGTGTCCCAAACAGGGTGCGATATGTACTTAGTAGACCACCACCAACGATGTCTAGAAATATCTAGTTAGTGCATATAAAATGGTAGTGTGAAGATATAAGAATGAAAAGCAAAAATGTGAATTGTAAATAGCTCAGCTCTGGTCCCTATAGAACACTAGAATGACACTACCTTCTTCAGCCTAAGTCAGAGTACCTCTGAGAATGTCACTATATATATAGATATGTATTCATAAGTATAATTATATATATATACATATGTATATATATGAACTATATATGTAGTGACATTTATAGTCACATATATAGATAATTATACTAGATGGGACCCAAGGTGTAACTCAAGAATCCATGAATAGTCATAAAGTCTCATGTTGTATATAGGGTACTAGACCAAGAATTCAATCAGGGATACAAATGTCATCATACCCATCAATAAAATGAGAGAAGTAAAACATCATGTCTAAAAACCTATAGAGGAATTTGAGATATCATTCCCACTGTTCAATAAATGATGTGAGATGGCATGCCCAACATCACACATCAAGGGAGTGTGAAGCATCCTATACAACACTAGCCTCAACCATGTATCAATGTCCATTATACATGGGTGATAAATAATAATGATATTCCATCATGTATGAAGTGCTTTATCATAATCCAAGGAATGGATTCGAACCATTTAACATTCTATTAGCTAAGGGTGAAACCATAATTATTATAAATGGAACATGAAATGGTCATACCATTCAGTTTAATTTCATGTAATTTTCAAGTCAACTCCACTTAGAAGGTGGGTTGGTCCAAGTAACATCCAGGATCCAGAAGCCACTCAACTAGTGCCCTGTACCCGGTTGGCCACATGGACTTAAGCACATTTCCTCAAATTCCATAGGTTATTGACTAGAAATGAGGGTATAGGGTGTGATATTGGGGAAAATGTGCCCTCATTGGAAGAGTGTAACACAACAGAATAAATAATAACAATAGCAGAAGTAGTAAACAACATGTAACTGAAGTAAACAATGAAAGACTAAAATATAAAGACAACCAGAAGTTATAAAATATCAAAATGATGCAGCATGTCACATGTTCTAAGAAAACAGTGAAAAAAAGATACACTACAATCAAGTACAATACAATACTAAATTATGGTAATACAAAATGAAACTCAATAGTATCTCAAGCCTTGGCTTGGTCCCATGCTCTCCTGCTCCTAAGAAGTAATCAGGTACCTGAAAAAGGGGCCTTTACCTTATCAACACCTATATAAATATAATCTATTTAGGCCTAACAACATGACCCAAAAATGGTGTGAGAAATAAATCCCAGTAGGAAACCACCTAAGGTCTGTTCCAATCTTTTAGTGAGTATATGTAGCGTGATTATACAATAGCAAAATGTAGTAAACTAGGAGTTACTCAAAAGTAAATAATCCTGTAAGTACTGAAATTCATTTATAAGGTTCAATGTGTTCATTAGAAACTCAATTACTTGAGATATTTAAGTATATGAATTTGGACTAAGCCCGACATTCCCTGTAGCAAAGTAAGAACAACAGAAGTCTCAGAAGATCATTTAAACAAGTAAGTGAAGACTGAATCCAAGCTTGTGCTTTGGAATGGAAGACGTGTCACAATTCATTCCATTCCATTAGTTTATTATAACTTGAGTCCATTATTTAGATTACTAAGTTATAATTTAAGTATCACTTTAGGTGAAATTCTACTGAAATCCTATGAGTCCATTGTCAGTGGTTTTATAAGGGAGCCCCGAGTATCACTCTAGACATTGGTATAAATTCATGTCAGTTTAGTCTATACTCAGCAGTCCTACTAGGGATCCCAAGTGCCACTAATGACATATAAAACAATGTCTCTCAAGTCTATCTATGGAGTTCTAAGGTGAACCCATGCGTCACCCAAGGTATAGTATAGATCATGTCAATTTAGTCTATCCTCAGCGGTCCTACTAGGGCACCCAAGTGTCACTAATGACATATAAATCAAAATCCTCTCGAGTCCGTCCATGGAGTTCTAAGTTGAACCCATGTTTTACCCAAGGTGCAAGGTACAATATTCATGCAAGTCTGTGCATGATATTCTAAGCTAAAACCATGTATCACCCAATGCTATTTACCATTTAATCATTAAAATTCAAGAAAACATTCCAACCTACTTAAATAAGAAAAACCACAACATGGGCAAAGGGGAAAACACAATACCAAATCCATAATCAAAACACTTAAAATTCTATCACAATTGAAAGTTCATTTAACAATAAAATTCATTTTAAAAAATCCTAAAAGGGAAAATAAGGCATGCCCATAGACATCCTAGGCCAAAATGGTTAAACAATAATTATCCAAAGAAAATGCACCCATGGGGTGGCCCTTAATCAAAAAATAAATCCAAACGTGATTTAATTCATTAAATTAATTACCATAAAAACATTAGGTAATAATAAAGATCAATTTACATTCCAGGAGAAACCCTAAACATGGGTGCACAGCACAAAGACACATATAAACATCTAAACAATTAACAAGAGGCATGAGACCACCTACCTCATCATAGTACAACTCCCCTCGTCCAGCCTCGACTTCCAATTCAAGCTAGAACAGTTAAGATCTATAAAACAAGAAAATTAAATCCAACTTAAATAACTCAGTCTAGAACAAAAATCACCAAGAACGAATCAAGAGTAATTGATCACTCACCGAGAGGATTCCAACGGACCTGACGGTGTTTGAATTGGCTTTCGAATGACGAAACAAGAGAAAAAATCAACCCCAGCGCTGCTTGTTCATCCACCTGGTGACCTTTCTGTCCAAATGACAGAAGAACAAGGATAATTCTGATTTTAAGTGAAAAACATAAAATACATTTCATGTAAGACCATATACATGGTGTGTATATCATTTAACCATTAATTTGGAGACTGTTTTCCACCGACTTACTTTCTAGGTCCTACTGACATGACTACAAAACATGTACTAGGAAGTACACGATGTGTAGTTGGTTTTTCCTCTCTTTGTCACTGACATGACCAAATTCCATGTACTCCCTTCATACACATCCATACTACATGGCGTGTTCATAGTATTATAGGGCATGTAACCCCTAATTCAGTATTTTTCCCAGATTTCCCTTGTTTTCTCGAAAACAACTCAAAGGAAAAGGAAAAGAAGAAACTGTACCTCAAAGAAAGAATTGGGTTCTTAAAAACTTCCCCCCTTAAAGAAATTAATCCCTGAATTTCCATTCAAAGGGTGGTGAAAGAATATCTAAGAATAACTCTAGATACTGAGCATATACGTCAGACTCACTCTCCCAAGTCTTGTCCTATACTTGGCTATGCTACCATAGCACCCATATAAGAGGAACTGACTAGAATCAGAGAACCTTCATGCTCCTGTCAACTATATGATCCGAATTCTCCTCAAAGGATGCATCAAAATGAAGCTCCAATTCCCCATGCCAAAAAATTTGAGACGAGTCTGAGTGATAGCGGCATATCCGAGATACATTGAAGATGTCATGCATGGCTCAATACCTCTGAGGTAAATGTAACCAATAGGAAACCATCCCGAGTCTCTCTAGAATCTCAAACAGACTGATGTATCTTATTTAAAGATTACTCTATCTTTTGATCCTATTGTATCCCAACCTCAGTGTGACACGTAGGAAAAATCGATCCCCAAACTTGAACTCCAAAGGTCATCTACGACGATCGACATATGATTTCTGATGATACTACGCAGTAGCCATCCGCTTCCGAATCAACTGAACCTGCTTAGTGGTCTCCTAGAAAAGATGAGGTCCTATTATAGCTACCTCTCCTGCTCCAGCCAACATAGGGGTGATTGGAATGGTCTACCGTACAAATCCTCACATGGCACCATCTGAATAATATCCTAAAATCTATTATTATAGGAGAACTCAACTAGGGGTATGCATCTCTCCCAAGAACCCCCAAAATCCAGAACGCATGCCCAAAGCATGTCCTACAACACCTGAATCATGCGCTCTAATTGTCCATCTATCTGGGGGTGGTAAGCTGTGCTTAAAAGCACCTATGTACCTAAAGCCCTCTATATCCATTTACAGAAACGAGAAGTAAACTAGGAATCCCTATCCAAAACAATAGAATGTGGGACCCTATATAGTCGTATAATCTCACGGATGTACAACCTCCCAAGTTCATCAACACCGAAGGTTTCTTTGATCAGCAAGAAATGTGAAACCTTTGTGATTCTGTCAACAAAAACCTATACGACATCATTTCCTAGAGGTGACCTCTGTAAAATTGTTACAAAATCCATTGAGACATCATTCCATTTCCACTCAGGAATGGGTAACTACTGTAAAAGTCTTGCCAGTATTTGGTGTTCTGCCTTCACCTACTGACAGGTGGAGCACCTCATGACAAAACCAGCTACGTCTCTTTTCATACCTAGAAACCAATACTAATGATGCAAATCCTGGCACATCTTAGTGACACCAGGATGCACTACCCATATGGAGGTATGAAAATCCTACATCAGATACTTGTGTATGTCCCCCATAACCCAAACACGTCCATGTATCCATATGATCTCATCATCTCCTACTGTCCAACCAGGAGGAGGTTCCTCTCCTGACACACTCTCTCATAGAACTAGGCCTTCGTAATCTGACAACTACCTTATTCGAACTCGATCCAGTAGAGTAGATGTAATATCTATAGAAGAAAGAAATTTCTGCCCCTGTTTTTCATGAACCTCCAAATGCATCTCAGATAAAAGATCTATAAGCTTCCACTCACCAATGGCCTCCTGCATTGCCTGTATCTGAGTCCTCCTTCTCAATGTATCAGCCACTGCATTACCTTTCTTAGGAATATAGAAAATTTCAAAGTTGAAATTTCAAAGGTATTCTAACCACCTTCACTGTCTCATATTTAGATCGTGCTGAGTAAAGATTTACTTGAGATATTTGTGGTCCGTGTACACCACAAAATGATATCCCAATAAATAATTTCTCCAACAGTGTAAAGAATTAATAATCGTCACTAACTTCAGATCATGCATAGTGTAATTCCTCTCACGTGGCCTCAACTGATAAGACCCATACACAACAACTCGACCCCCCTACATAAGCACTACTCCTAGCCCAATACCTGATTCATAACATTATATGGTGTAACTATTGTCAGGATCTAGAAATATAAATATTGGTGCTAAAGTCAAATTCTCTTTTAGCTCCTGAAAGGTTGTCTCACAAGAATATGACCACACAAACTTCACACCCTTCTTAGTTAATCCCGCCATCAGCACTACTAAGCGTGATAATTCCTATATGAAATGCCTGTAGTAACCATCTAGACCAAAAAACTCCTCACCTCAAAGATGTTCTTAGGATGCTCCTAGGTAACTACTACTATCACCTTCTCCGGGTCCACTGATACTTATTTCTATGAGATAACGTAACCTAGTAAGTGAATATGATCCATCCAGAAGTGGAATTTTGTTGGATTAACATATAAATGATGCTTTCTCAGTGTATTCAAAATGATCTCAAGGTGTTTGTCATGGTCGTATGGATTGTGAGAATACACCAAGATATCATCCACGAAAACCACCACAAAAGAATCTAGGTAAGGATGGAACACTCAGTTCATCAGCACCATGAAAACTGCTAGTGTGTTCGTGAGAACAAACGACATAAGAATGTACTCATGTAGCCCATACCTACTACAAAAGGCTATACGGGGTATGTATCAAGGTTGAACATGTACCTGATGATATCCTAACCTTAAGTAAATTTTCGAGAACAATCGATCTCTTCAAAGCTGATCGAATAGGTCATATATCCATGGAAAGGGATATCAATTCTTAACCGTCAACTGGTTCAGTTTCCAGTAGTCCACACATAGCCTAAGAGTACCTTTCACCTTTTTTGCGAAAAGGACTGGTGAACCCCAAGGAGAAGTACTGGGTTGGATAAAACCCTTAGCTTCTAGATCTTCCAACTACCTATTGAGCTCTTGAATCATCTTCATAGCCATCCTATAAGGAGGAATGGATACCAATGCAGCTCCTTGAACTAGCTCGATAGTGAACTCCACCTCTCTGACTAGAGGTAATCCTGAGAAGTTGTTCGGGAAAACGTCCCTAAAATGATCAACCATTAGAGAGAAATCTTCTAGACATGTTACCTAGTCATCCAAATATAAAATCACAATTTGGGCTGTTATCCCACCCAACCCAAGATGCTCTGGTCCATCTTGTATTTTCTAAACATACCATTCAACCTTTTTTAGAAACGATATGCCTTCTAGTGATGTAAAACTCACCCTGTAACGATAACATTCAATAAATGCCATAAAGGAGGCTAACCAATCCATTCCAAGTATGAAATCAAAGCCTATCATCTCCAAGACATAGAGGTCCCAAAAGAAGTGAAACCCAGAAACCTCATGGGGGAACTCCTTACACTGATGTAAACCTGTCGTTATTATTCTTAAAAGAGTTTCTAGAATTATAACATCATAAAAAGTAACAACATAGAGCCCAAGGATATCCACAATGGAAATGAATATGAAACTATGAGAAACACATATGTCAAAAAGTTCAGAAGATAAAACAGAGGTGACTAGAATAGTACTTATAATAGTATAAGGTCTGGGATACTTCTCTTGTTGGGTATGTTTCGCTGTATATGTTTGACCTGTACCACAGCCCTGTGACACAGCCTGGCTACCCTGAGAAGACCCGCCCTACTGTCATTGAGATCTTGAGGTTTGGATACCATGGCCACGACCACCACCTTGGCCTGAACACCCTAACATACTCTAGTTACCTATCTGAGGAGAAATTATAGACCCTGCTTCTGAATGTGGAGTCGGTGCAAAACCCCTCTCACTAGCCACTGGTGGAAACATCCTACAAAAGTTCTGTAGATGGCCCATCCCGTCGTAAGATCAGCACTCAAATGGATACTTCATGAACTGAGGCCTCATATACCCCATCCTACCGCACTGGTATCACCTCACCTGATTACTAGAAGGAGGGTTATGACTGCTATTTTCACTATGAGAGAACTATAGATGACACTTATTCTTTCCGGTTGAGATAGTACCAGAAATTAGTGCCAAACCACCCTGGCTCACACCACTAGCTTCCCACAAATTGTGTTTGTTGATCAGTGCCTAATTCATGAAAGCAGAGACTGAAGGTAACCTGAAGACATTAATATGTGATTGAATTTCAAACATGGGACCATCCTTGAATCTTCTATCTTTAAATACATCATCACCCATCAAAATAGGTGCGAAATGATGAAGCTAAGTAAACCGGGTAGAATAGTCCATAACTAATAGTGTACCCTGCTCTAGGTTCATGAACTCCCAGGCTTAGTCGGCCCTCAGTGTCTTGGGAAAATAATAATCATAGAAGGACACCTGAAATTCTTCCCATGTCATATCCTGATGACTCCATACCTGAGTGATAAAATCCCACCATATCTTGGTAGAATCACGTAGCATATATGTTGTGAGCTTGACCCTCTTCTCAAGAGGTGTCTCCAAGTGCTCGAATATGGAAAGAATGTCCCCCAACCTTGATTATGCAGCTTGTGGTCCATCATCCCCTAAGAAAGTAGGCGAATGTTGCTGTTAGAACACTCATACCAGCTCTTCCATAAACATTGTAGGCTGCGGTACTCCCTGAAAAGTCTACATGAACCTCACAAAGCCTTCATGGAACTGTTCATTTTCACCTGCATCCTGTATAATAGCTGGTGCCACTACTGGCACATCTAGAGGATATATTAGTAGCCCATGGCCCACCACCTCCAGGGTATGGTCATAACCACTTTTCTAGTGTACAGCTCGAGGTCTTCATGGTGGCATGACTCTGCATGGTCAAACACACGTCTTAGTTTGAGGTCATTGTCAAGGTTTTCTGTTCAAGAGATACAAAAAGAAATAAGAAAAATCCCTCAAAATTTTTCAAAAAGGGAATACACGACGTATAAAAATCATACACGAAATGTACCCTTAAGTATTTACATGCCCATGTAGTCTCACCGGCCTAGTGTGTATTAACCCTAGGTATATGACATGTTAGATGCGTACACAACATGTACATAAGTCTCCCCTCCCGTCCATGTACTCCCATACAACCAGATTCACATGGGTTCTTCCTGGGTAGGCTACACGGCATGTATCTAAAGTACAAGATGTGTTCTTGCGAAACCCACTACACCATGTTCCATCTCACATAGCAGAATACACATTCAGCTACCACAAAATATGTACATATTAAAACTTAGAACAACATCTTCCCCAAATATAAATAACACACAAAATGTTAGGATAAACTACACACCATATATACTAGATTTTTCAGGACAAAAACTCTATATTTCCCAAAAAAACCCTGTTAAGCAGAAAAAACCAACCAGTGGTATGCCAATTTCTGATTTGTGGGGGCCCATACTCCCTGTGAATCAAAGTTTGGACTCCACATACCAAACATAACTACATAATTCTATACCAAAGGCTGAATTATGATCCGCCAAATTTTGGTCCAAGAGGTCCCATACACTTTAGAGGTCAAAGTTTGGTGTCCATCTAATTCGAACCACATCATGCACCAATACACCTATCACAATAGCAGGCATATCTATCAATGTACTATCACAACAACATGAATCTCTAGAATGACATCTATCACAATAGAATACACTTAGTAATGCTCCATAAATTTCATGGAAAGTGGTCTCGCCCAAATTTACCCAAGTTTTTAGGGTTAAGAGGTCTCTTGTAGTTTAGCTTGGGTTGTCAAATCCTCATATACCTAAGAAGTAACCTATAAATACGTACATTATATGGATTGTTTTTGGCTATAAAGTGGTCAAATTGTGTTGATTTTAGATGGGTTTAAGTGAACTCTAAGAGAATTAAGTGAATTCAATTTAAAACAATGAGTTTATCCTAGGTTATCACTTGGGGTGGATTGGATGAATTCCTTTTTCAACTATTTTAAATTCTTATATTTGAGATGAGTTCATTTAAGAAGATCAAACAAAATCATCACTTACTAGTTTAATAAATACACACCCTAATACTAATCACCTATACACTTGGAGGATAAAAGTTTTGAGCACTCCAAGGTAAAGGTTCTTATTTGCCCTTGAAGTGTACGACCTTAAAATTCAAAAAGGACGAAGAAGTTTTAAAATCATTAAATGAAATTATCAATTAAAAGAATTGATTAGAAATTAATAGAGTGATCAATAAAATCGAATCCATCCCCTTGATACTCCCTTGGATCAACCCATAAGAGGATTATTCTTCCATTGATTCTATGGTTTCAATGGAAGTGTGAAGTAGATTCATGAGAGAGAAATTGAAGAAGTAAAAAAAACAAGAAAAAGAAAACGATCACTCCACCATTGTGTGAATAATTTCACAAGGTTTGGTGTGAATAAATTCACACCTTAAGGAAACGATATCAACATGATATGGAAAAGAACAGAATAATAGGAGAATAAGAACTTTTATTAAGAAAATAAGATGAATTAGAACAACTTACATGTGAAAGAAAAACTTAATAAAACAAAATTGTATCATAACATTACAATGAAAGAAATCACCAAAGATGATAAAATCCTCCACCACCACTACCTTAAATAGGCATCTCAAGAGGCATGATTCTAGCTCCCAACAGTAAAAAGCATCCCACTTGAGTATGGTAGTCCTAGGGTGGTGTAAAGTAAGGGAAAATGGACTTCTTTATCCTTGGCCTAAAGTGGAAGCCATATTGCATCCATCAAACAAAGGTGACTAAATGAACTTCTAGATAAAATAATTAGAGTGGGACATAGAAGATAAAAATGGATCCCCAGATGTCTCCTAACCTCCTATAAAATTTCAACCCAAATAGATTTTTTTTCAGGATATGTGTAAAATGGTGGACTGTTTTTCTGGGCTGCAGAATCTATACCAGAATTTTAGCTCCAACTTGGGCTTCCTAGAACTCCATTAAAACATCCAAATTAGATCTTATCACTATTGTATGAAATTTTCCCCATGATTTTATATATCTTCATATAAATTTTAAAAATCATTGGGCTTGGATACTGGCCTCTACAGTCTCTTTATTGGGATGTTTTTTAGTTTACTTTACCTAGAATGTGTTTCCATGAAATCCCATTTTGGTGGTCTTACAATGTGAATCATCAAGTAATCAAAAAGCATGAATTGTTCCATATATAATGAGATACCTGAAAATAAAATAAAATCAAGACCATTTTTTATTTTAGAATGTGTTCAAATATGCACCAAGTAATAGTGCACTTTAATAAAGAATTACAATTATAATGTGAAATAATGTTCGAAGTGTAAAATGAAATAAAATGGTGTTTATTAATAGTGAAACACATGAATATTATATATATATTAACAATGAATATTAGACCCATTCAGTGGATAATCATACCCCAAACTTAAGTTTTTTTAGTCCTGAGAAAAATATATCTCAAAAATATGAAATTCGAATTCCATTTACCAAAAACATTTTAATACACAATGATTACCAGAAAACCTTATACCAAACAATCATGAAACCCATAAAAATCTTTTAATAAAATATATTTTAATAAACATATCCCAATCCCAAGCCCATTCCTTTGTTCAAATTCATCTCCATATTTCATCCAATATCAATTAAGCGTGATGATGTATTGTGCATCACAATAGACATGGGGGTTCATCTTTATTTAAGGGGGAAATGATGGAAGTGATAGGTGGAATCACATTTCAATATTAAGATGAGTATTCAATTTTTTATTGTATTTTTTGCAAATTTTCCATGGTAATTGAAATTGTAATCAATAGAGTCAACCCATTTAGCGAGACTTTACTGATGACTCCCAAGCTCAAAGACCTTAGGGCACCAAGTGAAGCCCACATACTCGGGCATCATCTCGAGTTAACTCAGTCAAAAACAAAGTCAAATTACCACAAATAGAGGTAAAATTACTAACTCCAGGCCAGAAAACTATAGAATCATGATCCTCAAGTGCTGAAAGCCACGCATTAGGTCATTTCATTGCTCTACGTGAAAATTTATTGTTTTTTCAATTTTTTTATTGAATAATCATATTAAAAGTAAAATTATCACCAAACATATGCTATTTATTTTAGGTACCCCATGAACTCAAACTAATACCCCACAATCTAGAGGATGTGCATTGTGTATGTTTTTTATTTAGATGAAAATATAAATGATGAAATATCACATTAGAGAACCAAACTTTCCAAAATCTATGCTCATGAAATTATACATGGATTAAAATTATAATCAAGGAATGCTAAATTATTTGATATTAAATTTCAAAGTATGAAATTTGTATTATCATGTTCAAGGTTAAAGGAACTTTTCCTTACATTAAGGCACACTTTTCTTTCAAATCATTTTTTTGCACACAAAAGAATTTTTTTTACTTCATCTCTCCCCCAAATTAAAATAACACCATCCCCAGTGTTTAAAGAAAATAAAATTTAGAAGGGGATAGAGTAAGATAAGGGGAGTTCAAAAAGAAAATTGAAAATGAGGATCATGGAATGAAGTCACCTGGTGGTTGAAGTTGAAGTTCTTACTACTCTATTTTAATCCCTTGATCTCCATGTCACTTAGAGAAGCTTCATCAATGATGATAGTTGTGTTTATATATATGTGATTTTTATAAAAAATATATCAACTCAGCATCCCCTGAATCTCAAAACACCAACACAGTTGGAACATAATGAAAACTCCTTGAGGTCCCTTTAAATAAACAAAAAACAAAGGGAAAGGAAAAAAATGCACCTGTTTATTTAAGCATACCAAAGACTGATACTAGGAACAAGTAGAAATTAGAATAATAATATATATATATATATTTGGATATATAAATTTTAAAATATAAGTATATATATAAATAAAATAGAATAAGGAAACACTGTAAGCCGTAGGTTAGTGATAGGCGCACCCCCCTATCTCCCTTCGATCTTGAGTTCGAGTCCCCGTGGCTTCGCCGGTTGTGATGAGGTTTTCACCATGACCTACGATGTGTACTTTCATTTTTTTTATTTTTTATTTTTCTTTTAACTTACAAACACATAAAAATAAAATAAAATAAACTGACGATACATTGTCTTCTTTTTAAATTTCCAGGTAAGGTATTACTCAGGGATCACACCACGTGACATAGATGAATACGACACCCCTTTCATACCCATCCATACCCATAATAGAAGAACAGGTCAACAGTCTAAGGTACTATCATATTCAGGGTTTATTAATTAAGTATATATATTTTTTAAATATAAAATTGATTTATTAATCCTATTTTAAAAATAAAGATGATTCAAAATTATTGGAACCATAAAACCATGGGTTTCCTTCTATGAAACGATTTTGTTTAACGTTTCTAGACTGACATGGATCCTAAATATATCAATTTTTTCCTAGTTCATAGGTTGGATCAGTTAACTCAACCTCTATTTACTATTTATTGAATTATTCAATGAATGGTTTTAAACTATGACCATTGACCTTGAAAATGTGACCACTTGTGGGATCCTAAATATCTACTACCTACCCCATGGGGGTACACATGATGCACTATGAATGGACATGACCATCTAGACCTTAACTTTCCTGGGTGTAAATGAAGTTTTGAACTATACAAGAGCACGGATTTTCTTGGTTCAAAGTGTTTAACTTTGAGATTCCTAGATTGGTAGGCTTGAAATATAGATTTATTTATCCTTGAATTTTCATAAGCCTCCATCCTAAGTTCCTCAAGTTCATTAAGATCTAATTTCCTCTTTTTTTTGGCCAAAGAAATGTCAAAGTTCATTTTTTTGATTACCCAAAATTCCTTATGCTCAATTTCAACTGGTAAATAAAATGATTTTCTATAAACCAGCCTATATGGTGACATTCCTAGGATGGTTTTTAACGCTGTACGATATTACCAAAGGGCATCTAAGAGTTTCTCGGACCAATATTTCCTAGAGGGATTGACATTTTTTTTCAAGAATTTTCTTAATCTCACTATTCAATAACTCAACTTGACCATTGGTTTGAGGATGGTACATAGTGGAAACTTTATGAGAAATCCCATACCTTTACATGAGTGAAGATAATGGGTTGTTGTAGAAATGGGTTCCTCTATCAATGATTATAGCCCTAGGAATTCCAAATCGAGAAAATATACGCTCTTTCAGAAATCGAATCACAACATGATGGTCATTGAACTTAGTGGGAATATACTCAACACATTTCAAGACATAATCAATATATGAGAGGATGTATAGGTATCCCCTAGAGTTTGGGAAGGGTCTCATGAAATAAATTCCCCAACAATAAAATATTTTGACGACCAGAATGGGAGAAAGGGGAATTTGATTCCTTTTGGTAATGGATCCTAATTATTGACACTAAGGAAAATTTTTGCAGAATTGGAAGGAATCCTTCGTGAGTTTAGGCCAGTAGAAACCACTTTTTAGGACCTTTGTAGTGGTTTTATTTGTGTAAAAGTGTCCTCCACATGCCTCTCCATGAATTTTTTTAGAATGGACTCTTGCTCAGACTCGAGAAC
Organism: Viscum album; assembly: GCA_963277665.1. Lineage (NCBI taxonomy): Eukaryota > Viridiplantae > Streptophyta > Magnoliopsida > Santalales > Viscaceae > Viscum > Viscum album. The sequence continues at coordinate 159,089,759 of OY728137.1, forward strand.
ACATCTCCCAATGATTTGATCAGGACAAAACTTGAAGAGGTAAGGACCATCAAACAAATAGTGTTTTACGTCATAAAGTAATTTCCTTCTAGCTTGAGTCCCTAAGAATTTTGGAATGAATCTTGTAACTAATAATTTGGTTATGTTGGTATACCAAGGGAAGTTACTCACAGAGTATAGGTGTTCATCAGGGAATGAACAAAACACATAAAGGTGAGATAATTTGTCATTAAATTCTATCCTAGAGAGATTATCAGCTACAAAATTTTCAACACATTTTTTTCATTGATTGTGAGGTCAAATTCTTATAAGATAAGGACCCACCTAATCAGTATAGCCTTAGAATCTTGTTTCTGGAAGAGGTATTTCAGTGCAGAATGGTTAGTGAACACAGTGATGGGGGATCCTAAGAGATATAACCTACACTTTTCTAAAGAAAACACAACAACAAGTAACTCCTTCTTAGTGGTGGTGTAGTTGATTTGGGAATCATTTAAGTATTTACTTGCACAATTAATTACATAAGTAGTTTTATCACAACATTTTCCTAACATGGATCCTAAAGCAAATTCACTAGCATCAAACATGAGTTCTAAAGGAAGGTTCTAATTTTGGGATTTCATGATGGGAGGAGAGGTGAGAGATGATTTTAGGGTTGAGAATAAACCCTCACAACTTTCTGTCCAAAAAAAAATGAAGCATACTTTAATAGAAGACCACGGAGGGGACAAGAAATTGAACTAAAGTTCCTAATGAATCTTCTATAGAAACTAGATTTTCCTAAGAAACACCTAACTTCCTTGATATTTTTGGGTGATGAAAGGTGAATAATGATATCAACCTTGGCTTTATTGACTTCAATCCCCCTACCCGAGACTAGATGGAAAAGGACTAGTCCCTATTTAACCATGAAATTACATTTTTCCAAATTTAGGATTATATTATTATCCTTGTATATTGAAAAAACCCTTTCAAAATTTAGAAGGAATCCCTAAAAAGTTTCCCTAAAGACGTAGAAGTCATCCATGAAGACCTCTAAACAATCCCCCACCATGTCCGAGAATATTCCCATCATGCACCACTAAACGGTCCAAAGGGAATTACATAACCCAAAGGGCATTTGCTTTAAGGAAAAAGTGATGAATGGACAAGTGAAGGTTGTTTTTCCTTGATCCTATAAGGAGACCTTGATTTGATTATACCCTGAGAATCCATATAGGAAGCAATAGAATTGATAACCAGCCACTCGCTTGAGGAATTTCTCAATAAAGGGCAAGGGGAAATGGTCTTTCTTGGTACAAGAGTTTAGCTTTGTATAGTCAATACAGACTCTCCATCCACTACTGACCCTAGTTAGAATAATATCTCCATACTTATTGGTTATCACTATGATTATGGACTTATTTGGAACCACTTGGATTGGGATGACCCACTCACTCTCAGCTATGGGATAGATGATGCCAAATTTTAACAATTTTAGAAGTTCTTTTCTCACTACTTCCACGAGATTAGGATTGAGTCTCCACTAAGGTTGATGACATGGATTTAAATCAGATTATAGAATAATCCTATGAGTCCCAATAAGTGGGATAATCCAAGGAATATCAGATCAGGTCCATCCAATGGATTTTTTTGTCTCCTAAGGACATATAAAAGAATCATCTCATGATCGACTTTAAGAGATGAAGAAATGGAAATAGGATGTGTTCCATTTTCTCCTAAGAAGGCATACTTAAGTGCAGTAGGAATTTATTTCAATTCAAGATCAGGTTGGTTCAAAATTTTAGCAGAATATTGGTACATTGGATCAAGATCAATTTTTTTTATAGTTTCAAATAGGATTGATTCCCCATGTGTATAAGTTTCAGCTAATAGATTGGTTTGATCAGTGTTAGGGAAGGGAGTTAGAGTGGTCTCCATGAATGTGGTTTCTTGAAATATTTCACAGATTTTTGGTCTTATGATTTCATCATAGGAGCAATCTGAAAGTGATTCTATCCAAGGAGATAAACTTCCTTCATGCGAATGAAGGAAATTAATCTCATCCTAACTTAAACATTACTCAAATATTCCTTAATGTTCTATGGATTCATTATCAACACTTCCTATCATGTTTACTGCATGAATATCCTCATCATCCCCTATTTATGAGATTGCATTATAGATATTCAAGTCTAGACTCATGTTCCAAAGGTGATTGTCATGTTTCCATTTCGGAATCGGATAACAGAGTTGATTGTTACAAGGAATGGATGGCCAAGGATGATTGGGTTTTGTTCCTTATTGCCTAAGTTTTTATTATTGTCAAGGACAATGAAGTTAGCAGGGTAGATGAAGTTTTCTACTTTTACCAGAACATATTTTAAAATCCTATTTGGAACCCTAATGCTACGATCAACAAGTTGAAGTGTAACAGATGTGCTTTGGAGATCTTCCATGCCTAATTTGAAGTACACATCATATGGAATAAGATTTACACTGGCACCTAGGTCACACAAGGCTTTGACAACTTTGTTCTCTCCTAGTTAAACATTGATGTAAGGGAATCCTGGGCCTTTCATATTTAGTAGAAGGGTTCCTTAGATTGTTGTAGAAACATTTGCTACCATAAGGAATTGGTTATTATATGATAATTTCCTTTTAAATTTGCATAGGTCCTTTAGGTATTTTGAGTATGAAGGAATGATTTTAATAACATCGAGTAGTGGAATGTTCATCTTGACTTGCGAGAATATTTCCCTCAATGTTTCATTCAATTCAGGCTTGGTTTTCCTCCTCATGCATTGAGGAAATGGTGTAGGTTGTGGGATTGTTTGTTGAAGAGTTGTTTCTTTCACATTGTTATCAGTTTTCTCAGTTTTATCATGTAGTTCATTTGAATTTTCATTAGAGTTTGAAGCTTCAAATGGTTTCTGACTTATTTCTTCAGGTTTCTCAATTGATTTCCCACTTCTTAAAACTGTCACAACCTTTATTTGTTCATGAGTTGTTTGAGTGACACTTGACTCTACCCTTTATGTTTTTTGTGTAATAACCTGTGTAAGCATGGGTTCATTTCTGGTTTTGATGGTTTTAAGTTCTTGTTTAAGGGAAGATACTTTTGAGTTCATTTTCTCAATTTGTTTACAAAACTGCTCAAGGATTGGAAGAGGGACAAACTGAGTAGGGGCTTGTACTGGTTGGTTTATCCCAGGAGTATACTTAGGTTGTTGGATGGGTTGTTGGTATTAAAATTATTGTGGTTTTAACTGGTTATGGTTTTGAAAATTTTGTAGAGGGTAGGGTTTTGGTCCTTATGGATGGCTAGGTTGTTGGTTTGGTTGTTGGTTATATTTCCAATGGAATCCTGTATGGTCATTGTACCTTGGATTAAAAGTGTTTTGGTACTGTGGATTCTAAAAGTTCAGATCATTGAACTCCACTTGTGTTCCTCCTAGAAGAACATATTTAATGGAAGTTATGGTTGGGAAGTTTTCAGTATTGTGTTCATGTTTGTCACAAATTGTGCAAACAAGGTCAACATGTTGAATTTCATGGACCTTTCTAAGATCGATCTCCTCAACCTTCCTAGTGAGTGAAAAAAGTTTTTACCCAAGGATTTACTCATCCCTAAGTATGTTAATTCCACAAGATTTGGGTGGCATCTCATAGTAAGGTGATGTACCCCATGTTTAGTTTTGTTCAACCAGTCCTTCTAGATACTCGTAAGCATTATTTAGGGCTTTGTTTTTGAAGGTTCCATTACACATCATATCAATGATTTTTTTGTTTCCTAGAACCAACCCTTCATAGAAAATTCAAACTTGTTCTAGTATTGAAAATACATGGTGAGGTACCATGTTGAGTGTGTCTTTGAACCTTTCACACATTTCAAAAAATGACTCCACTTCTTTTTCAAAAAAGTTTTGGATGCTCTTTTTAAGTGCAATTGTTTTGTGACAGGGGAAGTATTTTTTGTATAATTCTCTTTACAATTGGTCTTGGAAGTGGATTGATGTAGGTCTTATATTTTTTAACCACTTATTTTCTAAATCCTTATTTGAGAAAGGAAAGAGCCTCATCTTAGCTGACTCAAGTTGATGTGGTGGGAACATGGTTTCAACAATGTCGTTGAACTCTTTGACATGAAAGTATGGCATTTTTAACTCTATCCCATGGAAGGTTGGAAGGTGTTTTATGACATGAGGTTTGAAAACACAGTGGGATTCTCCTAGGGAATCATTCCTAATTCAATAGGGTTCATTCATCTAGGCAGGCATGAGGTAGTCATTCATGGTTTGATTGACTACATTCCCCAAGTTTGGGCTTGCCTCATTTGGATTTCTATTTTGGTTCCCACTAGGGTTTATGAGTTGATTTCTTTGAAGAACTTCCATTAAAATTGGCTGAATTTTTGAATCTATAGTATTAGGAATATTTGGATATAACGGGAAGAGATCCCTAGGTGTTCTTGACTCCCCAACCTCAGGACTTTCCACCCTAACTAATCTGTTTGAGTTATCATGGGTGTAGGCGGGCATGCGCCAAAAGAAAAAAAAGTGAGAAAGGGAAAAAATAAGCTAATTTGGGGTGAGAAAAGAAAAATGGTGGAGAATAGAATGGGTGTTGATATTACTTACTTAGGTCCCCAACAACGGCACCAAAATTTGGTCTCACCCAAATTTACCCAAGTTTATAGGATTAAGCAGTCACTTGTAGTTTAGCTTGGGTTGTCGAATCCTCATAAACCTAAGAAGTAATCTACAAACATGTACATTATATGGATTGTTTTTTGGATATAAAGTGGACAAATTTGGTTGATTTTAGATGGGTTTAAGTTAACTCTAATAGACTTAAGTGAATTCAATTTAAAACAATGAATTAATCCCAGGTTATCACTTGGGGTGGATTGGATGCATTCCTTTTTCAACTATTTCAAATTCTTATATTTGAGATGGGTTCATTTAAAAAGATCAAACAACATAATAAATTACTAGTTTAATACCTACACACCATAATACGAATCACCTATACACTTTGAGGATAAATTTTTTGAGCACTCCAAGGTAAAGGATCATATTAACACTTGAAGTGTGCTACCTTAAAATTTAAAAAGGCCAAAGAAGTTTTAAAATCGTCAAATGAAATTATTAATTAAAAGAATTGATTATAAATTAATAGAGTGAGAAATAACATCCAATTCATCACCTTTATACTCCCTTGGATCAACCCATAAGAGGATTATCCCTCCATTGATGCTATGGTTTCAATGGAAGTGGTAAGTAGACTCATGATGGAGGAATTGAAGAAGTAAAAAAAACAATAAAAAGAAAATGATCACTCCACCGTTGTGTGAATAATTTTACAAGGTTTTGTGTGAATAAATTCACACCTTTAGGAAATGGTATCAACATGATATGGATAATAACATAATAATAGGAGAAAAAGAACTTTTATTAAGAAACTAAGATTAATTAGAACAACTTACATGTGAAAGAAAAATTTAAGACAACAAAATCACAACATAACATTAAATGAAAGAAAGAACCAAAGATAATAAACTCATACTACACTAATACCTTAAATAGGCATCTCAAGAGGCATGGGTCAAGCTCCCAAAAATAAAAAGCATCCCACATGAATATGGTAGGCCTATGGTGGTGGAAATTAAGGGAGAGTGGAATTCTTTATCCTTGACTTGAAGTGGCAACCAACTTGCATCCACCGAACAGAGGCACCTAAATGACCTTATGGATGGTTGAATTAGAGTGGTACATACAAGAATAAAATGAATCCCCATATTTCTCATAACCTCCTATAAAATTTCAGACCAAATAGAATTTTGGTTTGCAGGATATGTGTAAAATGGTGGACTATTTTTCTAGGCCGTAGAATCTGGCCCAGAATTTTATCTCTAAATTGGGCTGCATGGAACTCCATTAAAACATCCGAATTACCTCTTGTCACTGTTTTATGAAATTTTCCCCATGATGTAATATATATTCAATTAAATTTGGAGAATAATTGGTCTTGGATCCAGGCCTCTACAGTCTCTTTATTGGGATGCTGTCCAGTTTACTTTTCCCAGAAAGTGTTGTCATGAAAGCCCATTTTGGTGGTCTTCCAATGTAAACCATCTAGTACTAAAGAAACATGAATTATTCCTTATATAATGGAAGACCTAAAAATAAAATAAAATCAAGATCATTTTTTATTTTAGAATGCACTCAAATATATACCAAGTAATAGTTCACTTTAACAAATAATTACAATTATAATGTGAAATAATGTTCAAAGTGTAAAATGCACTAAAATGGCGTTTATGAATAGTGAATCACATGAATATTATATATATTAAAAATGAATATTAGACTCATTCAGTGGATAATTAGAAAGTATGCATGGCATGAAATTTCTAACAAGTGCCTATATGATGCATGAGATGGCATACCCTCATCTCATCGGGTTGCAAAAAAATAGAACCAAAAAATTATCAATAATAACAACACAAAACAAGTGCATCACCCAATGGTAAAATTGAATCAACTGTAATAGCTCAAAATCAAAAAATAAAAATTCAATTTGAGGAAATTTTTATTTTACCTGTACATGGGGTAGCTACTTCTAGGCACAATTAATTACCAAATTCTATTTCCTTTATATCATTGCCAATCAGTAAAGAAAATTAGGAAAGAAATCCTCTAATACCACTTTGTAACGTCCCAAATCCAGAATCCACTCAACTGGTGCCCCATACCCAGTTGACCACATGGCCTCAATTGTATTTCCCCAAAATCAAGAGGTTTTTAACTAACATCAAGGGCCTAGAGTGTGATAGTGGATAAACTATGCCCTTATTAGTAGAGTATAACATGAAAGAATAAATAATAACAATATAGGAAGCAGTAAACAACATGCAACTGAAGTAAACAATAGAAGAATGAAAGATAGAGATAACCAGGAGTCATATAACATCAAAATGATGCAGCATGTCACATGTTCTAAGAAAACAATGAAAACAAGATACATTTCAATCAAGTACAATAAAATACCAAAGTACGGTAACACAAAATGAAACTCAGCATCATCGTAAGCCTTGGCTTGGTCCCATGCTCTCCTGATCCTAAGCAGTAATCAAGTAACTAAAAAAAGGGCCTTAACCTTATCGACACCTATAGAAATATAATCTGTTTGGGCCAAAAAACATGACCCAATTAGGGTGTGAGAAATAAATCCCAGTAGGCAACCACCTAAGGTCTATTCCAATTTGTGAGTGAGTATATGCAGCAGTATTGTACAATAGTGAAATGCAGTAAACTAGGAGGTACTCAAAAGTAAAAAATCCTACAAGTACTGAAATTAATTTATAAGGTTTAATGTGTTCATTAGAAACTCAATTACCTGAGATATTTAAGTATCAGAATTTGGCATAATCCCGACATTCCCCGTAGCAAAGTAAGAACAACAGAAGTCTCAGAAGACCTTCTAAACAAGTAAGTGAAGACTAAATCAAAGCTTGCGCTTTGGCTTGGTAGATGTGTAACAATTCATTCCATTACATTATTTAATTATAAACTAAGTCCATTCTTGAGATTCCTAATTTTGAATTCAAGTATCACTTTAAGTTAAATTATACCAACATCCCGTGAGTTCGTTCTCAGTGGTCCTATAAGGGAGCCTTGAGTATCACTCTAGACATTGGTATAAGTTCATGTCAGTTTAGTCCATACTCAGTGGTCCTAATAGGGAGCCCAAATGTCACTAATGAAATATAAAACAATGTCTCTTGAGTCCATCCATGACGTTCTAAGATGAAACCATGTGTCACCCAAGGTATAGTATAAGATCATGTCAATTTAGTCCTTCCTCAGCGGTTCTACTTGGGCACCCAAGTGTCACTAATGACATATAAATCAAAAGCCTCTCGAGTCTATCCATGGCATTCTAAGTTGAACCCAAGTCACCCAAGGTGCAAGGTATAATAGTCATGTGAGTCTGTGCATGGTATTCTAAGATGAACCCATGTATCACCCAATGCTATTTACTATTTAATCATTAAAATTCAATATAACATTCCAACCTTCTTAAACAAGAAAAACCACAACATGGGAAAAGGGGAAAACACAATACCAAAGACACAATCAAAACACTTACAATTCTATTGTAATTGAAAATCCATTTAACAAAAAATTAATTTTAAACAACCATAAAAGGTAAACGAAGGCATGCCCATATACATCCTATGAAAAAATGTCTAAACAATAATTATTCGAGGAAAACGCACCTATGGGGTGGCCCTTAATCAAAAAATAAAGCCAAATATGATTTAATTCATTAAATTAATTACCATAACAACATTAGGTAATAATAAGGATCAATTTCCATTAAAGGAGACACCCTAAACATGGGTGCACAACACAATAGAACATGTAAACATCTAGATAGTTAACGAGAGGCATGATACCACCTACCTCGTCGTTGTATGACTCTCCTCATACAACCTCAAATTCTAATTCAATCTAGAATAGTGGAGATCTACAAAACAAGAAAATTCACTCAACCTTAAATAACACAGTCGAGAAAAAAAAACTAAGAATGACTTAAGAGTAATCAAGCACTCACTGAGAGGATTCCAACAGATCTGATGGTGTTTGAATCAGCCTCCAGACGATGAAATAGGAGAAGAAATCAATCTCGGCACTTCTTGTTCATCCACCCAGCGACCCTTCTATCCAAATGACAGAAGAATGAGGATACTTCACATTTTAATAGAAAAACATAAAATACACAGCGTGTAAGACTATACACACGACGTGTATATCATTTAACTGTTCATTTGGTAGCTATTTTCGACTGACTTACTTTCCAGGGCCTACCAACATGACTACACGACATGTACTAGGAAGTACAAAGTGTGTAGTTTGTTTTTACTCTCTTTCTCACCAAAATGACCACACTCCATGTATTCCCTTCATACACGACCATACTAAATGGCGTGTTCATAGTATTACACTGTGTGTAACCCCAGATTTAGTATTTTTCCCAGATTTCCCTTATTTTCTCGAAAACAACTCAAAGGAAAAGGAAAAGAAGAAACTGTACCTCAAAGAAAGAACCAGGTTCTTATAGTTCCATTAGCATTCAAAAGGTCAAGAACATTCAATAACCACACCCAAGGGGTAGAATTTTTCAAAAGGTATGTCCTCCGACCACAAAAAGGGTGTAATGGGGAATTTATAGCATGAAAAACAATATTAATAAGATCAATTTATGTTTTTAAGGAAATGTGTGGAAGGTTCAACTTTGAGGCATCACTATACATGATATAAAGCGACAATACTTTAAGGATAAATACCAAACCACATACCCTATGATGGTATATGACTCCTCATCTACTGTTGGATTTAGATTCAAAGAAGAATGGATGAAATCAACAAAATAGAAAAATTCCCTGAAAATAGATAACATTAGATCACATAGAAATAATGTAGAATATGAAAAGATAAATTGATAAAGGAAGGAAGAGGATCAAATATATTACCATTAGCTATACAATGAAACTGATGGAAGAATAATTAAAGACTGGATGAAGATCCTAGCTCAAATCCTAAGTTGGAGGAAGATGGCGAGCTCCATCAACTGAGAGAGGTGCTGCATGTGAAGGGGGAGTAAAAAGGAGGGAGGTAAACTAAAAGGAAGGAGGGGAAGAAAAGTAATTTCTTACACTTTTAAGAGGCGCATGGTTTTCAAACCACATGACTAAATCATGCGACACCATTAGTTAAGCAACACTAAGTGTGTGGCTCTAGGTGTATAGTTTAGGAAAATTGTGTGACCCCTTTCAACTCACTAGAGGACCCCACAAGTCCATAAAACCTAAGGTTCGTGGTTTTAAAACACTATGTACCCCTTTACATTTTACTACAACACCACACACAATTGAGTTGCACGGTTAGCACTAACCGCGTGCTAACCTTGAAACTTAGTCTGCCTTTACAAAATACAAATATCCAGGCTCTGAATGAGACCCAAATTCTCCCAAATTCTCCCTTAACATATTATTAATATTCATAGGGATATAAAGAAATGTTTGAAATGAACATTAAAAGTTTTATACCTAATGAGAAAATATAAGATGTTTCAACCTCCTCTCCTTAAAATAAATCATCCCCGAGTTTCCCTTCTGAGTTCGGTAGAAAAACATCTAGGAAAAGTTCTTGCCACTAAGGATGTACACTAGCCTCTCGATCCTAGGTCTCATCCTATACTCATCCATGATTCCATAGAACCCAAACTAGAGGAACTAACCTACCTTGGAGAGAATTCATGATATGATCAATGATATGTATATGATGCTCCCCAAAAGATGCATTATCCTCTAGCTCAATATCTTTGGGATCAAAATACCAAGATTGGTTGGAATAATAAAAGTAAAGATGCAATACATGAAATATCTTATGCATGGCTTAGTACCTATGAGGTAAATCTAACCGATATGCTACCAAACTGACTCTATCCAAGATCTCGAAATTCCTGACGTAACCAGGAAATAACTTACCTTGTATCTGAATCCGTCTATGACCCAATCTAGGTGAAACTCGCAGAAAGACACAATGCACCACCTCAAACTCTAGAGGGAGATGGTGATGATCAATATAATACTTATTCCTAGATTTATTTATATCCATACAATTCTAAATAATTTTTACCTACTCTGAAGTCTTTTTAATGAGACAAGGTCCCAATAACACTGCCTCACCTACCTCTAACTAGCACATGGGTGAACGAAATGAGCTATCGTATAAAGCCTCATATGGATCAATTTGTATAGTTTATTGGAAGATGTTATTATAGGTAAATTCAACAAGAGGAACATGATTCTCCCATGAACCTCTAAAATCAAGGACACATGCTTGGAGAATTCCCTTTAACACCCATATTGTATAATCAGACTGACCATTGATCCAAGGGTGATATGATATACTCAGAATCACCTGTTAACCTAGTTCCTTCTACAACAACTTCTAGAACCATGATGTGAACTAAACATCTCTGTCCAATAGGATAGATTGGGAAACACCATGAAGGTGTACAATCGCCCAAATGTAAAGCCTCTCAAACTCATCTATATAAAAGGTATCTATGATAGGTAGAAAGTGATCGACCTTGGTCAACCTATTAAAAATCACCCATAAACATCACTAACTTGATGGGATATCAGTAATCCCATCAAAAAAATCCATGGTGACTTAATCCCATTTCCATTATGGAATGGATAGAGGCAAAAAAAGTCTAACATGCTGCTGGTGCTTTGCCTTTACTTGCTGACAGGTGGAACACCATGTAATGAAACATGCAGTCTGCATCTTCATACCTGAACACCAATACTAATAGCATATATCATGGTAAATATTGGTAATACCTTAATGAATTTCCCAAATAAAGTCATGAAATCCATGCATCAATTCTTCTCGTATTCCTATAGGCACCCAAACACATCTATCAATGTGTATGATTTCATCCTCATCAATAACCCAAATAGGTGGTGGGTCCTCACCTGAGACACTCTACCTCAAGACTAGGCCCTTGGTATTTTAAATTTGTCTCATCCTTACCCATTCCATAAGGTAGGATTTCACTTCCAAGTCCACTAAAATAGGTTTCCTGTGATACTCTTGAACTTCAAGATGCATCTTAGAAAATAGGTCCATCAACTAACAATCACTAATGGAATCCTGAATGGAATGTGTATGATTCTTTTGACTTAGTGTGTCAACTACCACATTTTCCCTACCGGGTGTATAAGAGAGCTCAAATTTGAACAACTGTAGGTATTCTAGCCACCCATGCTACCCGAGATTCAAGTCATGCTGCATGGAAATGTATTTAAGACTTTTGTGTTCTATGTAAATGATGAACTATTATCCCAATAAATAATTCCTCAAGAAGAATAAATCATGAACCACAACTGCTAACTCGAGGTCATGTATCGGGTAATTTTGATAATGAGACCTCATCTAGTGGAACCCATATGCCACAACTCATTCTCCCTATATTAGAACTACTCCTAGACTGATACCTGATGCATCACAATAAACTATATAGCTGCTGCTCATCTCTGGTAGAATTAGGATCAACACAGTAGTCAATCTCACTTTTATCTCATGAAAGGATATTTTTTAGGATTTATTCCATAAGAACTTCACACCCTTTTTAGTCAAGCCTATAAGAGGCAATTCTATGCATGAAAAGTCCTAAATAAATCATCTATAGTACCCTACCAACCCCAATAAACTATGTATGTCAAATAAGTTATTGGTATGATCTTAGGAAACTACCACCCCACTTACTGTAGGTCTATTTATACTCCTAAATTAGAGATAATATGATCCAATAATTGGACCTTATCAATTCAAAAGTGGAATTTGGTGAGATTAATATTCATTTGGTGCTCTCTCAGTGTATTCAAAATGATCTCAAGATATCTTTCATGGTCATGTTGAGTATGATAATAAACCAAGATTTTGTACAAAAAGACTACTACATATGAATCTATATATAGTTGGAAGAACCAATTCATTAGATCCATGATTTTTTTTGCATTTGTAAGACCAAAAAACATAACTATATACTCATACAATCCATATCTTCTCTAGAATATTGTATGTGGAATGTATGTGGCCTATCACACACATGATGGCAGTCTGACCTCAAATCAATCTTAGAGAAAACTATCACTCCTCATAGTTGGTTGAATATATCTTCTATATGAGGAAATGGACATAGATTCTTAACCATAAGCTGGTTCAGTTGGTAGTAATCTATGAAAATCCTAAGGGTTTCGTCAGTCTTATTTGAAAAAAAAGGATAAGTGAACCTTATGGAGAAGTGATGGGGTATATGAAAACCTTAGTTTCTAAGTCCACTAAATACCTATTGAGATTCTAAAAATTAGTAGTATCTATACCATATAGAGGAATGGACACTAGTGATACTCCAGGAACTAGCTCAATGGTGAATTCTACCTTTATCTCAAGATGTATTCCATAGAAGTCATCAGAGAAAACATCGCTAAAGTTCTCAACTATAGGAGGGAAATATGTTATACACATTAATTGATCATCCTAATAGAGACTGGAAATCTAGGTTGTGAATCCACCCATCCCATGATGCTCAAGTCCGACTCAACCATCATGGATGTCCCATTCTGCACTATGAATATAGGTACTACCCTAGGGTGATTTAAAAGACACCCTCTAGTGATAGTAATCAATGTGAGTCTGATATGGTACTAACTGGTCTATCCTAAGTATGATATCAAAACTCATATTTAGGATTAAGAGTTTCTATAAGAAACAAAATCCACCAACCTTTGAGGGGACATTACTTTCATCAATATATAATCTCTGATCACATTCCCAATGGTGTATCTAGAGTTATTACCCTGCAATAATACTCAATTTTAGGACCCAAAATTCTCAAAATAGTAGCAGAGATAAAATAATGTGAATCACCTATGTCAAAAAGTGAAGACACTAAAGTAAAGGTTACTAGAATAGTACCTCAAACTGTAGAAGGCCCAAAGCTATGCTCATATGGTATAGGCTATACTACATGAAGTTTCCCAATACCAAAATCCCAAGTCCCAACCTGACTATCCTAATCAAGACTGATCTGTATGTGCAATATCTCATAAGATTGGCTTCCATGACCACATCCACCTCCTCAGTCAGATCGGCCGGTAGTATCCCAGCTTACTGGTCTTGCTCCCAAATGTAGAGTTAGTGTATACCCCTTCTTACTAGGTACTGGGGGAAAGGTTCTGAAAAAATGTTTTCAATGGAATATTTTTCTACAATCTCAACATTCAACTAGATCTCTATTGCATTGGGGCTTTATATGACTAGTTTCTTCACACTGGTGGTATATCATATAACGGTCGGTACGTGTTGTATGGCTGACACTGCACCCACAAGAAGACTCAAATCACCACTTCTAACTACTAAATGAACTGCTTCCATATCTTATTGCTAAACTTCCCTATCACACACTCTCATATTCCCTTATGTTCTTCTCAACAATGAGGTCTTGGTTCACTATCTCTAAAATGGCAGTCAACTGAAAGCTATCCTGATATCGAATGGCATATACAATTCCATCCTAAAATCATCTTTCTATAATCATCTCATCCTCAGTGAGAGTAGGAACAAAATATTGGATCTCTATAAAGTTAGTATAATACTCTATCACCAACATGGAACCCTGGTGAAGGTCCATAAATTCCCTATATTTCTTATATCTTAGTGTCTATAGAAATAAGTAATCATAGAAGGCCATTTAGAAATCCTTCTAGATCATAACATAATTCTAACTAGCTCAGGTCACAACTTCCCACCATCATTTGGCAGAGTCAAGAAACATGTAGGTTTTGATCTTGAACCTATTTTCTAGAGGTGTCTTTAAGTGATTGAATATAGAACTCATGACATCCATCCACGACTCAACAACCTGAGGGCCACCATCCCCTAATAATGTAGGTGGATGCTGTTACTATAATTCTCATGTCAATTCCACCATAAAAGAGGCAGCTCGTGGAGCTCCCTAAATGGACTACATAAAGCATAGGAAAATATCTCAAAATTGAGTATCGATTCCCAATTTAGATATTGTAGGCAGTTCCACAAGTGGCACTATATGAGGTAATACTGGTGGATTAGGGAACACCACCTTCATATCATGTTCATCACCACTTTCCCAGCACTCGAACCAAAATCTTCATGATGGAATATTTCTAAAATTTCTAAACACATTCCTCAGAACATAATTTTATAACCAAACAGATCACAAAATAAGAAATAGGATAGGTATAATTCTTTCCTATACAAGATTCAACACTCATAATATTTATCATAAATTCAGGTCTAGATAATTCTGAAATATCATTAGAGTAACAATATACACTCTATAATACCCATTACTAAGGTTGAGTCAGGGTCAAGGTCCTATATCACATCATAAAGATCCCGGTATATATAGTTTTGATTTCAAGGTATAGAGGAAAACACCCTTTACTTTGAAATTGGTATCCCCATTTACTGGAAATTGTTATTTATTTTCCAAGGATAAACAAGTTTATATATGTTATATACATATATACATTTACCATGGTCTAGTTAGATTTGTTACCATTACCAATTTATAGAGTACTTTCTTTATAAATTTCAATTGGTACATTATGTAACTGCAACCAACCTCCATGATGGTTCAATTATATGGATTACCATTCCCAATTTAAAGAGGCCCATGAATTATATAAATTTAAATCAACAACCATTTTAATTTCAACCACTAACATTTCAACTCATGCAACCCATGGTCCATGACTCAAACATGCCATAACTAGTTAAATTAAATTGACACCATAAAGCTATATAGGAAAATTTATTCAGGTTTATGATAAAACTTTAAATAACCAATTACATATCTCCCTGTAAGAAAATCTAGTGCAATTCAAATATAACTATCAAGGCACTTTCAACAACCACAAGCAATATAGGCAATGAAAGCAATGATATGCACCTATATGGAATGTCATAATGTATGACATGTGGATCTCTATGTTCCTATGATGATGCATGTACATTAATTCCTTTCCTTATTAGGCTAAGGATAAAAGATAAATCCATAAATGTCACATCATAAAACCAGTGCGTCACCCAATGGTGACTTCAATATAACTATAAGGAGAAAAATACAGAACAACACCGCATCCTAGGAAATTTGGTTTTTCTCTGTATGTAGGTTTGATACTTCCAAGAGAAGGTTTATTAATAATTTAAAACACTTACTAATCTTCTATCTAACCATTCCCAAATAGTAATAAAAAAGAAAAATAATGAATTTGATACCACTTTGTAGAATTGCGAGTCCGGTTCACTGATCAGTAACCAAAATTGAGGGCCACATGACATCAAGTGTGCCTCCCCATACCTTAGAGGTTTCCGATTAGCAGAAAGGGCCTAGGGTGTGTCTATGGGGAAACTATTACCTATAGTAAGAGTGGAGAAAAATGGTATTTAATAATAGGAAAAATAGTGGAAACTGAAAAAAATAGTGATGAAAGGATACATATAGATAATAATAAAATACATAATAAATAACCCAAGTCATGTACAAAATTATGATCATATCATGATACTCTATAAAATGGGGGAAAATAATGGGATACATAGTAATATACATATACAACATTCTATAACAAAATATAATAGAAAGGTTCCAAGACAAATCTAATAGCATCATGAGCATAAGCTCGGTTCTCTGCTCTTATACTCAATCCTAGTAAGACAATCAAGAATTCATACCCAAACCCTTGCCTTTGTCCCTACCTACAACCAATAAATCTATTCGGGTACCAATAGGTGGCTCAAATAGGCTGTGGGATATACTCAGTAGGCCACCACCAATGGCATCTAGAAATATCTAGTAAGTGGATATAAAATGGAAGTGTGTAGATATAAGATGAAAAGTAAAAATTTGAATTGCAAACAGTTTAGCTCTAGTCCCCATAGGACACCAGACTGACACTACCTACTTTAGCCTAAGCCATAATACCTCTGAACATGTCACCATATATATATATATATGTATAAGTATAAGTGTATATATATATATACATATGTATATATATGAATTATATACATGGTGACTTTTATAGCCATATATATAGATACTGATACTATCCAGGACTCAAGGTGTAACTCAAACATCCTTGCATAGTCATAAAGTCTCATGTTGTATATAGGGTACTAGAACAAACATTCTATTAGGGATACATATGTAATCATATTCACCAACCCAATGAGCGAAGTGAAACGTCATGTCCAACAACTTTTAGAGGAATGTGAGACAACATTCCCACCATTAAATAAATGACACAAGATGCCATTCCCAACATCACACATCAAGGGAGCATGAAGCATCTTGTCCAACACCAGCCTCAACCATGTCTCAATGTCCATTATACATTGAATAGAAATAATAATGATAATCCATCATGTATATAGTGCTTTATCATAATCCTAGTATTGGATTCCAACCATTTAACATTTGATTAGACAAGGGATAACCCATAATTATTATAAAGGGCACATGATATGGTTATACCATTCACTTTTATTTAATTTAATTAATATATTTCAATTTAATTATCAAGTAAATTCCACTTAGAAGGTGGGTTGGTCCCATTATCATTTACAAGTTCAAGAACATTCAATAAGCACACCCAAGGGGTGGTGTTTATCGAAAGGTATGTCCTCCAACCACAATAAGGGTCAACAAGGAATTTATAGCATGGACAAAAATATTACTAAGATAAATTTATGATTTTAAGGTAATGTGTGGAAGGTATGGAATTTCTCCATCACGATGCATTATATAAAGTGATAAGACTTTAGGGATAAATACTAGACCACCTATCTTTTATGATTTCACTACTCATCCATTGTTGGATTTAGATTCAAAGAAGAACAAAAGAATTTAATAAAATATAAAAATTCCCTTAAAATATAGCATATTATATTTCATATAAACAACACTAAATATATTGAGATAAACCATGAAAGGAAGTAAGTGGATCAAATCTCTTACCATTATCTATCTAATTCAACTAACGATATAAGAATCAGAGACTGAATAGAGAACCTAGCTCAAATCCTGGTTGGAGAAAGATGGAGAGATCCATTAGTTGGTCAAGGTGATTCATGTGAAATGGGATGAACAAGGAGGGAGGTAAATTAAAAGGAATGAGGGGGAAAAAGTAATTTCACACAATTTTAAGAGGCACATGGTTTTTCAATCCGTGATCCTAAACCATGCATCACCACTAGTTAAGTGGCACTAAGAGTGTAACCTCTTTCAACTAACTAGAGGACCCCACATGACCGTGAAGCCTAAGGTTCATGGTTTAAACTAATCACATGCCTCTATATAGTTTAATAAATCACCATGTATGGTTGAGAAGCATGGTTAGAACTAACCATGATCTAACAGTGTAACCCAGTCATGTTAGGATGGTATAACTCTGAGTATGATATACTCTATAATACCAAACGTAGGATTGAAATAAGAATGAGATTCTCAGATACAAGAGGGGGGGGGGGTGAATTGTAACTTTTAAAAATTCCTTTAGGAAATTTTAGAATGGTTATGTTTAACAAGGTTAAACAAGATAATCCATAAGACCTCTATGAGTACTAAATACTTGCTAGATTCTAGAATAGTGATTCCTAAAATGAAACTTCACAAAAGTTACAAAGATTAAGATTCTACCTTAAAGCGTATAGAATCTAACTATATTAGAGCACAAGTAAGGAAGTATAAGAAAGTTATACTTTCCTTAACAAAAAAAATGTAGCGGAAAAACAAGTAGTAAAACTACAAGTAACAAACAATAACTCTTTTAACCCAAAGAGAAGGGTATCCAACAACCTTGGATAAAGGTCCTTTGATTTATACTTTCAAGAAAGTCTATCTTACCCACCCCAGGGTAAGCCCTAGATATGAAGATCGGAGTCTATCTTGCTATCCCCTCAAGCCCTCAACTATTAGGTAGTCGAAACCTCTGTCTTCCTCAGCAAGGAATCCCTCAACTTCAAGGTGTTGGAACCTCTGTCTTCCTATCCCCGGAAGCCCTCGATTGTAATCAGCAACAATCGGAGTCGCACGAAGCATGTCTGCATGAAGCAAAGTTTGAATAAGTAGTTCAAACTTTCTACATGAATCTTTGAGAGTTGATAAGAGCCTCTCTCTCTAGAAATCACTTCAGGAAGTTCTGATCACCAAAATTCCAAAAGTTGTGAGCACGTTCAAATGAGCTCCTATTTATAGGCGAAACTCCAATGGTCAGATCCCTCCTCCAACGGTCATATTTCTCCTTGAATTTCGGAGGGACCTGTACACATGTCACTTAACCAACAGTTAGTCAATAACTGAAAGCACGACATCATTTTTTAATGAAACTAGTGTATGAATAAGCAAAATTAAAGTTCGGAATGTAAGCAAAAAAAAGTTTGGAGTCTAACCAAAATGAAATTTGAAGTCTATAATAAAGATATATTCAGATTCTATTTTGTAGGAATTCAGAGTCGAACTTAGTAGAAGTTTGGATTCAAACTAGTAGAAGTTTGGAGTCGAACTCATAGAAGTTCGGAGTTGAACTAGTAGAAGTTCAGAGTCCATAATTCGGAGTGTAACCTTATAAGAGTTCATATCCAAAATTTGGAATGGAACTTCATTAGAGTTCATATCCAGAATTTGGAGTGGAACTTCATTAGAGTTCTTATCCAGAATTCAAAATAGAACATCATTAGAGTTCTTATCCAGAATTCAAAATGGAACTTCATTAGAGTTTGTATCCAGAATTCAGATCCTAAAACAGAATGCTTCATATATAAGTATTATATGATTCCGAGGTTTTTTAGGTATGAATCTGATTTTTATACTTAAGAAAAATATTGATATGAGAAATAAAAAAATGGTAGGGGTAAATTCCTTTGGAAAATAAATTTCCCTTATAGAAGTAAAATATGTATTTGCTTATGTATAAGGTGTTTGTGATTTTCAAAACAAGAAGGAACAGAAAAGTCATAAGGAAAACCTTATTGACTCAACAATCTCCCCCTTTTTGGAAAGCACAAAAAAACCTTCGAAAAATAATATAAGGACTTTGAAAAATTTCTTTATACTTTGAAATTAAAACTTATCTCCCTTTGTTCATGGATGATGATGAATACAACTAACCCCCCCTTAGGCTTAGGAACTCTAAGGATTGTATTTTGGATTTGCAGAATGGAGTTTTCATTATCATGGGAATGAAAAACTTCGTAATAAGAAACTCCCCCTTACTTAAGGATAGTTCTTAACTTAGAAATTTTTCTTCTCCCTTTTAGATTTTTCCTTCTCCCCTTTTGAGTAGTTCTTTTTTCCTTCTCCCCCTTTGTTATTTTTAAAAAGAATTTTAGGGAATGGAAAAGAAATATGGTACGTGAAATATTAGTAAAGACATGCAAGGAAAACAAGCAACTATAGTTCTATTATAATTGGAAGAATTTTTACAAGGAAGATCAAATGCAAAAAAAGATCAGATTGAGTCTATTTTTCTTCCTTTTACTTTGGGATCAGCTTCTTCAAGAGGGTTTTCAGCTTCTTCAGATCTTTCTAATCCTCCTCAGATTACTTCTCCAAAGCTGTGATCCTTTCTTGTTGAGATTTCAAGACTTCTGCCTGAGCCTTAATGTCCTCTTCTTGTATCTTCTGTAACTCATCTTGCTTTTGCAGCTTCTCTTGAAACTCAATCCGTAAATCTCTTTCCCCTTTCCAGTTCTGAGCAACCGAGTTAAGCTTTTCATTCAAATCTCTGACCTGTTGATTCTGAGAATTTTGCTCAATGGTCATCTTATCCTGAAAATTCTTAATCTTGGAATGCTCAGTGTCAAAATAATCTTTAACATAATTCTGAAAATGATCAAACTCATCCAAGTCATCATCAACTTTCTTAGACCACAAAGTGATTTTTCTGCATGATTTTCTATGAACATCATAATTGATAAGGAAATTTCCATGATCTGCTTCAATCTTCACACACTTATCCATCACCATAGATAAGGATTATGACTTCTGATTCATACTATGTTGAAGCATCTAGAATCTGGGTTCTATGGTGGGAAAGATTAGAATGTTGTCCACTATCTTTTTCAAAGATTCAACAACAAATTCATGGCCCAGTGCTGATGATTCTGAATCAGACACTTTTTTTTGGGATTTTTCTTCTTCAATTTCCACCAAATTCCTTCTAGAAGAACCACTAACCTCTTTATTTCTTATAACATATTTTTTTGGGGTGTCCATAAGAATTTTCTTCCCCTTATCAACTTTCAGAACTGCCTCATTAGGAGATTATTTCTCCCTTCCAGATACTTGAACAATCTTATCTTCATCTGGTTTCTCTTTCTATGATCCTTCTTCAAGAAAATTATTCTCAAAGCTTTCTTCCTTAGATAACTCATTTTCTTTTTCTTCTTCCTCGACATCATCTCTTTTACCATCTTTGTCACCTCCCTTTCCCGGAGTGATAGGCTTTGAGGTCTTGGCCTCAGAAGTTCGGAGTGGTAGTTTTTATAATAGGCTTGCTTTCTCTTGATAATCTTCCACTTGTTTAATCAGGCCATCAAGATCACCACTTCCTTCTTCTACTACATCTTCTTCTTCTTCTAATTCCTCATCTTATTCAACTCTTTCAACAACTTCTTTCTCACTTGTTTTTTTCCAGATTGAAGTAATTTTTCTCGGGGGTCTCTGGTAATGGTTGAACATCAAAGGTTTCCGGGACGTGAATCTTCTCAGAATCTACTTCTGTATCTCTCAAAAGAGATTGTACAACTTCAGCTTGAGACAAATTCTTCTTAATCTTATTTTCTTTGGCCTGTTTCTCTAACTCATCCACAACTTTTTCTCTTAAGGACTTAGCCTCAGCAGGGTCCAATCCGAACTGTGGACCCCCTTCCTTCATCTTCTCCTTATCTTCTCTCCATTTAGCAGCCACCTCATCTGGATAGGCTTTTTGTTTTTTCTTCTTGGGAGGTGCGGATTGGGTTTCCTTAGCTTTGGGGTTCTTTTCTTTAGCAACCACTTGCTTCAGCTTGCTCTTCTTCCCTGCCTTCTTAGATGGTTCTGCTTTCTCTATATTTTACAGAACAGATTTTGGATCCTGCTTTGGAAGATCGTAGAACTCACCTGACTCTTTTGAAAAACTAGCTTTCATCCTCTTTAAAGTGTCATCACTTATCAGCATCATCTTACAAATTCTCAGCTTGTAAGTGCAAGAAACCTTGAACGAATCTAGACACCGAATAATAATCTTGGAGATAAGAGCAGGATACATAATAATTTGGGCTTTCAAAGTCCCATTCTTGATGTTCTGAACTGTAATAAGAACATGCCTCATCAAATTGATCTTTCTTAGATTTACCAAGAAATCCAAGATGTAAATATCACCCTTCTTTAGGTTATCCTTATCTCCTCTTCTCGGAACGAAAAACCTTTGAACCCACAACTGCAGAATCCAGTTGTTGGTTGAGAGATGAGAAATATTTGCTGTTTTATCATCTTTAAGTTCGAGGCATTCCATTACCTTCACTTTGCTGAAACTACCTTACACATCCGGTAGCTTATGTGAACAAAACTCTGCTTCACCATCATATGATAAACCCACCAAGCTCGCAGCCTTGGTGTAATAAATCTTGTAAGTCTTACCATAGATTTTAAAAGAGAATTTTTCTCTGCCATCTTCTTCATAGAAGGAAACATACTCATAGAATTATACAAGTAAATCTGTATAAACAGCATCCTGATCCCCTAGTTTGGATATGCAAAAATCTTCCCAACCATTGAGTTTTATATTCTTTGAAATTAGAGAATCATACTCACTGAAAAAATCTGGATAGACTAACCTATCCCTTAGAATAACCATTTTGAGATTGGATTCAAAGAAGACATATCTTGGGAAGTAACTTCTACAGACATTCAGAATGGAGGAGCACTGAAGGATTCAGAATGGGATTTAAGAACTGAGGCAGAGTTTCAGCACACGAGAGCTTGAAAATGATGTGGGATAACAAATGGGGGTTCCATTTATATAGGCGATGGAGCTGACCTTTGAACTTACAAAACAATCTAACGATTGAAAATCTCTCTGATCTGATCTGACAGTTGAAAACATACCTGTAAGGAAATCTTGAATTTGATCTTTTGAGGTTTTAAAAATAAATTTGGATTTAAGAAGAAACAAATCAAAAAAAATTTAAAAGAAAAAGAAACTACCAGCAACTAAAAATGACTACGAAAACTTGAGCAAGTAAGTCATACCTTTCGGATTGTCTAGGAAGTTTATTCGTAATAGGTGATATTCTTCTTGAAGAAAATTTGACTATGAAAAAAAATCATCATGAAAAACTCACTACAAAAAATATGATTACGAAAATTCCCATTACGAAAATTATCATTACGAAAATTTTCATTATGAAAATCCTCAGTACGAAAACTTCATTACGAAAATTTCCAGTATGAAAAATTCATTACAAAAATTTCCAGTACAAAAACTTCATTACGAAAATTTCTAGTACAAAAACTTCATTACGAAAATTTCTAGTATGAAAACTTCATTATGAAAATTTCCATTCCGAAAATTTCATTACAAAGATTTTCAAAAAACAATTTATTACAAAAATTTTGAAAGAATAATTATGAAAAATTTCGAAACACTCATTACGATTTTTTTTAAAGACTCATAAAAAATTTACTCCCCCTATGAAAAGGAGTTTATTACTGTAAGGAGAATGTTTACTATGAGTATAATATACTCTATAATACCAAATGTAGGATCGAAATAAGAATGAGATTCTTGGATACAAGAGGGGGTTAATTGTACCTTTTAAAAATTCCTTTAGGAAATTTTAGAATGGTTATGTTTAACAAGGTTAAACAAGATAATTCACAAGACCTCTATGAGTACTAAAGACTTGCTAGATTCCGGAATAGTTATTCCGAAAATGAAAATTCACAAAAGTTACAAAGATTAAGATTCTACCTTAAAGCGTATAGAATCT
This sequence comes from Viscum album, assembly GCA_963277665.1. NCBI lineage: Eukaryota > Viridiplantae > Streptophyta > Magnoliopsida > Santalales > Viscaceae > Viscum > Viscum album. Next base: position 159,113,401 of record OY728137.1, read on the forward strand.
AACTATATCAGAGTACAATTAAGGAAGTATAAGAAAGTTATACTTTCCTTAACAAAACAAAATTTAGCAGAAACAAAGTAGTAAAACTACAAGTAACAAACAATAAATCTTTTAACCCAAAGATAAGGGTATCCAACAACCTTGGATAAAGGTCCCTTGATTTATACTTTCAAGAAAGTATATCTTACACACACCAGGGTAAGCCCTCGATATGAAAATTGGAGTCTGTCTTGCTATCCCCACAAGCCCTCAACTATCAGGTAGTCATCACCTCTGTCTTCCTCAGCAAAGAAGCCCTCAACTTCAAGGTGTTGGAACCTTTGTCTTCCTATCCCCAGAATCCCTCGATTGTAATCAGCAATAATCGGAGTTGCATGAAGCACATCTGCATGAAGCAAAGTTTGAACAAAATATTCAAAATTTCAGAACGAAGCTTTGAGAGTTGATAAGAGCCTCTCTCTCTAGAAATCAATTCAGGAAGTTCTGATAACCAAAATTCCAAAAGTTGTGAGCACGTTCAAATGAGCTTCTATTTATAGGTGAAGCTCTAATGGTCGGATCCCTCCTCTAACTGTCATATTTATCCTTGAATTTCTAAGGGACCTGTACATGTGTCACTCAACCAATGGTTAGTCAATAACTAAAATCATGACGTTGTTTTGTAATGAAAAAAGTGTAAGCATAAGCAAAAATAAAGTTTGTAATGTAAGCAAACAAAAGTTTGGAGTCTAAACAAAATGAAATTTGAAGTCTATAATAAAGAGATATTCAGATTCTTTTTTTTAGGAATTCAGAGTTGAACTTAGTAGAAGTTCAGAGTCAAACTAGTAGAAGTTCAGAGTCCATAATTCAGAGTGGAACCTTATGAGAGTTCGTATCCAGAATTTGGAATGGAACTTCATTAGAGTTCATATCCAGAATTCGGAGTGGAACTTCATTAGAGTTCTTATCCAGAATTCGAAATGGAACTTCATTAGAGTTATTATCCAGAATTTTAAATGGAACTTCATTAGAGTTTGTATCCAGAATTTGGATCCTAAAACAGAATGCTTTATATCTAAGTATTATATGATTCCGAGGTTTTTTAGGTATGAATCTGATTTTTATACTCAAGAAAAATATTGATATGAGCAATGAAAAAATGGTAGGGGTAAATTCCTTTGGAAAGGAAATTTTCCTTATAGAAGTAAAATATATATTTTCTTAAGTATAAGGTGTTTGTGATTTTCAAAACAAGAAGTAATGGAAAATTCATAAGGAAAACCTTATTGACTCGACAATTCTACCTTTCCAAAATCAGAAGATCCGATCTCTAAACAATCCCTAAATTCTCCCAAAATCTCCCACAACCTCTTAGTAATTTTTATAAGGATAGAAATAATTTTTTTAAATGAAATTTATAAGGTTATTACCTCATGATAAAATTTGGGATGTTGTATAATCCCTATATGGTAAAGACTTACTACCTCAAGTGTGTCGATTCCAAATGCTAATAGCCATCACTGAACTATGTCCATGCACTAAAAATCCATAGATATAATCACAATTCATCATAATCAGGATTATAGAATTAAGATTCAAGAAGGATAACATGACACGGGCTTTGAGATAGATCAACTCACCCAATGAGATCTTTTGCCAATGGAATATCTAGATATGTTCAAGGAATGGATAGAAATTCTCAAGATCCGATGTATATCCATTAATAAAACAAGTATTCTATATTATATCATAATAAAATACATAGATATATGATTCATCTCAAGAGAAGGAGAGAATTCTGGCTATCACAGATAAAAATTACCATTTGGGATCCAATGGATTGATGCAAGATTGAAACACCAAATAGATGGGAAAGAGAAATACAATTCCATTAAAAGGGGATCCTAGGGATGTTCAATATGAATATAAGTCAAATAAATAGAATTATATTTCAAAAAGGTGCATTAAAATAAAATTAGGGAGGTGATATTAATGATTGGGAATTATGGGAACCATTGGCTGGCCGATAACTATAGGAAGAATCCTAGGTTACTGCCTTAGACACTAGGTGGCTGATGAAACCTAAGTTTATCCCATGATTCTTCCACCTCTATTGAATAGCTGGTGAAACTTTATTGGCTATCCAATAGCACAACAATTGCTACAAGATGCTGGTTGGTTCCCCCTAACTACTTTTCTTCTAATATTCAACTTTTAAAAGTACAAACATGCCTCAAAAAGCTTTAAAAACACAACCAAGATGTGTTAAAATTAAAATTAATATACCTATTAATTTTTGGGATGTTAAAAATATCCCTCTGTATAGAATTCTCATCCTTGAGAAGTGTATTTAAAGGTATTTCTATAGAAAATCATGCTACTACGCATGAACATCTGACTATAACTCCCAACTCTCCTTTTGGATTCATTCATTCCACCACAAAACCCAAACAAGTGGTGCCGTATTACCATGAAACACTTCATCACTTTGGTCTATAACCCAAACTGGTCTCTCTATAAATGATTCATTTGTTTCCAATTCAATGTCCTCATTGTTGATCGCATGTGTAAGATCAGGCTCATACCTCCGAAGTTGAGATACATGGAACATGTTATTCACAACTTGATACTATGGAGGGAATTCTAATTAGTAAGTCACTATTCTAATAGAGTTGATGATCTCAAACAGTCCCACAAACCATGATTCTAACTTCCTCTATTTTTTGTAAATGTAGATGCTCTAACCAAGGTGATACCCATAAGAAAACCTGATCACCCACATAAAACTCCAATGGTCATCACCTTTGGTCAACATATGACTGATGCCTACTTTGATTGGTCAATAACCATTTTTGAATCTACTACACCCAATCAGAGGTCTCTTACACTATACTTGTCCTGAAAACAACTACTTCACCTACCTTATTCCAACACAATGGTGAATGAAATGATTGATCATAAAGAGCCTCAAATAATTCCATTTGAATCAAATATTAGTAAATGATATTATACAAAAACTTTTCCAATTCTAGATTATCATCCCACACTCCATCGAAAACTAGGTTTCATGCCCGAAACATATCCTCTAGAATTTGGATTGTCCTATCTAAATTCCCATTAGTCTGTGGATGATACACCATACTTAGCTTCAACTAAGTACCCATCACCTTATGAAATCCTTGATAAAACCATAATGTTAAACGATCATCCTGGTCAGATACTATGTTGGTAGGCACTCCATGTAGTTGTATAATCTCTTGCATATAGATATTTATGAACTCATCAATAGGACGAGTCTTTCAGATTGGTAAGAAATGTTCCACCTTTATCAACCAATAAACTATAACCCACACAACATCTCAAACTCTTGAGGTACAAGTAAACCACTTAACAAATTCCATTGACACCTCATACCATTTCTACACTAGTATTGAAAGAGGCTAAAGAAAACCACCTAGTCCCTGACGCTCGACCTTAATCCTATGACATGCAAGACAACGAGAGACAAAAATGGTGATTTCCATATTTATACTTGGCCATTAGAACCATCATCTGATGTCAAAATACATCTTCATTGATCTTGGGTGCACTTCCCACTATGAATCATGAGATTCCCTCATAATCTCTTCCCTCATAGAAGTAAGAACCACCACTCTTTGATGAACTTAGATCACCTCATATCCATATAAAGACTATACTATAATTGTGTTATTCCCCACTGACCATTACCTCATCACTAAGTACTTGAGCTCTAACTCCTAGCTAGCTTTCACCCAGTCCACTAAGGTATACATGATAACTAAGAGGAACATGCCATCAACCCTTGATCCTTAGATGGACCCACAATAATTCATCTAAAAAGATCATAAACTTCCACATTTTTATGACATGGTCACCATCCACAATACTTCATCCTATAATGGGATTTCGTACACTCACTTTTCTAGAACCTTTCCTCTTGGGTTTAACATTTCATGGGGTTCATCTCATGAAATATTTGACAAGAAACCCATTATCCTCAACCTAAGGTACTAAATTCTGAGTCTTAAATCACTAATGAATTAACAAATCATACTTGATATATCCTATTCTTTACTATCATCACTATCCAAACACAAAGGTCACCAAAATGAAAAAATAAATTCATCCATAGATTCAAATTGAACCACTACAATAGTCTCTAACTGCTGAACCACACATCCCAAGGGATCACAAAGTTTAACCATGATCCACTTGCAAAGGCACCAAAATGCATTATCTTAATCCAAGTATACCCCATCAAGACATTATAGTTAAACCATTTTCTTCCAAGGGAACTTATCCATGTGAAGGTCCCACTTCATTTTTGAATCATCTCCATAACTATGGTGGTTCAATCAAGACAAATCGATCAACTAAAAATTTATTAAAAAATAACATGGTTGTTATAAACTTCTTCATGAAATTGACACAAGTTCAATGGGAAACAATGGCATTCCATTATATTCCTCTACACAATACACCAAGAATAGCTCCAGAGACTAACAAAATATCTGATCCTAGGTTATTTTATGAAGGCACTACCCATCAGAGACACTATAAACCATAATTAATGTTCTCGAAGTAACTAACTAATAAAATTGCATACCAATGTCAACCACACACTTGAAGTCCATTCTCTAGCAATACTATTGAAAACCCAAGGTTCTCCAAACCTTGTAACTCCAAAATTAAAAGGAATTCTAACATACTTCTCAAAACTATATATCTTTTATAATGCTTAAAAACCACCATGTATTTCTTGTTTTCTATCATTCCAAGGAAAAACCAATGTATCATATCAATCCATGGTTTAGATTTAGTTTCCAAGATGAAAAAACAAGTTAAAACTTATTAAGAAATTTTATAGGGGCCCTTTAATGGTCAGAATGTTGGGTTCAATTTTTGAACCACTATAGGTAGTAGCAATTCAATTACTAGTTGGTCTAAATTATCAAATCATCTTCAAACTATCCCTAAGGCACTAAATTACTCACTGAGATGACACTCTATAACACTAACATACCACCATATTAGCTAGTTGGTCATCCCCAAACTGATTGAGCATAGACACATAAGGGTTTTTAAACCTAGTACACACACTACTACACACCTAAAACCACCACTACAACATACTTGACACTCGAGATAAGGATAAAAACTTATTTTTACACCTCCCAAGGCTCACAAAACTAGATTTTTTCACTAATTGTTAAATAAATAATGTCTTCTAAAAATAGACATCATATTTAAGATACTACTAGTCTGACTCTCACACCTATAAACACTTATCAATGCTATAGGGTGATATCACACATCGACCCATATAACCTATGAGTCTTTACCCAAAAAATACTCCACCGTCACAACTACAGAAGGGGTTCTTATCTCACTCAAGGTTTACAGAATCATATACATCCCAAAATACCACTCTACTCACTTTAGATAGAGTCTCACATTCATTACATGACATACTATAATCCAACCACCATGGGTCCACTACTAGTGTAATATCCAAGCCAAACCAGTTGAACACTTCCAAGACTATTCCCTATGGAGGCTATTTATTGAACCACATATTCATAAAATTTCCAATCGATCTAATCTAAAACAAAAAAACATTCCATTTAGACAAAATTCACATCAATTATAATAACCAGATGCATTCAAGATGGTCCAAAATGCATATTATAAAACTCATTTTAAAAGTTCCAAATGGGTCTAAAAAAATCCTAGTTCAGTAAACTGATCCACTTATAACTTTTTAAGTTATATTTCAAAACACATTTTCAAACAAAAAAATTTGGAAAAACACATTAAAAACGTTTAAATAGATAAAATCCCTTTTCACTTGATAATACATTGAAAACCACAAGTTTTTTTCACCCAAGTCTGGGACCCAATGGAATTAAATGCCCTTTTAAAAACCCAATTCTCTTTTAATTTAAACACATTGAGGAAAACCAAAATTTTTCCCCATTTTTAAGTAATTATATGAAAACCAAGTAATTTACCAAATTCACAATCCAAGTGAGGCCAAAAATCATTTAAAATTATTGATTACATTTTAAAATTATCAATTTAAAATTTTAATCACCACTTATCATTTCAAAATACCTTTAAAACCCAAATCCTTTGAAGACCATTCAACCTGATTTATTCTAAGTAAATTTTATCGTTTAAAATTTCTCAAAAAGGGTCAATAATAAAAGACATACTAAGGTAAAAACACACATAATAATAACTACCTACTCAATGATCAAGTCTATGTCATAAATACCTACACGTTAGTCAAAATCACACATACAAATATCAAAGTATATCATGATCAGGTTCAAATAATTAACTGTAGGAAATAATATATTAGGAATCACCACACACAAAAATTATAACTAGCACACAATTATTTTAACTGCTATTGATCTCAAGTAATTATATGCATGACATGTGTACCTATATTCCTACTCATGATGCACGAACACACCCAAATCCAAAAAATCATAACACTAAAATCATGTGCATCACTAGAGATGAAATAGATCAATAGTAAAAGCATGAACCAAAATAATAATCCAATCATTAGTAACTCAAAGTTCTACTACACATGAGTTATCCAGGAACACGTGTGACATCCCTACCCAAGTTCCACATAACCTATCTCCTCTCCACCATTCATGAATAAAGAAAATAATAAAAACCTCCTCTAATACCACTTTGTAATACATTAGCTCAAATCACCTGGTTTGGGCCAGAGATATACATGACCTCATGTATGCCTCCCTACACGTAAGAGGATTATAACTAATGGTGAGGGTCTTAATAGTGCCATGGGGAGACTATACCATTAGTAATAAAATACATACACCATAATCATAAAAAATTATAAATAAACATTCCAAAACAACACAATAGAAACTAAAGGAATCTATTATGTTATGAAAAATGGAAACCAAGTCATATGATGTAAACTAAAGACCCAAAATGTGGTAGATCAATCAATATATGATAACTTAAGAAAATAATTAAAAATATGGTAGAATTAGTCTGGAGTCTATTTTGACATCGTCTCCACACTCCAAGCTCTACCTTCTTAGCTCCATAACATAGGGCCCTTTCCCTTATCTAGATCCCTGACCATGAAATTTACATGTGTATTGAGATGCTCATGAAGGGAATGAGTATAAACCTAGTAGGACAACACTAATACATCTTTAACAATAATTTCACATGTATATAAAAATGTATTCTATGATGGAAGTAAATGCATAATAAGTAACTAATCATAATCCATGCGATCGTGCACTAAGTAGGTTTTCATGAGTCCCAATAATACCTATTTTGGATTAATTATATAAGGAGTGTCTCATAAATTTTCATATATTTGATTAGGTCACAAGGTCAACACATGTATTGGATCAATTTCCACATCCAATCAATCCCTAGGTGAGGCCATAGGCTGTTGCAACCTTAGCTAAATCCTGGGTTAGGCCATAAGGTCTCTATACCCCTGCCTCTACTAGGTGAGGCCATAAGGTCATTGTACCCCTAGATCATCGTTGGATCAGGATAAAATACTGTCATACCCCATCATCTGTCTCAAGTCATGCCACAAGTCCATTGTACCCCTACCCTATCTCTAGGTTCCATCATCATCATTATCGCATGCTTCACTAACACATGCTCCCCCTATAGGGATAACCACACCATGATGATCCACCTATCAATTTGATACCAAATAAAAAACCACAATTGGAAAAAATTTAAATACAACATGGAATATCATATAATGTAACAATAATATCACATAATTTATAGGTCTCATAGGACACAGACACACACCATATGAAAATCACATCAAGCGTAGGTATCATGGTCCACACACACACACACCATATTTCAATAAAATTAATTGTAGATCTCATGGGATACACAAAAAAACACACACCAAGGATACCATATAACACAATGGTTATCATGATTATGCACACACACATTCTAACCATTCCAATCAACTTTATACAAAGGCCATATATGGAAAGGAATTCCCACTTGAAGTGTGTTGATGTAAAATGAAAAGATACATCATCAAACCACATACACACACTAATTATCCATAGAAAAAATATTAGTTCATCATAATTGTGATTCTATAATTAATATTCAAGAATAAGAACATGACATGGGCTTAGAGATAGATTAACTTAACCAATGAGATCTGCTGTCGATGGTAGATCTAGACCCATTCATGTAAAGGATATAAATTATCTAGATATAATTTGTATATATAAATCAAACAATAATTCTCTATTATATAATAATAAAATCCATAAATCTAAAAAAAATATCTCATATATTTGATTTATCTCAAGAAAAGAATAGGATTCAGGCGATCATGGATAAAACTTACCATTTGAGAGCTAACATATCAATTAAATCTTGAAATTACAAAGAGAGTGGAAAGAGATTAAATTACATAAAAAAGTAGCTCCTAGGTCCATTATATATGAATGGAAGTTGAATAAAGTGAAGAGGGTGTAAAAAAGGTGCATTAGAACAAAATTATAGAGGTTCCCTTAATGATCGGGCCATCTGGTCACCATCATCCATGAAGCGGTTTCCAACCGGCTAGACGATAACTATAGACAAAATCCTGGGATATTACCTCATCCACCGACTATCCGATAACTATATATTGGATAGCTAGTGGTACCTAGGTTCTTGGGATTCTTCCACCTCTACCATCAATCTAGTGGCACACCGGAAGCTCCAAACTGCTAGCTAGTTCCCCCCTAACTCCTTTTCTTCCAATATCTATCTTCCAAATTACCAAACAAGCCACAAAATATAAAAAAAACAATCAATATATGATGAAATTAAACTTAATATAACTTTTAATTTCAATGAAATTACAATATTTCACATCATCTCCACTTTACTCTAATGACTTTGATGAATTGATATTTTCTGAACCTGTTAGGAAAGACTTTCACATCTCATCATCAGAGTTCATGGAACTCATGAACCTATGCAATTTATTCACCTACTATGGAATTAAATTTAGTATCCAAAATCTTCCCGTTTCATCTAATTAAATCCTTCCTATAGAACATGAATGATTCCTGATTACATGAATAAGATGATCCTCCTTAGAATTCCAGCACTCAGACTCTATTGTGATGCATTCATTGGATTGATCCCATCTAGCTATTTCCACCAGAATCACCTTATAGTGTATCCAAACCATCTAAAAAACTTCTATTTACCTGATACCTTGAGACTCCTATCAAGATTCCATTAAAATGATGCTTTTACTTTCATGTAATTGACATTAGATTCCTAAATCTAGAAGTCCCATGGTGTTGATGTACTATCTCTTTACAAGTCACCAAGTGTAACTTTTCAAGATTCCAACACTTAACTTAGAAAATATTTCTCAAACTAAACCTAGAAATATCCTTATTGAGAGTTGTGTTCATTGTTTGAGTCTAACAATCTCCCACTCAAAAACTATTCCCATACTCACACTAAAGTCCCACTGGTCAACTTTCATTCACCCTCCTTCTGCAGTAACTACATGGTTATCCTCCATGATTATTCTAATTATCTAAGATCCAAAAAAATAAATACCTACTTAGATCCTCAAAACCATGATTTACAGTTTCATTAAATTCATGAAACTCATCTTAATGCCTCCATGGAATCACTCCAAAGAAAATAGGAAGTTTTCATCCTTAGACTTTGTTGAATTTTTATCAACAAGATATGTCGTGTGCTAGGTCCATGGCCTCACCCTTCTATAATTCTACATTTGGTACTATGATATATAATATTTTTCAATCCAATATCTTGTTAGTACATTAAACACTAGTGAAATAATCTCAACCAATCACTATTTGAAACTTTTGGAAAGTTTGATGTCATCGGCATAATGAACTCCCAATGAACTTTTGATCAATGTAACCAATATATCCATGAACCTTTAATCCCACTACATCCAGCCATATTTTTGACCATTTAAGGATACCAAATCAATTTTAAAGGTACTTATAATGATTTAAAATTCTTCCAATGAATGCTTTAATAGATTTATAAGCCCTTGCAAAGAAATGTTCACCCGAACTTGGGGTTATCCTTCCTTCGACTTTAATATGTCCAAAGTCGACATCTCCCATGGAATTTATGGATTGATATAACAACACACATCCAACTTAAAAATATTTGGAGTATCTTTTGAAATATATATCCCCAAACATAAATTTTATCTGTGGAACCATCCTTCTGGTGTTTCAGATTAGTCTTCTCTAACTTAGGAAAACTCAGCCATTAGTCTTTCGGAAGTCCAACTTACTCTATAACCTCTCATATCCCAGGCCAACATATAGTCCAGCTACATCATGGTTCTTATCAATTCATCGATGATTGTAATTTTAATTAAGATGTATTTCTATGAGAGAAACCACCATAACTTTAACACCATAAATGACCACCGAATATTGCACTCACTATTACTAAGTTACAATAAATCTTCATATGAATTATAATTCTCATAATTACTCATCTCCCACTCTAATGTGATCATGAACACCATGTTCAAGACTACATATTCTAATCATATAATCCCTGTCATAAATAATAACACTCATTTCAAATGTCTCATTTTGATTCTTGAAACACATCAATAGACATAAAAACCCTAATTCCCCCTCAGTATGAATTCCCATACCCTTATATAATCTATTATTCTCTCCTTATGAACATATTCCAATAAACCCTATCAACCAGAGGTTTTTGAAACCTAAATTTTTTTCCTTATAGAATCTGACCTTTTGATCCCAATAGATTATCATTGGATTGACTGAATTATCTTTTGAAAACTCTTTCTAGGAACATTAAATTTATTCCCTAATTAGAGATAATGGAAAAATCCCTATGATTACTGTTGTGGCCTTCCAATTCACTATTCTACAACTGAATAACTTCTCTATCAAATGAAATTAAAAAATGTCCAAGAGTAGTAACACCCACATCCTCTAAGATCTATAACTTACACCATTAAATAATCAAACCATGCCTAACCAATTGAAGCACTATCCATTAGAGAAATGAGTTTACATTAAATATAAAAAACTTAAGGGATAATTAGATTCCATTGAAATTTTAATAGTATTACACTAAGTTCCAAATTCCACCCAATGAATGGAACATACCAGATAACTCTTACTGGAAAATTAGTCTTTCAATATTACTAGAATACCTATGGTACCACTTCCATATTCTGGTGACATTCTTCTAGTAACTTGATAGACCACCTAACTATGAAAAACCATCAATCTTCTAACTAATCTCTAAAATTAAACCAAAATGTAACATGCCTCAAGACACCATGCTAGACTGGGAGAATTTTGATATCCTATAATACCTATAGTATTTCCAAGGTTCTTATGATAATGTCCTTGAGGTCCCTTGATAACTGCTCCACCAAACACTCCTACTACCATGGTCAACCACTAAACACTATAACCTAGATTTGATACCACTTTTTGAGGATGAGGGTGTATATTTTTACCACTAGAATTTCCTCCTTCTACTAATCAAGTATAAAAAAACAGAAAACATTAGAAGAATCTACCTCTGATAAAACTGTTAGATTTATAAGGGGATGAATAATTCTTATTAATTATAATAGAAGAAATTTATAAACTAAAAAACCAAATATCTCTATGCATATGATAAACTAAAATCACGTATAAAATTATTTAAATTAAGAACACCGTAAAAATGCATACCTTGCACTGAAGATGACTATGCTATAATAATATCTTCATCTGGTGTGGTTTATGAAGATCATTGAAGTGGTATATGAATGATTACAACCTTCATAAGAATCATCAAGTTTTTATTGAATATCTCATCATATGAGAGGGTTCCTTCTATCCTCTATGACATGCTAGTGCATTAGGCATAAATGAGGTAGTATAAGAGAGCTTCAAGTTTTCATAAAGTTTCAACCAAATTATGGAACACACCCCATGCATCACATGGAAATAGCCTTTTATATATACCCCAAGGATTATCCTTGGGAATTTTTATTATTAACTCATTATTTATAATTTTTGAGTTAATACCTTTGTTCAATTCATGCATTGTATATGAAGTACCATTAGAGTTGTTGATGGTTTTAATTTATTTTAAATCATGGTTGAGAATAATTATAGGTAGTTGATATGATTTTTGAGATTTTGAATAGAGTTTTTGAGTTTTTATAAGAATATTTGATGCGATTTCAAGAAGTTTTGTGAGTGTTTGAAGATGATTTGGATTTTTGGTTGGAGTGGGTTTTTAGCAAATTCTGGTTGCATAAAAATCATTTAACTCTTGTGTAAACATAATGCACTACTGGATAACCATAATTATTTCTATAAAAAAATTATTTGATCTGTGTGTAATGGTAATTCATGTCTATTTAAACATCAAACATTTCATCATAATCATGAGGAAATCTGGTGAGAGATTGAGACATGTATGCATAAACATTGGACATGTCACTATAAAAATCATTTTGGTATCTGTGTAAACATCATTCTAGTTAGTGTAAGCATGAATCCTATCTATTTAAACATAAAGTGAGATATGTAAGAATGAATAAATATCTATATAGATATCATTACTTAGTGAAAATTATAGATTTTTACTGGATTTAAAATGAAGTTTATAGAGTTAAAATTTAATGAAATAAATAAATGGGATAATTATTAAACTGTTTATAATGGATTAAAAAAATATCATTTATAATATGATTCAAGGAGATTCATGTGATAATTTAAAAAATGGAAATCAATTTACATATTTGTTTGTAGTTTTAGGTTTTGTTCAATAGAAAATTGTTAGGTGTATTGAAGATGAGTTTGTTCTCGAAGAATATCTAGATATTATTTCTGAAATTTCAATTTGGGGATGTTGTGTTATTAATAATTTATTATAATAACTTTAAACTATTTTTTAAATTGATTCAAGTTGAGATTTTGAGTTTGGTTATTCAAGATGGTGATTTGATCCGAGTTGAGCTGTTGTGTATTTAAATGTGAAGAAGATGGTGAGTTCAAGATGAAATAGTGAAAAGAAGAATATGGGTAGTATACAAAGTTTACACATTATTTTGTTTGTGAATTATTATTTAATAGTGATATAAGATGGGGAAGGTTCTAAAATTATTTCGTAGGGCTAAAAAATGAGAAAAATAGAAGAAGTTGAATTCTATAGGTGATAAGAGATTAAATAAGATGAGAAAATTATTGATATCACAGTGCTTGAAAATGAGACTAACCGAGTAAGGAAAATGTGAAAATCACTTAATAATATTCTATGGAGAGAGGAATAAATAATGTTGAGTTGAAATTTATATTTTCTAAATTATTTTTAATTATAAAAATTGTGGTTCACGAATATGTTGATATTTCTAAGATAGATAAATAAAGAGTTGGGTGAATTATTTAATATCAAATTAGTGATAGAAGAAGAGTTTTTGATGATCAAAGTTCAAAATCCATCATACAAATCTATTTGATCTTGAGCTATTAGTGTCTCAAAGAAAATATTTTGATTTGAGATACAAATAAACACATATTTTTGCATCAAGTGAGAAAGATATTATTGAATATTTTGGTGGATCATAGAGGACTATCTTCATATACAGTTTCTGAAGCAACTAGACCTAAAACTAGATCTTTCTCATTATAGTTTTATATCAGTGTGTTATTATTGTGAATATTCCCAGTATAGTGTGAATTTATAAAAGAAGAGTGTGATGTTGTAATAATATTTTAATTGTGTAAACTATTATTCTTATAGTAAAAAATACACGGTTAAGGAGACCAAATAACCATGAAAAGGAGTAGGTTTCCCATAAAGGGGATGAACCTTATAAATATCCTCATGTTTATTTATTTTTCATTTTATGATTACATGTGTGAGGTTGAGAATTTATATTTGAGTGGATCAAAATTTATCAAATTTTAGAGGTTTATTTAATTTGAAAGAAATCATAAAAAATGATATCCATTGATTCATCCCCCCACTTATTACTGGAGTAATCCAATCATAGGCACTTTGACTAGTATCAGAGCATGATTTCCTCTATTGAATCCATTTAGGTTCTTATGATGGACAGTCTAAATTCTATTAATAATAGGGGTGTTACTACATTTTATGAAAAAATTTATCATATCTAGAATAATAAGATGTTTCCATATCTTCTATCCCTTGTATTAGAGGTTAAAAATGTTATAGTTGTTGGTTTTATCCCCATCAAAGGTAATAATCCAATGAAATTTGTAGATAAAGTAAATATAGATGTTGATGGTAAGGCATAAAATGTTATTCTAATGTACTTATCAGAAAAGGTCTAAAAAACTGATAAGAATCCAATCATCTAAAGAAATATGGGACAAACTAGAAAGTATCTACAGAGGAAATGTGAAAGTTTAATAGGATAAATTATAGATTTGGAGAAGCTGATTTGATGACATCAAGATGAATGAGGAAGACGACATTGATGATTATTTTATATGGGTAAATTAAATTGTAAGAAATATATGAGCGGTTCATCATAAAATATTCATACCATAATATCTAAATTAATGATTATTTTACAAGGACCAAATTGATGATTATTTTACAAGGGTCAATGATTTTTTTTGGGTTTTAGGGGTTCATAATATGAAACTTTGTAGTGTAATAAAAACCCTTATATATGATATATCCTTGATAAAATCAATATGTAACATAAATTAAGAACAAAAAATATGTGTACCTAAATAGCTAAGGTAGTAGCCTCAATCTTTAATCCCTGATAGAGTATTCTTGATGGTGATCACTAAAGCAACAAACAAAAACTTCCTTCCTTCAAGGGATTACACTGTTCAAAGGATCCCAATTCGCAATTGGAGGATACTCAAACTCTCATAGGGGTAATAGTACCTTATTCAAGAGAGATGAATGAAATTTATATAGAATAAAGTATTGGGAAGATTAAAAATAATGGTTTTTTCCAACAATAAGGACCATGCCCCATTATATATCTATCATTAACACATTTCATTTAATGAAATATGTCAACCATATTCAAAGTATCCATATACAATTATTATTATTGTCATATATTCATTGAATCACATTCAATTTAATATGCAATCCATTTAAAACATCCATAATTGATAATACCATGTGGGTAGATACATTCACCTAATTAATATGGTATTAATACACATATCCAACAATCTACCACTTTAACTAAAATCCATAAGGAATTTGTGTAAAAATACACAACCCTCTATGAATCCATCCAAAACACTTTTGGATATAGTTTCATCAAGAATTATTTATTTTGGAAAAAAATATTTTGTTCAAAACTTTATTTTATACAAGGGCCTAACTGTGTAACCCTATCAGACACAGTAACATTTACAATAAATATAAAATCCCTATTTCAAAGATGCAAGAAAAGAGTAACCTATAACAAATAATCAATATTACTCAAGATACCAATGAGTCTGATGTGATCTATATCAAACATAATCATACCTCTATATGAACATTTCCACCATAGTATGTATCATATTCATCATATATACACCTATATAATCCTTTTTTCCATGACATAAAGTAAAAACTATACATGGAACATGTTAATATTGTATAATCTAACTTATATTTTCTTGATTCTTTGGAATAGACTGGACAAGTTAATGAATACATCACATGTCATTCATCTTATAAATAAAAACATCACGTGTCCCTTATCCAAGTAGTTATACACAACATATATGAATCAAATAATATTTTTCATTCATTTCCTTAGTCTAATTCAATCAAGGGACATATTTCTTTACTTATTATACAAGTGGATAAATCCTATCTTGGTTGTGATCCAAATGATGCATGATTAATTATATACCTAACCACCACATTATTAGTTAAGTCCATATCTTGAATTGTGTAAGTAGGGTATCAAAGTATGAAGGTTCTCATTCTAGGTATCTCTCCAACATTAGGTAAGAAGGATTGATAATAAGTATACACCCCTAGAATATCAACAACTGTATGACATTCCATGAGATATACTTTTGTGGGCTAGCCCAAGTAATAATTCTCTACTTATAACCTCATGAATCGATTCTTCATACATCTTATAAAACCATTTGTAATGAGTACAAGAATATATTTAAGACAATCTTATCATATCATAAAAACCCATAATACTTAGTGATGATCATTGATTATGGATAATTCAAAGTTTTATACTTTGAGGGGATATTATCATTTAACCATTTATGTAAAGTAAATCCAACACACAAGAATGAATGGTAAATGGATATTTCCTTTATTATAATTACATGATATATATTCACAACTATTATTATCAATCACTTAAAAGATTTTACATGATCCTCATATTGTTTCTATGATAATGGGTTTTTACATTCATTTCATCTATATATATTTCCCTATCACATCTCCATGTGACCATCAAATTAAATAATACTAATAAGCCCTTTTAATGAGTAACATCTATAAAGAAATCCAATTTAAATGATGGAGAGACTTAAGAATGACATTCTTAATGTTAAACTATTTGAAATATTCAAACTGATTATCTTCATAACATCAAATGTTAACTTATATTGTTTGCTTAGAACTCTTTCTAAGCTTATAATCATCATCATATCATCAAAAAATATAAATATTTATATGATTACTAATAAATATATACTAAAATATTTTAGGATAAAGTGATATTTACTTTAATACTTTTATTGAAATATTTTGACAAATAATGTAACTATTTAAATTATTTCTTTACCATCACATACTAAACTATTTTAGGATAAAGTGATATCCAATTTGTTATGGTAACTAATATAACCTTTTATATTTTTATTATCCATCATATCCTAAACTCTCTTAGGATAAAGAGACATTCACTTCATTATGGTAAAAAAATGTAACCATTTACACTTATATTTACCATTATAACTTAAAATATTTTAGGATATCATGTGAATTTGACTTTATAAATAGGCTTTCATAATAGTGATATTCACTTTATCATAGTAACTAAATGTAAATATTCACAATTTTCTCCAGTTTCATATATCCCAACTCTTTAGGATATTAACTGAAGAATCACTTATTCATATAATAAAACAATATATTATTTGTTAACTTTAGAACTTTTCTAAGATAAAGAATACCCCCACTAATCTCTTTGACATTAAATTATTCCTCATAATATTTTTCTAAAAACTTATTTATGTTAATAAATAACACATCCTTTTATGATGAATTTTTAACAAGGTATCTATAGTTTCCATATTATATATGGTATTTTACGTGTTTAAATAATTTTCATTGAAAATAAGATTGTTCTTTAAAATATAACATTGATGAGTGGTTGAACCTATTTCCCCATATTTTAATAAATTATTGGATAATCACTTTTATCATGTATAAAACACTTTTATCTATATCTCCTTTCCAAATGTATTATAGAATCTTTAGGAATCAAAATATGAATCAACCAAATAATATCATTTATTAAAAAACCCAATTATTTAAAAAAATAAATGAGATAGATTCACATATCCAAAAGAATATTCCACCGTTAGCCTGATGTCTTTTTCATTCATATGTAGTAACCATTTACTTCACAAATCTAATATTAATCCTTTAATTCCACTTTTCCTTCTAAACTTCTATATATTTACAACATCTATAAGATATACAACTCGTATCTTATATCCTCCAGAAATCAATAATTAAATTATATAATATTGATACATGGTGTATACTCTCCACTTGGTTTGTTATGACATTTTAGGTATTTGGGACAATTCCTCCTCCAATGGCCATTCTAAACACAATGACATCATTTTCCTATATTATTCTTCTTCTTCAATGTAATTGGTGTTGTGAACTATTCATAACATCTTTTCTTTCCATTGTTGACATAAATTTTACCTTTCCTTTTCTACCCCATCATAATGGTACTTTATCATGAACCACCCATGTCCTACTCAATCATCCATAACATATTGAGGAGATCAAGTAAATATTTACAGAATTCACTCATATTATAGTTAACAACTAACTACCAAAACCTTTCTAGAAATTATTATATAATTAAATATATGAAAATCTATTATTTAAGAGGCTAACAAAGTCTCTTAAAATTATTAATGTACCCAATCATATTGAGTAGATGGGTGGAGTTTGGTGTTCCTTCAATCATGTTACTTTGAATAATAGCCTTTTAAACTTCATACCTTTCATGTATTTATGGTTATTGACAAAGACTATTTAGGTTTTATATAATTTTATAATAAACCATACCCTCATATTTCTTTTTCAAATTAGAGTCTATGATAATAAACATAAGTATTGAAACCTTTAGTGAGTATTTTAGATTCTTATTATATATATCAAACTCATTTTGTGGAATATTTTCCCCTATGAGTTTCCTTAGCAGTGGCGACTCTAGTACATAGAATTTTTCCTCTTACTTGAGAATGATTTCTATATCAATCAATAAATACACTTCCATTCTGATTTTCTTTATCTAGGATGAATCTAAAGGTTAAGGTCGTTGATTATTCCATTATCAATAACATAAATGTTTTATAGAATGAATATCATGTCTTATATTTCTTCAATAAAGAGTTTTAATGATAGTGTTATAGCTAATATTTATGACCTCATACATCATATTCATTTAGTGATCCAATATCCATATTTAACTATGAATTACACCAATTTTTTCATATAAATAAGCCATGATTATTTCGGTAGGGAATTATCCCAACCATAATAGTTTTGAATCTTGGATAGTTAAGAGGATACTCATATCGATCTTGATAATAACTAACAAGGTAATCTATAATCACTTATAAATAAATTATATTACAAAAGATAATCCAGGGTTCCCTAGTTAAAAATAGATTTTTGATGATGTATTTTTCACATTGGTTATATAACACCAACATGAAAAAAATTGTAAACATAAATTATTTTATAATTAACATTGAAAATGTAAAAATTTTGTTTTCAACATTAGTTAAAAAATAACCAACATTGAAGACTATATTTTAACGTTAGTTATAAAATAAACAACATTAAAAACCTTTAATTTTTTTTATTAAAATTCCAGGATAAATAATTTTTATTTCATTGTTTTTCACTTCAGGATTTTGGTTTTCCCTCCTAGAGAGACTCTAACCTTTGTGCTTCCATCCCATGACTGTCTTCCAACCTCAAACACAATTTTCCACCATTATTCTCCATTGATCGCCACTATTAACCCCCATCGTCCTCCCTCATCTGACATAGGTCATAAATTTATTCCTCTATGGGCTTTCCTTGTTGATCTTTTTTATCATCCTTGTCCATAAAATTTATTTTTATTCATGGAGTAATTTTTGATGTTTTTATAAATGGTTACTAGTGGTACTCTAATTGATTAATTAATTGTTCAATGCCTTTATTTTTGTTTTTATTTCTTAGGGTTTATTTATGAATTACATTATGATTTATCTAGTGTGGCAATAGAATTTTCTCTAATATATAGAATCAAAATGGTGGAATATGGTTCTAGGAAAATTAAATCCTATTAAAAGAACTATCCTTCATACAATTTATTTATAACTTTTTTTATTTATACTTTAAATAATTTGAGGCATTAATTTATTATTGAAAAAATTACTCAATATAATGATTATATGACTCTGGATAGAGCATCAATGAATTATCATGACCTTAAAATTGGTTTTAGTGGTTATAAGTAAGAAAAGGGGTTATAAAATAGGTTTCATGATGTTTGAATTATCAATAAATGACAATAAGAGATCATTTTTGGTTTTATATGTGATTCTAGAATCACATTTTTATGGGAAATGTTTATTTGATCCAATATAATTAAATTTAATAGGTATAAGTTTGGTTTGAGAATTATTTTATAAGGAATATAAATAAAATTATGATTTTAAAGGTGAAATTTGTTGAATTTCATATTTTTTGGTTATGTTTGTGAATTAGTTTTATTCATGTAGTTGAAAATATAATATAATCATAATTTTTAATAAAAATTTTATGTGTTTATTGATCATTCAATGTTTCTTAGTGGTTTGAAAATTTTATTTTTATATACATCATGACTACACCTAAATTATATACTTTTAATGTATTTTATTTTGATAATATAGTATAATTGGAATATTCAATATATTTTAGTGTTCCTAATTCTTTTAATAATTTATATGTGATTTAATATGTGTGAGTTTATTGTTTCCATGTGTATATATAAATTATATGTTCTAGATATATCTTTTATTTAGAAGAAACTATTATGATTTAATTTTTGGGTTTTTATTATGTGTTTTAAAATATCATTATTTTATAATAATTTATATATTTTATATTGAGTGTTTTATATTTATTTTTTAATAAAAAAATAGGTTTTTGTAAAATTTCATTACATAATGAACAATGATGATAAAAGAAAAAAATTTGAATTTTTTATTTCTATTTATATTTATAAAAGTAAATTTGAATTTAAATCTCAAACTATAGAAACTTATATTTAATACTTTAAATTTATTATAGGTGATAATAGATCATAATTGGATTACTTCACATTAAACAAGTGATGAATATGAGTAAGGAATTGACGATTTTTTGGAATTTTATAAAGGAAATGTTCCAAAAAATAACCTCTTTTTTTATCCATCCTTGAAATGTTTAAATACAAGAAAACTAGAATATAGAGATATCAAAGATCCTTTAATTTTCCACAATTTTAATTTTATTTATAATACTTGTATTTTTCATGGTGAAATTGGGAAGGATTCAAGATCTAATGATGATGGTGATTTTTGAAATGTAATTTTTGATTAAATTAAAGAAATGATGCATGATATTTAAGCAGAGACAATTGAGAAAATACCATTGATTTTGCACTTATATAGTGATGCTGAAAAACCATTATATCCAAGTTGAAATAAATTCACATATTTATCAACGATGTTAATACTGATGAACTTGAAAGTTAGAAATGGATTGAGTAACAAGAGTTTTATAGAATTTCTATAGCTGTTGAAAGTCATAATTCCTAAAGACAATGACCTTCTAGAATAAAATTATAATAAAAAAATATTATGCCTAATGGGATTAGTGCATAAAAATATACATGCATTCCCCAATGAGTGTGTGTTATATTGGAATAAATATTAAGGTCTTTCATAGTGTCCTAAATGTGGTACATGATGATATAAGTTGAATGAAAAATCAGAACTTTATTAATCTATTATTACAAGTACCAAAACTCATACTAAGGAAATTTGGTATCTTCCTATAATTCACTATCTAAAATGTTTATATGTTAATTCAAATAATTTAAAAAGGTTAATATAGCATGCAGATGAGTGAATATCTGATGAAAAATTGCATTATCCAATTGATTTTCCATAATGGAAGAAAATTGATCTATAATATCCTAAATTTGGTAATAAAGTTAGAAATATCATACTTGGGTTGTGCATATATATAATGAATCTATATCATATACTTAGTAGAAAACATAGTTCTTGGCCATTTGTTTTGGTAATTTACATCTTATAACTAGAATTTTGTATGAAGCATGGATATATCATGTTGTGTTTAATAATTTTTAGACCAAAACAACCTAGAAACAATATTGATGTTTACTTGCCACAATTTATTGATGATTTGATACACTTATGGTAAGAAGGTATAAAAGTTTATGATTCTTATAAAAAAGAAATATTTTTAATTGAATGAAATTCTAATGTTTACTATAAAAAAATTATCAGCATATGGAAATTTATCTAGATATAGTGTTAAAAGCCATAAAGCTTGTCCAATTTGTGTATAAGGTACTTCATTTTGTCAACTATAACATGGGAGGAAAATAGTGTACATGGGTCATCAAAGGTTTTTGAATATGAATCAATATTATTGAATATTATAAAATAATTCAATGGCTTATAAGAATTTTATATTTCTCCAAATCCATTATCAACTGATAAATATTTTTAGAGAGTGAAAAACATTAATGTTACATTTAGAAAGACATAAAAAAGTAGTGCAGAAAAATATATGTAAGATATGATAATTACTTTTTTGGGATTTCATATTAGATATATCATGAGATAAAACATAACATTAATGAAATTAACATTGAGAAGAATATTTGTGATAGTTTTATTTAAAAATTGTTATATACTAAAGAAAATAAGAAAGATGGTTTGAATACAAGATTAGATTTAATTTCAATGGGAATACATTTGTAGTTAGCTCCCACTTCTAAAAAAATGAGCATACTTGTCTCTCACTTTTCATACATTATCCAAGAGTGAGAAAATTAGTTTTTGTTAGTGCCTAAAAGGTATCAAGTTCCTTAGGGTTATTCTTTTAACACAAAAGAATTTTTATTTTATTAAATGGAAAAAAGGCAGAAGCCCCTATAAGATACAATTACAGGGGCCTGAAATAATGCAATCCTAGGGAATCAGCTCGAACAAAATCGATGCCCTATAGAGGAAAATATCCAAGGCTGGAAAAGATCAAGAACCCATTATTTTGAGATGCTATAGAAGTAAGAATGTCCACCACAACATTAACCTCACTCACAGCATGAATAATGATCATATGATTGTTCATTAGTTGCTTGTATCTTCTGATAGAATATTTAATAGACCAAGGTACATGTCCCTTACTTGAAAATTCATTATAAATAGATAATGAATCAGTATCTACCTCTCTGATAGGGATGTCCCTATGATTATATATAAGAAGTACCATGAGAATCACATGGGATTCCACTTGAAGTGAATCACCATTCCTAGATAAAGCTGAGAAAGTAACCACAATTTAACATTTGGTGTCTCTAACCACCCCACCACCACACATAGATACCATATAGAAGAAACCATCAACATTTAGCTTGATCCCCAATAAGGGAGGATCCCATTTGATCCATTTCCATTGGAAAATGGCATTTTTGATGTGGAAGTCTAGAGGATCCAAAGACATAATAAAAGGAGAACTCCCCAAAATTTTACACATATTATACAAATATAGAACTAAGTTTCTAGTTTTAAAAATAATACCTATGATGGAAACCGAAGAAAAATGATTCCTCCTCTTATTCCTTGATGACCAAAGGATCTAAAAACCTGAAGTGAATATAAAGACCCTGACCTTCTGCTCAGCTCTAGGTCTATCTTCTCCTTGAAAAAAAGATGATACATCATTTTTAGACCACCTTGTGAACTTTCCAAACACCCCTAGAACAAATTTTCCCATTTACTTCTAAAAAAGAGGTGCTCCATGGATTCTATTCCCGACTCCCTAAAACAAGAACACTTAGAAGATTGAATGATCCCTCTTTGCTGGATACACTACTCAAAAAGAAAATCATTGTTTTAGACATGCCAAATAAGAAAATAGAACTTTAAAGAACCTCCCTACACCATAAAATGTCTCCCCATTGATATTAAGGAAATTTCATTACTTTAGTCTTATGAAAATATTTAATATTGAAAGAACCATCCACAGAACTAGTGAATATACATTTTTATAGATTATTAGACAACACAATGCTATCAAATATACTCCTTTGATCATCATCCAAGGTGGAATAGATAAAGTTGGGATACTTTTTGGCCTCTCTGAAGCTTATATCTGGTGTGGGGAAGCTCAGGAAACCAACAATACTACCTAACTAGTTATGGTGCCAAAAAATAATATCCCCCTACTAATTAACCACCAAGAATGATACTGGAGGATTGGAATATAAGGATAAACCAACTTCTGAATCTTGGAGGGTTTTACTCTAGAAAAATAGCCTTAGGGTTATTCTTCAAATGTAAATTTTTTTGTATCGATGAAAGATTTAATGTTAATTGCAATGAAATCTCATGATTCTCATTTTATGATACAAAAAATCATATGGTTTTTACTATATGGATACTACCTATCCATGTTAGAAGGAATATCATTAAGGTGTGTTATTTTTTCAATTCCATATGTATCAAAGTTATGGATCTGAATTCACTGAAAAAGTTATATAATGATGTAGTATATATACTTTTTGAACTTTAAATATTCTTTATTCTATATTTTTTATATAATATCACATTTAATAGTTCATTTCATGTTATAAATTAAGTTGTGTGGTCCTGTATATATACATTAGATGTATCATTTTGGAAGGTATATGAAGAAATTGAAGGGGTATGTTAAGAATCTATATTAGCTATTAGAAACTATTAATGGGAAGTATATTTTTGAAAAGGTTTCATTGTTTTTTAAAAAATATTTTTCTATAGTAGTGCATGTCAGTTTTACTACCTCTTTCTATGAATGAGTTAATTTTTTAGGAAAGGGGATCTATGGATTGAAAATTAAATTGTTGATAGGTGAATAAATAAAGCAATAACATTTATAAATTTTGAATAACATAGATGATGATCATCCATATATCAAATTTCATATTCATGTGTTAAAATAATATTTTCCAAAGAAGAATGATATTTAGATATTGAATGAGAATAACAAAACTTTTTTACCATGGTTTAAAGATACTATGTTTGGTAGATCAGACACATTAGAAGCATTGAAATGGTCAACGGGTATGATAAGTTTAAATGTGATAACATGGTTAGGGTATGAAATCAATGAATATACATTTTATACTAAATATCAGGATAATAGAAGAATATTTTAGAATAACAGTGTATTATTATTTATTGAATCAATACATTTTTCTAGTGAAAAAGAAAAAAACCCAACCTTTGCATCAAGTTCTTATTACAGAGTTATTTATGAAATACAAGATATGATTATATTAAATTTTGAGTTCTTGTGTTTTATTGTGAATGGGTTATTGGTAACAAAAATGTTAAACATGATGAATTCTGTATGACACTAGTAAATCTGAATAGGTTAGAATACATAGATGAACCTTTTATAATGAAAACACATGTGAAATAAATTTTCTATATTCATGATCTATCAAATGTCCAATGGCTTATTGTTTTGAAAGGAAGAAAACAATCTTTTAGTGATGAAAAAATTGATAATGATGATGAATTATGTGATATTCCTACTTCCATGGATAGATTATCAGAGGATATTGGAAAATATGTCAAAGACATGGTTTTTGCCATACAAAATGATCACAAGGAAGGAATATGGGAGAAAAATCCTTTAGTAATCTATTGGTATTTTCAATAACATATATTTATATCTTATTTTACTTTTTAAAATTTTAAAAATGTTAAATAAAATATTTCTAATTTTTTTAATTAAGTCATATATATTTTTAATATCATTTTAGTTGATCTTCAATTAAAAATACAGTACAACTTTATAAATATTATATTTTATCAAAAGTATTTTTTAATCATTAATATAATTTTTTTAGTGTATAACAAGTGTAAAGCGTTCAAAAATTTGTTCATGTGGTAATTTTTTCTTAAAAATAAAGGACAATTCATCTCTAATTATTTGTAAAATATAAGAATAAACTATGCATGAGTCACAAATTATAGATAAATATAATAATCAAATGAGTGTTTCTTCAATAAAAAATCTTTTTTATTATATTTTTTACATTTTAAAACAAAAAATAATTGAATTTAATATTATATATTCTCAAAGTAAGGATAAAAAAATAAATGATTATTAATGAAAATTTTGAGATAAATGGAATTAAAATAAGTGATATATAAATTAATGATGTAATAATCACCTAGATCCTACTATTAGTGTTGATTATTGAGTGGAAATAACTTAGAAACTATAGAATATTTTTTTCAATTTATATTTATCTTAGAAACTGTTTAGATTAATTTCATCTTTGTTAGATATTTTTTCAATTGATATTTATATTTACATGTAACTGTTGGATTCTTTTACTAGATGTTTGTTAATTTTATCTATAGGATAATGCCAGATCATACTCTTAATTCACCTTAGTCTTGTAGTGAGGACCCTGCACATACCACTAATGAGGTTCCTTTTCCTACTATACAAGTTCCTTCTACCACCACAAAGATAGAGACATATTTAAGGCTAAGTAAACTTGGTTGTACACATTTAACTAAATTTTTATTTTCTTGTATCCTGGAACAAATAATATCTATTTAGTTTGATGATAATAGTAATCCCACAGGTCCAAACTTGACATGATTTAGGAGTTTTGTAGAAATAAAATCTTGGGAAAAAATAAAATTATGATTTTTTATTAGAAAAATATCCCCAAGAGGACACTAGTTCACCTGTGGTAGACAATTTTGGCTAGGTATTTTATTATTATTTTAATTATCACTACATTTTTTAACTAATATATGTTATTTTTTTCTTTCATCATATGAAATATGATATACCTGGCACTAAAGAAGCCAAGAATAAATGTTTATCTATTGCTGATAGGAGATGAAGGGATTATAAATCAATAATAACCAGTGACTTCATTTTTGGTGTAATAAAGAATGAAAATCCATGTAATATATATCCATTTCTAGATAAATATACATAGAAGAAATTTATTGAAATTAGACATAAAGATTCATTTTTAGTAAGTTAAATTTCATTTTTTGAAGTTTTTTTGTATCATAATAATAATCATCTTAATGTTTTGTTTTTCCTTAATTAATAGGAACTGATAATATCTCATTGAAAAATTTAAACAAAAAATTTATACCGTCATAATTTATCTCATAGAGGGTATTTATTATTATAATATAAAATAATGATTGAAAAACATTAAAAATTGAGATCCGAGTATTCAGGATTAGTAGAGATTGAACCTCCTTCCCCAGCACCTATACATGAAAAATAGAAGATTTCCCAGATGACCAAAAAGGGGACACATCTTACCAAAGAATCAAGGGATATAAACGAGAGGATTGTAAAGATTTATTTAAGTTATATAAGTTATTAAATTTATTTTTAAACTATTTATATTTTTTAATTCACTAATAAATTATTCAAATATTCTATACAGGAATCCCTTAAGGATCATAACACATAGGGGTCCTTCATACTTGAGGGTAAGAAGGATATTTTAGCTTCCACATTGGAAAATCTCAAACACCCAGGCCACATACAAGGATACAAGGTGGGTGTTTCAATTAAAAAATTATTTGGCTATTTTGGAACATCCTCTAGGGAGGATGTATATAAAGGAAAAATAGAAGATTTAGAAGCTAAAGTTCATGATATAGGTCAGATGATGGAGAGTATTAGAGCTACATTTGACTGAAAATTAAATTTTTTATTTCCAAACACTTTTAGGAAAAGTGAGAAACTGCACAACCCTTAAACCACAACAGATCACGACTTGCAACACTCAAAAAACAAGCACATGCAGTACAACCACAAACCAAACAGACTAGAACAAGACTACATATCATAATATCCATAATCATCTCTGCATCCTACACAAGTGTCCCCTTCTACCGTAGCCAATTCCCATTCAGAAGTTGATTTTTTTCCACCTCAAAAGATAATCACTTTGCTCCCGGATCCTTATCTGGTCCAGTGAAGGATGCAATGGGAAAGGTTTATTGATCAAGTTGTCTTTTTTGAAATCATGAATCACCCCGCTATCCCACTTAAAGGAAGATCTGGTGCTCACCGACCATGGTAGGTAAGAGTAGCCCTTTCTTGTTCTTCTTCTTGGTGTGTCAGACAAAGCTCATTCACACACAGTCCTCCTTTCATTCCCATTCTACACAATGTATCTATAGGAAAGATAGGTTGAACCACTAAAATTTTCTTTATCACCCCCATATAGGTTTCTCCCTTTGTTCTTCAAGGAGTTATCCTTGCTTCCACCAGTATTCCCCCTTCTTTGGTCCGACGTATTACTATCAATCAAATAAAGACACCCAACCGCATTAGCAAGCTCTTCCACGACCATAGGAACTTCCTCATGGACCAACATTCCAGCCTTGTTCCCTTTCACAAATTCCCTCTCATCATCACCACCTACCACAACAACAACATCCAAACCCTCTTCAAAAATGCCTTTTGAAATGCCTTCAAATCTGTTTCTCAACGTTAGAAAGGGCCTGGACAAAGGGTCTAAAACCCTAGTTCCCCCAACACTGTTTGGGTTGGGAACATCCGAATTGGTCCCCTTGCCTCCCACCATTTGTTCCTTAACTGTTTTCTCCCCATCCATGCACTTCTCCAAATGATCCTTCTTATAACCCAATAAAATATGCTTCTGAGAATTGGGATTAGAGGAGCCCTCCAAATCCTACCGCAACCTACTGAACACTTCATCTACCTTCGGGTTAACCTGATTCATCATAGCATTTGACAGTTTAGAACCATGAAAATACTCTATCATCACCTTATAGACACCATTTGGGAGTTCCTTCACCATTTGACTCAACAAATGAGGTCCCCCATCTCTTCCTTTTGACCCCGAAGCTTCCTGAACCAGACCCACCATCACACCAAACTTAGGATCCTTACCCTCAGGCTGGATATCCCAATTCTCTACTATTAAATAAATATCCCACAATGCCACCCCTACCTTCAGATCCCACTCCTCCATCTCTATCTATAGATACCACTTCTACCTATCACCCTCATCTTCCAATCTATTGTGAGTTATATGATGAGGATCCCTAGTATTATATTATAGTATATGGGATGATATATTATATTGGGAATATTCTATATCATCAGTAGATAGAGATAGATCGTATTAGGGTAAATATAATATATATTATAGATGCATAAGATAGATTACCATTCTATACAGGCGAGGCATTGTTAGTTGGACATAGTGTTGGAAATTTTTTATCATGACCATATAGACTTGTTCAATAACTTACCGTTGAGGTATGAATATATTATAAAATTTATTTAATATTTGTTTTAAATTGGTTTTAATATTTTAATATATATATATATATATAATACACACACACATTTAAAGGAATACATAAAAGGTGATGAAATCTTATATGGAAAGAAAAAATAGGTTGAGGACACTTCGTCTTCGGATACAACTATGCTTTTTAAATTATCAAGAAATGAATCTCATTTTTTGATTCTTATGAGATTCCAACAAATGTTGAAATGTTTGGATAAATTATTTTTTTGATAATTTAAAATAAATATATCATTGATATTGTTACTTCAGATATGCTGGGCCA